>CM068375.1:58248487-58760987 GCA_034769895.1 Magicicada septendecula | reverse complement strand
GATAATCCTAGTATTTTGCTACCATTATATTCTGTGTGTGTCAAGACGGATCGCGGCAGCTAAAGAAATATTTCTGAAGTTTAAAAACAAACCCAAGGAAATTGGGCAGGCCATAAATGTAGGTAAAACAAAAATGCTTATCCAAACAAGAAGGGACCAGGTTCATAACAACATTGAGATAGAGGAGGACACAATTGAAGTGGTGGACAATTTCACGTATCTCGGAGTGAACCTAGCAAAGACTGGATCAGAGGAGCCGGAGATCCAAAGACGGACCACTATGGCTAACAAGGCATACTTCGCATTGCTGCCGTCATTTACGTCTGGGATGTGCACAGGGAAACAAAAATGAAAATATATAGGACTGTCATCAGACCGGTGTTGTGCTACGGATGTGAGGCATGGACAATCAGACAGAAAACAGCCGACATAGTAGACACCTTTGAAAGGAAACTCCTCAGACGCATTATAGGCCCGATACAAGAAAATGGCTCATGGAGACTGAGATGCAACAATGAACTGTATCAAATATATAAAGAGATACCAGTCTCAAAATTTATAAGAATCTTTGCAAAGGTTGCTTTGGGCCGGATATTTATGAGAATGGAGAATGGCAGGAACCCCAAAAAGGCTCTGCTGGGTACACGGGAGGGAACGAGACCTAGAGGCAGACCGAGGAAGAGGTGGGAAGATGACGTTGCAGAGGACGCGAGGGACATGAGGATAAAAAACTGGAGGAGGGCTGCAATGGATAGAGTAGATTGGAGGTGGAGATTGGTGGAGGCCAGGGCCCGACTTGGGCTGTAGCGCCATAGGAGGAGGAGGATTATTCAACGTAAATTATCTTGAAATTAATATGCACACTTGTGAGACCTAAAGAAAGGTCCCAGCGGAGCACACATCATTTATTGTACCAAGAGTAGATTTATTTATAGTGAATATCATGAAAATTTACAAGGAAGAACGGTCGGTCTGTGCCCGAGGGTGTATAGCGACTGGAACGCTTTATGTTCTCCTGGGCATAATTTATTTGCCAGTAGCTAACAGATCGATTTACCGACGAAAGCTTTGTTAATGCTATTGAACAAGGCGTCCGTGAGCGCCAAACTGCCGTTGCTCTCCGGTTTTTTAAAAAACACTTTCGATATATCGTCGTATCTGTCACTCATGAGGTTGGGAATTCCCGCCGCGTACGTCTTGACGTCCACGGGCCCGTTGATCTGTACATCGTACAAGAGGACGCTGCACCACTTATCGGCAAGCACTGCCGTGGATACGAGAAATTTGGGCGCATTCAGTATCATCTCCACTCTGCTGGTTTTGCGGTAATCGTCTATCTTCACTTGGGCAGTATCGTAGTACAAGTGGACGGTCTCCAGTTGCACAGGCGTCTGTATATTCAGGTATCCGCCGTCGGTGGACACTCTGCTGTCTCCAGGCCGGACGACGGGGTTGTCAATGACCAGCCGTCCCTTGGCGTATCGAACTACGACGGCAACAGCCGGGTCGTCCAATTTCAGACTGATGTCGGCAATCACTAAGTTTCCGTGGGTCCGCAACCTCTCGACAATTATCTCGGCTATGGATTGCGCAATACCCGCAGTGTCCAACGAGTCTAGGCCTTCGGCGTTAGGTCTCCACGGTCCGAAATATTTTACCTTCCAGTCGAATGCGATGACAATTCCAGCTGTCACGTGCAGCGCTAGAAAAATTGTTCTCCATGACTGACACACCTCCATACCAAGCTCTTTCTTCTGAAAGAAAAAGTAACTATTTATACTGTGTCTCACAAATGAAACAATCTACAAAATATACAAAAAATATTCTTAAAAAAATGTATACTAAACGAATTAAACAAATTACTAACAAACAGATTTAACACTGTTGTACACCACTATAGAAAAAGTTATTCCGATTAGCGCTTTCAGATCGGAACTCTCCGAATTGATGATGAGCTGTGAAGCTTTAAAGCGCTAATCGGAAAAATTCTTCTATAGTGGTGTGTAACAGTTTTAATTCTGTTTGTGATTATAACCACTAACACAACTTTATTAATTAAATTATTGAAAAACATACAAACAGAGGGCACTGGTACTTGTAGATTGTTGACAGAGACGGTTTAGCCCGTGTATTGTAGATCTGAAAGTTGATAGTTTATGTTGTATGGAGTGATTGGACGCGTAATGGTGCAAGTGTACCAATTGAAGTGTGTTTTCTGTACAGACTGAATTTGTATCTGCTTTCTAGTTTTATATGGTAAGGTAAGGTCTAGGACACTGATGCTGTTGTTGGTCTAGGAATTATACAGTGAAAAACGTGCAACATTATGAAAAACGATTAAGACGAAATATCGGTTAACACGAAATATGACTCAAGTCACTCCAGATTTAAGTTCAATATGCGGAACAGAAGCTGATGACTGCCTGATGTCTGCTTGTTACAATGATTAGCAATTAGCGATCTCGCGCTTTGCATAATTAGAACCTCCTTGGTTTTATTTTTAGATGGATGGAATGATGTTATTTTTTGTTAGACTCCGGACTTCGAAGAGACTCCCAACAGCGTAATTGGGGAGACTTCAGAGAAATTTCAATCGGGAGACAGGAATTGCTTGCACACAACGAGCATAGTGCC
Source organism: Magicicada septendecula (assembly GCA_034769895.1). Classification (NCBI taxonomy): domain Eukaryota; kingdom Metazoa; phylum Arthropoda; class Insecta; order Hemiptera; family Cicadidae; genus Magicicada; species Magicicada septendecula. The sequence goes on along the minus strand of CM068375.1, from coordinate 58,758,353 downwards.
TCAAACCGCAAAGGTATAGTCTCCGGAGGCTCCAGATTGGCAATATCGAATCACGGGAGAGAGCAAAAAAGGAGGAATGATCCACAAAATGCGGCACTAGGCACACATAAGACCAGCGCAACACCCCCCTAAGTATATCGTCGTGCTCCGGCACGGATAAAGTGTAGGCGGAAGTGATGGGAGGGCGAAACCTCGTAAAGTTGGCGGTAGGGGTTAGAAGATGACTTATGGGTGGTCGTCGAGTAGCGCTCGGGGGCGTTTGTGGCGTCTAGGTGGCGGACCTACATGTGCGCTGAGACGACGGAGGTGGGGATGGGTATAGACAGAGGGTCGGGTGAATAGTTTCTAGTCCGGGATCTACCAGAGAATTAAGCACGTGATAAGCAGCAGAAGGTTTGACAATTTTGAACAGTAGACATGACATCCCTGGTGCCAAAAACCATCGAGTCAGATGGCTAACAGGAAGAGTTTGGCTGTGGCAGAATTTCAAAATTCGAAAAAACGTCGCAAAAATTACGTTATCAGCAGCATGCAGAAAACTGGGTGGAATCGTCTCAGACCACTTCCTAGGTGAATGATTTAATGAAATCTGTCAATTTTTTGGAAGCTTTCACGAATCTGACGACTTTAAAAATTTCAAAATGTGCCAAAAATTACGTGATGAGCAGCATAAGAAAAATTGGTATCCGTTGATCCAGGTGCCTCCCATGATGAAAATTTGAAGCGAATCTGTCGGTTTTCTGGAAGATTTTGGTCAATATGAGATACAAATTTGAAAATATCCCAAAAATTACGTGATCAGCAGCATGCAATAAACTGGGTGGAATCGTCTCGGACCACTTCCTAGGTGAATGATTTCATGAAATCTGTCAATTTTTTGGAAGCTTTTCATGAATCTGACAACTTTAAATATGTCAAAATGTGCCAAAAATTACGTGATGAGCAGCATGGGAAAAATTGGGATCCGTTGATCCAGGTGCCTCCCCTGATGAACATTTCAATCGAATCTGTCGGTTTTCTGGAAGATTTTGGTCAATCTGACAGACAAAATTGAAAAATATCCCAAATTAGCGGCATGCAAAAACCGAGTTATATTGACTTAGTTCACTTCCTTGACGAATAATTCAGTAAAATATGTAAATACTTCGGAAGTAGCCCATGAATCTGAAATTTTAAATATCTGAAAATGTGCCAAAAATAACCCATGTGATAAGCAAATTTAAAAAATTGGTTTGATAACGCTTAATAAAATACCTGGTATGTATTCCAAAATTGATTGATTAGCAGCATCCAAAAAACTGAGTTTGTGAGCATGTACTCATACCTATAACCTACATATTATATATGTGGTGAGGTATAAAATATTGAAGAAAGAAACACAACAGTACTGATTAGGTTTATATTAGCAAAAATAACACAAAACTTCTCTGTCACATTTTCAATTTATTAATTTGCAAGAAATTTGTTACTGAAAATTACAAGAATAAACTAGAAAAAAACTCAGTCGTCCTCGTCGTCTGTAGTGTCAGAGTCTGTGTCTTGCTCAATTTCATATTCAGTGTCGTCCTCAGTTTCTATGTTGTCAATGTTGGTAATTTCCTCTGGCAATTGAGGCCCTTCAAACCAGAGTGGTGAGTAATCACCTTCTTCCGAAATAAAACATTCACTGTTATCTGGTCGCATGCTGGTTAGTAGTTCTGGCCGTGGTATGTCGGCGTGGTTCCATATAAAACCCATATAATTGCATCTTTTGAGCTTCTGGATCAATTCTCTCTTGCTTGGTGGGAGACTTGCTGCCTCAACTTTTGAAGTACTTGTCGCCAACTTAGAGAAATCTTTGCTGTCGTACCTAAATAGAAAAATAGCATGAACAGTACAAACATTTGATTTGCAATATGAATTATTACACAAACGTGTTAAATGTACTATATAAATACCTGTTTAGGAAAATATTGGCCCTGGCTTTATTTATGTCGGCGCAACATTTTTGGCCATACAGCAGGCATGTATATTTTTCGAATTCCAATATGTCCTCCTCAGTAATTGTGTCAAATAGTCCGAGTTTGGAAAATATGTCTATTCATTTTTGGTTCTTCCTCATCAATTGTAGTGGCCTAACCTTTCCTTTACGCCAAAAGGCAGATGTAAAATCGGACCCTGTAAACAGATGATACCCTGGCAGAGCTTTGGCTACGTTGTTGCCAATTTCTTGTAAAATACTGTTGATATTTACGTATCTCCGGGAAGTCGATGTACTCATGTTTAACCACACGGGACATTTTGTAGTTGTATTGTCGGGCATCTTCGCCATGTTCCCCAAAAATATTACCATCACGTCCGTGTCGATAGTTCGCACCACAATATTTTTTGTTCGTGTTCTGCTTGTTTTAGCATCACAATATTTAGCGTAATGGAAGAACATACGTGTATCTGCCTCTTCGTGCGAGCATTCCATCCCAGTTTCGATGGTTACGGATCCATTCATAAGCCACCACCAAATGTAGATTACCCAAATATTGATGACGCTGTGGGGATTTCCAGTCTTCGGCAAGAAATTTCACAAACTCGGCTTTGAAATGATCGTTTCTTAATGAGTTTCTAAAATTGGATGGTCTCAACATTTGTGGTCCCTCCAGGTCCACGTCTCATTCTTTCGCAGTGATTCACGGATGGTGTTACATATTTATTAAAAATTATGTCAATACGGGATGATTTGAATGATCTCAACTTTTGAAGTATAAAAGCTGATAGATCACCGTATGTGAGGGGAAAATCTTGAGGGAGAGTATGCAGAAAAAACATACTTTCTACAATTGTATAATCGACTGATGTTGGCTCACTGTTACTGCCCAATTTCTCTAAATGGTGCATTAGTTGTGATTTGTCAGTCTTATTCATACTCCCATCTATATTAGCTAGCGACTGACTGACGGGCGTCAATGGGTAAGACGATGCTGTCTCAAGTTGTATATCTTTTTTCAAACATAGACAGCATAATTTGGCAAAAAGTGCTGCCGACAAAGACACTTCCTTCAATTTTTCACCAGCTCCCACCTTGAATTTCACCCCTTCAGCTTCAAAAGTTGATAGCTTTTGACGTTTAATGGGTTGTTCAACCCTATCTGGATTCGCAATACATTCCTGCAGAAATTATGTCCTCAACTTTTCTCATGTTTTCATGAAATTCAACAGGTAGTCCTTGGTCTCATCTTTTCCCTCTCTCCCAGTCTGAAGGTTGTACAGGTGTGAATCATTCAAGTCGTCTGTAAACGGATTGGCAGATACTTTGATTAGAGCACATAGATTATCGATGTCCTGGTGGTCTTTAACAATTCTAGTCGGCCTTAGTTCTTGAGATACGTCTTCTTTATTATTCAATCCAACGTGTTCTTTAACAACAGTTACGATTTTAGATCTGGACGTTCTCGTTACTAGCTGCAATGTCCACCTCATTCTAGCTGCAGGAAGAGTATTAAACGCAGCTGTACCAGTCAGACGGCTTGCTGCACCTCTGTTGACTAATTGTTCAAGAGTTTGATCAACAGGAACTGCCGAAAATGGTATGCTAGTGCGTTTCACAGAAAGAAATCCACCATTATTTTCGATGTCATCTCTGAGCCCTGGGAATTGAGTGTCAAGGTTGAGTAAATTTCGGTGATACACTGTCATCCAGCGGGCATAATTGTGGTGGTTTGTGACAAAAAATAAGTTTGTCAGCTTCGGTAGCATATTAACAAACAGTTCAACATCATTAAGCTTTACTGCTCTCGTAATTTTTAAGTATGTCGTAATCGTATCTATGTATTGCATCCAGAACTGAGCAGTGGAACCGTGTTGGCCGTTACGGGTTTCATCCGAATATATATGGTACAGGCTTATAACATTTTTTACCTCATTAGGCACATTTTCAAGAGTAAAAAGTTGGGATGGATTTTCAAAAATAGATTCGAAGAAGTTCTGAACTTAATCAGAGATTGGACCATTCTTCTGGATAAACGAGTCTAAATGACATTTTAGCAAAGATGACGTGAAAATAACGTGAATCCGTTTGCAACGATTATAATGGCGCCCAGAAAGAAAGCCTTTCAGTGATCCATGGCCAATGACCTTGCTTTCGGCTAGTAACAGCATGCATTGCTTAATTTTTGTGAGAGTATGTTCAGTGAATTACCCTCTCGTGCTCCATCACCAATATGCAAGACACAAACTACTTCTTCCATTACTACCAGCTTTCAGTAAATTACTCTGCAATCAGAATATACCAAATTTCTAAATATTTCCTAAAACAGATTTTTGGGATAACAATTTTCGTCTGTTCAATCATGCTTTTAAACAAAAGTATGATTGAACAGACGAAAATTGTTATAAAAAAATTGTTTTTTGAAATAATTAAACTAAAAAATGAGTATCCTGAAAATTATGGTAGGAACAAACATTGAATGGATGATGAAAAATGAAATTAAAAAATTGTGTAGTAAGTGGATCATAACATTTAAGAAGAAAAAAATAACAATACAGTATAGCGTCGATTATCCGGACTAATCCATACCAGCCATAGTCCGGATACTGAAATAGTTTGGATAAACGAAACAATTATTGGAACTAAGAACAAATATTTACACAGGATATAAATGGGGCAATAGCATTTTCTCCTCTTTTTAACCTTTATATAATTTTCACTTTATCTTCAAGGGAAAGGACAGCACGCTTTCTTTTTGGCATTGTTCATAAAAATTAATTCACAACACGCGAAATCACAAAATCTCGTAGGTAACACAAAATCACTTTTTGATTTAAAAATAACTGGAATAATAAAACAAAAAGTTTAACTACAGACTGAGAAAATAAAACAGGTGAGTAGAAAGAAAAATTTTCCGAGAACGTCAAAGGATAGCGGGAAACAATTACGCATAGACCCCCCACCTTTTAAATATAAAACAGAAACAATAAAAATAGGAAAAGAAAATTTTTTTTTAAATAAAGGTTATTAAAATAAAATAGAAAGGTTTTATAGAAAATTAGAATAAGTTTTTAATAGATTAGATTTTTATTGATTGTTATTTTGAAAAAATAAATTAATTTTTAAAAAGCCATTTTGTTTTAAATTAAAAATTTTTTTTATAAATTTAGTTGCCTGAATAACCATAAATTGGTGATGCTTATCACAATTATTTTCAAATTTCTAAATAAATCTTTTCAAATGACGATAAAACTACGTTCAATTTCCAAATAAGGTAGGTAGGTACTTACGTGATAAATGCTACGGCTCAAAAGTAGATTTCTTCAAGACTTCACTGACACTACAACTGAACTACAAATTTGTCAAAACTAACTATTTGAAATATTACTTATAACCTGCAAAACAAGAAACCAACTATCACTCCTTTGAACCAACTATCACTGCTTTGAACCAAGCAGTATGTAACCAACATGAACAAACCCCCTCCCCTTCCACGGCCACTCTATCCCCACTCCTTCTCTACGAAAACGTCTCCAATGCAGTTCCAGGAAGCTCCCATTAATAATTATTCGTGTTATTTTTGCTAATATAAACCTAATCACTACTATTGTGTTTCTTTCTTCAATATTTTATACCTCACCGCCATTATAATATGTAGGTTATAGGTATGAGTATATGCGCACAAACTCAGTTTTTTGGATGCTGCTAATCAATCAATTTTAGAATACATACCAGGTATTTTATTAAGCGTTATCAAACCAATTTTTTAAATTTGCTTATCACATGGATTATTTTTGGCACATTTTCAGATATTTAAAATGTCAGATTCATGGGCTACTTCCGAAATATTTAAATATTTTACTGAATTATTCGTCAAGGAAGTGAACTAAATCAATATAACTCGGTTTTTGCATGCCGCTAATTTGGGATATTTTTCAATTTTGTCTGTCAGATTGACCAAAATCTTCCAGAAAACCGACAGATTCGATTGAAATGTTCATTAGGGGAGGCACCTGGATCAATGGATCCCAATTTTTCCCATGCTGCTCATCACGTAATTTTTGGCACATTTTGACATATTTAAAGTTGTCAGATTCATGAAAAGCTTCCAAAAAATTGACAGATTTCATTAAATCATTCACCTAGGAAGTGGTCTGAGACGATTCCACCCAGTTTTTTGCATGCTGCTGATCACGTAATTTTTGGGATATTTTCAAATTTGTATCTCATATTGACCAAAATCTTCCAGAAAACCGACAGATTCGCTTCAAATGTTCATCAGGGGAGGCACCTGGATCAACGGATCCCAATTTTTCCCATGCTGCTCATCACGTAATTTTTGGCACATTTTGAAATTTTTAAAGTCGTCAGATTCGTGAAAGCTTCCAAAAAATTGACAGATTTCATTAAATCATTCACCTAGGAAGTGGTCTGAGACGATTCCACCTAGTTTTCTGCATGCTGCTGATAACGTAATTTTTGGGACGTTTTTTCGAATTTTGAAATTCTGCCACAGCCAAACTCTTCCTGTTAGCCATCTGACTCGATGGTTTGTGGCACCAGGGATGTCATGTCTACTGTTCAAAATTGTCAAACCTTCTGCTGCTTATCACGTGCTTAATTCTATGGTAGATCCCGGACTATTCAGGGTTAGGGACCGAACACATTCAGTGTGAGAACGAACCTTTGGACCTCGCCTCATAGCACCATTTCTAACAAACCACAGAGAGATCGTTGTTCATCTTGTTATTTGAATTAGCAGTCCCTGTAATACCAACTTTGTCGTGTTTACTTGCTACACTGCTACTTGTAATGTTCCGGACGAGGCCGTTCAGTGTTTTAGGACTTGAAAATGGTGGAAACACTGAAAGGCCTCGTTCGGAACATGACAAGTAGCAGCTTAGCAAGTAAACACGACAAAATTGAAACCAGAGAGATTTGGAGATGTAGCGAAGGTTTCGGGGTTAGAAAGGTTCCAAACGGGCAACAACGGATGGGCTGAGTAATGCCCAAAAGGCAGGGGCTGCGTATGTTAAGGATGGATCTTAGAAAAAGCAGATAGATTTTGAGTTTATTACGCACAGGCGATGAACTCCGATGAGAGAGAAAGGGGACTTTGACGCCGCGGGACTCTAGGATACGTAGGCTGCAAAGCTTAGACGCCGGTCAAGAATGAAGCCCAACCCTTTTATAGGCCGTTGCCTCCCGCTTAGGGAGTTTTACGTTAGAAGGCGATCGTCTCGGATTTCTCTGTATTGATCACAATTCTCCACACAAAGTATAACTCAGGTCCCGATCGCTGCTTATATTTTTCAATTACAGTTTGTACGGTTAACACAAAAATTTTACCTACAAAATATCGTTTAACACGAAAACGTTTAGTTAAAAATATTTTTTGCTGGCTTTTTAATAGCTGCTTTATAAATAAATCCATATAGATGCACCCCCAAAACGGTGCAAGTTAAAAACTGTGGAAATGATGAGAGTGCCGACGAACTTGACACGAAACTTAAAATTAAAATTTACAAGTTGTTACCGCTACCGATACCCTTTCGTTGTTGAGCCGTGTTCGTCGATATTTAGAAGCCAACTCGGAAGGTGAAATGTTCGATCACATTGATAAATTAGAACAATTTATTGAAAAAAAGTAGTGCAGAAATGTGTGAAAAAGAAAATAACAGACTATTTTACTGCCAAACTTTACGCCACGTCGCGATCTGGTCGTGGAGTGGTGCGTACCAGATCGCGACGTGACGTAAAGTGCTTTGTGATCTGGTGCGCACCACTCCACGACCAGATCGCGACGTGGCGTAAAGTGCTTTGTGATGTTTGGTAATAATTTTTGATTTTCTGACAACTTCTCCAGAAGGATTGGTGTTTTTATAACTTGATGATGAGGATTCATCCTTGAAACGCGTTGTTATTGGAAGTTTTAAAGAAGTCACGAGACGGTGAGTAACCAAGTCTTTACAACTACTACAATCAAATACTTATACACGTGACTTGGAGACTATAATATAATGAAAGTATATTTACATGTCAAAAATGAAGACGATCTGCTGCAGCCACTAAAATCACGTATCTCTGTGTGTTGAAACGCTATATTTTTAACGCTCGTTCTAATAACATTGACCAAATTAGAGCAAAATTAGAGTAATTATTACATTAGTTTTCCAAGATAAATAATTAGTAGAGAAATAAATAAATTGGCAGATAGATTTATTTACCTTATGATTTGAAAGATAAGGTAACGGGTCGCATAAAAAGGTACAACAGGCCGCATGCGGCTCGTGGGAAGTCAGTTGGGAATCACTGTTATAGATTATCTACACAAATAATACTTACATTTTGTTATACTACCACAACTTACGTTCGTAAGTTTTGTAATCTGTAATTAATATTATAATTTAAGTCATTTTTAAACTCTTTCTTTTGAAGATTACGAATTATAAAAATTCGACTATACTGGCTTTGATTATTACATGAATTTTAATTATGATTATAGTCATTGAAACAGAAATAACAACATTATTTTCTCTATCGACCTCGCATAAATTATCTACAAATGAAGCTTGCACTACATTTAAACTGGAACTTTTAGGATATGAAAAAGATAAGAACTTAAAAAGCGCTTTCAAGTAATGATAAACAGTGAAATTATAAAGACATACCTGGTGGAATCCGTCAGCTGTTGTAAAGTCAGCTGTTTGTTTGATCGGTCGACACGCGCGCAATTTTTTTGTACTTTATCTCCCCCATTGTACGGAATTCTGAATGCATACAGTTAACGTCTGAACGGTTGCGTTAATTCAATGTCACACTCTTTCTATTAAAACTATCAGTCCGAGTCGAAATTATAGAGCGATAAAAATGCTTTTGATGACAAAATATTTAACAAAGGGTAACGAAATTTTGCTCACACACGTTACAAAACTGCCTTCTAATTATATTCTCTTTCCTCCGAGAAGTATGAGCGACATCTATAGCTTAGCGGTAGAGCTAACATATTTCGTGTGCTGTAAGATTTACATCTTGTGTAAACACCTCTTGATTTCCAAATCTATCTGACAATTTATTAATTGTCTGCCAGGTGTTAGAAATTTGTGTACTGGTAAAACAAAATATCATGATATGATTGAAAAAAAACTCTAGGAAAGGTTAAGGACAATGGAAATGGAAATTCATAGTGAATTCACAGTTCCAATTCAAACACAATGATTTTTATGTATCACCCAAGTTTAAACGTCGTCACATTAAACTCGAAGGTCCACTTACAACCCATTGTTTTTAAAGGCATAGCACGTCCTAAGATGTTTACAAATTCGTTGTGAATTGTCATTGGCGCTAGATCTTTTTAAAACAAAAAAATCACAGCAAAAATTATAAAAAATGTAAAACCAGACTAAAGCAAATTTTAACCTAAATTCAAATGTAGCTTTTACTACGAAAATTTTTTAACTTTTGGAGCCACGCAGGAGCAAAAATCAACTCAATATTTTAGGAAAATTGTAGACGTTCAAGTTATGAAAACTTTACTCAAAATACGCACTCAGTAATTTGAAGGAAATTTTATATTTTAACGCTCCTTGACAATTTTGGATTCCTTTTAAATGTTAGTAAGCCATGTTTACAAAAAACATTATGTATAAGTTGTGTATAAGTTTATAAGTTATCCATATTTCCAAACAGTGTTAGATGTAAGGCACGATATGTCTATGGAACCATACATAAACTTAAAATCTATGTCTAAATTGTTTGGTACTTAGGCATTAAGGTTATAAATTTAACTGAAAAAACGAATGCATTAATTCTCAGATTTCTATGTTTATTGTTTAACTAGCTGTTACCCGCGGCTTCGCACGCGAATATTTGATTTTTAATATAAATTTTATTGCCTATGTCTATATGGCATTCTGTCAGCTCGTATAATAATTTTGTAATCATTAGTCAAATTCTCTCCAAAGCTGTTTTCAACAGTTGTACTATTTTAATTTGTGCTAAACTATTATGTTGGTACAACAGATTTCTACAAACGGCTGTTTGTTTTAATCTACATTTAAAAGTACCCGTTTATAAAGCCTTTGGAGATATTTATAAAGTACCTGTTAAATAAAAAACGCTAAATCCTTTATTTTTTTATTTTTTGTGTTACTGTGTTAAAAGCATTGTGTAACAGAATAAACGTTATGTTTTCCTCAAGCATGGCTTTTATTTCAGCAGTAAACTAAAAACCAAAAACCGTTGCCACCTAAACTCACAAATGAAAACAACACGTATTTTCGCTTTGCATTAAGTAATAGGTCAAATTACAATTAGTACACTTCTTCTTTTCCACATCGTAATATATCGAGACAATCGCATATTATATATAACATCGAAAATGTACTGCAGGAATGGATAAATGTACTGTTCTGATGCCGCTAAATAGCTTTTGTTTATTTACTTGTTACTACCGTAATTAATTCTGTTCTCCATGATCTTTAGTAGTAGTAGTAGTAGTAGTAGTAGTAGTAGTATTTCATTACTTATTCATTGCATCATAAGAAATACGTATAAACATAAATTTTATAATCGTTTAAGACAATTACAAAATATATAGACGTATCTGTATACAAAATTACAAAATATATTGATACAATCCCATATTAAAAACTGCAGTAACGGATAAAGTTACAGTTCTGATGCCGATAAATATCATTTGTTTATTTATTTGTTACTATGGTAATTAATTCTGGTCTCCATGGTGTTGTTGACATTTTTATACGCGTCAACGAAAAGGCATTATTGAAAGGGATTAAATCGTGGGAACGCGGCAAAATATCAAATTCCAAGTTAGACAGTATTTTTCGCCTTGAGTTTGAGTTTCATATATAGGGGTCTAGGCCTATATATATAGTCTGCTGTACAATGTTATTAAGCCAAGAAAATAGTAGTTATGGTTTTCGTAATTTTCCTGATAATTAAAAAATTATCTAATGCTGAAATTTATCTAGTAACAATTGCATTTTGATGAAAATAAAATAGCGGGTTTGGCAGCTCTGGAAGATTAGTAGTTAGAGAAAGTAAATTAAATTTAATAAAGGCGTCTTGGGCCGCCTGCTTTTCTTCGTGTACGTTAATGACGTGCCTAAATTGCCAGGAGCCAGTTTGGCCATGTCCGCTGACGACACGGCGGTGTATGCCGTCGATCGTAGTATTGAAACGGCACTTATCCGGCTCCAGGACCAGCTTGACGAATACGGAGATTTTAGTTCATATCAAAGCGGCCAAGAGCACAGCTGTAGTCTTCTCCAGGCGCATAAGGCTCCCTGACAGATTTTACGTAGGCGACTCCTTTGCCCTGGTCTCGGGAGGTTAAGTACCTCGGGCTCCACCTAGATCGTCGTCTTACCTGGCGGACACACTCCGAGCCCGCAAGACCCCCATCGTCTATATCAACTCCGTCCCCTGCTTTCCAGTAACTCTACGACCCGCCGCCTAGGGACGTTTATCGTCATCACCTATGTGGTGCCCATGGTTACCTACGCGATCCCCGTATGGGGCTACTTGGCCAAGACCCATAAGCGAAAGCTTCAGTCTCTCCTGGACCGAGAATTGAGCTGGTCATGCAAAGCCCACTGCTAGACATCAAACAAAATCATCCGAGCATGTCCGTTCTCTGGACGCCACTATACGGACACTGTCCCGGAAATTCTATCGCCGCACAGCTCGCTTCCAGGGCAACCACCTTATTAGCGCCCTCGGTCGCTACCAATCTGTGCCAGACGAATCTTGGACCCGACCTCGGCGAACACTCAGGTAAATAATTGACGACCCACGGCAGGTAGCAGGTCACACCCTTAACATCCAGTATAGCAATGGTCCCTGCAACAGGAGCTCTATTTGAAGCTCGGACACAGCACACGAGCGAGCGACGGGCATACCCTTCGTCCCGCACAGCCCACTCGTCTATAGTAAAGTGTTAAGATTATTGAAAATTAGAAAACTAATACGAGTTTAATTAATTTTAGACGATTAGCCATTTATAATATTTAATTAAGCTACTTTATAATAATTAACCTAATATATTATGTACTGCTGTTAAAATGCAACACAGTACATAAGAGGAAAATAATAAATTTTAAAAGAAAAAATATATAAATTTATTAGAATTGTAACATATGTTTGAAAATGTAAACAAACACATTGTATCGACTCGCCCATCAACATAGAGGTAGATGCCTATATGAGATAAAACAGTATAAAGATATATGTTATGAAAAGAATATATGAAATTTGAAATGAATATTATAATAAGAGGAAATAGTAAGAGAATGATCATATTATAAATACAAACTTGCATTCAGAATATTAGAAATAAAATAAATATATTTAATAAGAAGTAGAAAAGTTATATAAGTTTTTAAGAGGTATATGATAAAAAGATGTAACGAAGGTAGGGAATTATCAATGTGGCAAATATGTAAATTGTTAGAGATTGTTTTGGTGAGTGATGAAGAAAAAATGTATGAGTCTAATTTAATACCAAATACTGTAAAGATGAAAGAGAGGAATTATGTAAAAGGAGTCTAATTTTATATCTAAGGAAAGTAACATGAGTAGTCTAATTTAATATTGAATACTATAAAGATGAAACAGAGGAATTATGTAAATAGAGTCTAATTTTTAATTCAATCAGAGTCACATTAAGAATATTAAATTATAATAAGTTAACTGTTGTACATCATAAAAGTAATGTAACTTGGAAATGAAAATAAAGCAAAGGATTTTGAATAGTGATTCCAGAGTTTGATTATAATATCGAATAAATAAATAATAATACAAAAATATAACAATATCCTGAATAGAACGACGACAGAAGAGGAAAATCTTGGACTGGAGAAGAGTTTCAGTGGCCCTAACGAATAATTAAGTGTTCAAAGGAGACATCGGTGTTGCAGTAATCTTGGAGAGCGGTATCCAGCGGTAAGAGCAATAAGAGATTCGTGTGAAGAAACAGATTGCCAAGCTGAATATTGCTGTTGAAGAAAGGTAAACAACAACCAGAAGTGAACCCGTGGCAGCTAGAAGAATTCAGAGACGGTTAAGTTACACTAATACGTTAGTTATTTTTTACATGGTTAACTACCAAAGTACTACCCATTAACTGAATCTGGGTTGGTTTAAAGAAAAGAATTTAATAGATATAATCGTAAATACGATAAAATAACTTAATAATCATTAACCCTGAGAAAAAGAGTTTCTTTACATGTACTGGTAAATAAAAAATATAATAACAGTAGGTACAGATCTTTATTACAATACCTGTAATAAAAAAAATAAACCAGTACAAAAAATGGCGCCCATACGTGAAAGCAAAGATTTTCTTTAAACCAGCACCAAATAACACAATTTTGTTAAATTTAATTAGTATAAAAATCTCCTTGTAATTAAATTAAGTTCAATATTGTAAAATGGCTAACAAACTAGAGCAACGATATGAATTAAGGAGTAATAGTGTTGAAGAGGAAGGAACTGAAATGGAAATAATAGTAGAGGATGCCCAAGGGGACCAACCAAAGAAACCAAACCAACCAATGGATGCAAATTTCCAGGAGATGATGAGAATTATAATGGAAGGGAATAACAAAACCAACGAAAATTTTAAACAAATGAAACTAGATAATGAAAATTTATTAAAACAAAATAATAAGGAATTAAAGGAGACCATCCAACAACAAATCAATGGGGTGAATAATAAATTAGACCAGCAAAAGGCTGAAGTTGAGTTAATATTGAAAAATTATGAGGAAGGGAATGTTAGACAATTTGCAGAGGTGAAATTGAATATGGAAACAATGGAAAATAGGTTAGACAGTATAGAAACGAAACAACAGTCACTGAAGGAACAAGTGGAAGAGAAATTAGGAGAAAATAAACAAGAAGTCATAGAACACATGACGAGAGAATTGGTAAAACACAAACAGGAAGTAACGAGCAATATTCAATCCATGGGACAACAGTTGGACAGCAATAATACCAATATAGAGGATACCATGGGACAATTAGTAGTAAGGGTCAATGAAATAGAGCAAAATGGTAATCGAACGTGTGTTATACGAGAAGACAAGAATATTAGTCATGAGGTGCCACATATGAAAGGATATATAAAAAATCCTATGGAGTATTTAAATAGAATGAAGGAATATTTGAATAGTACCAAGGAAAATAGACGGGAGAGAATTAAGCTAATGTTAGATCAAGGGTTCCATGAAATGAATGATTATTGGTGGGATGCTGTTAGAAACACCTTGAATAGCTACCAGGAATTTGTGGACAGCTATAAAAATAAATATTGGACGCGATCCATACAGACAAGGGTGCGGGAGACCATAGTATATGGTAGGTACAATCCAAGTATAGGACAAACACCAACCTCGTATTTTTTATCGCATGTTTGCAGGGCAAGATATTTGACCCACCCATGGATGACAGATATGTGGTGGAAGCTTTGAGTCATCATTTTCCTGAAACGGTAAGCTTAGCATAATTTGCCAGTCAAGCCAATACTATAGAAGCAATGACATTAATACTCACTGATTATGAGAGGAAATTGAATTATGACAATCGCTCTAAACAAGGGAATATGAGAAGAGACAGATACCCTAATAGATATCCGGAAGAACAAAACCGTGATAGGAATCAAATAGGAGAAAGGAACGACCAAAGAAATGCTCCAAGATACCAAGATAGGGAAGGTGGAAGAAATTACTACAGAAACGATAACCGGAATGACCGGAGATATGATGGTAATAATTACAATAATAATTATAGGGGCAACCACGCTTCAAATAACTATCGAGCAAATTTTATACGCCGAAACTATGATTCCCGAATTTACAATAGTCGTTACCCGAGGGAGACTGATCGAAATGAATATTCTCGCAATGAGGAGAGACAGAGTGAGGTGAACGACAACTATGAACAGTTAAGAAAGAGAGAGCAACATAGTTCCTTTTCCCAATCAGAAAATAGTCAACAGGAAGGAAGGAGAGAGGAGAGAGTAACCATAAATGAAAATCAGGAAAACTAGAGAAGACTGTGAGTGAGTGCAGTGGTCAACCACAGTCAAATAGCCGATCACTGTCTTGGATAACCAGTTTAGGTCAGGATTTTATGGACAACGAGAAAATCAGTAGAAATATAATTGAAAGTGATGTAGTGTCTATTACCGGTCAATATGGGAAAACCAATCAAAATTTTATTATTGATACTGGTGCCGAAATATCATTGATGAGTATGGCTAAATACCATGAATTGAAAGAAATGGAAAAGGGAATCACGTCATCCGAAGGAAAGACCAACAGAATTTATGAATTACCTGTGAGCAAAATTACTATAGTGGGTGTAACAGGACGAGCCAATCGAACTGCTCGCAAACAAATAATGATGAATGTACACTTCAATGGAAGGGTGATACCACTAACATTTGTAGAATATCAAAATTCAAAACGAAGTAAGGACAGCTTACACAAGATATTTGAACAAAATAATTTAGCAAGAAAAAAAACTGATTAAACCTAATAAAATTCATCAAAACCAAAAAACAAAATGAGTGTATCTGATGTAATATAATAGTGAGAAATGTAATTTAGAATGTAAAAGGAATAATAATGATTGTGCCAGAAGAATATAATTACATGATGTAATGTATAATACTAACCAAAATCTCATAACCAGCTGTATTGGTAATAAAGGAATATGAGCCAAGGAAGATAAGAGAATGAAGAAGCCAAAATGGAACCGTTAAAAGGATCACAAGAAAAGAAAAAAATAAATATTTAAGAATTATCTGTAAGAAAGCCAATTAATAAATGTCAATAAAATAGCCAAGTATTGGAGATGAGAAGTGTATAATAGAAGGAAGAATTAATATGAAGAAATAATATGATCTGAGTTAAAGTACAGTGAATAATCCCTAGAGTATTATTATTATTAATTATTTTATTGAAGGTCACATGATGACTACCTTACGAGGTTTATTAATGAAGATTGACTGTAGAATATTCCAGCAATCATTTAACTGGGCAGAGATGATGTTCCTCTGATCTCAGAAAGTATGTAATGGACGACGGTATTAGGTAAGCCGATAGAGCACCACCGATTCGATTCCAGTTATAATGTTAGGGAGGTTTAGGAAAATTAAATATTAGAGGGAAAACTCACAAATAAATAGAGATAAATAAATAAAACCAGATCAAAGATATATAATTAATAAAGAATGTCACAAGAATGATTATAGAAGTAAGATTTAAACTTGGGAAATAATTGATTTTAAGAAGGAAAGAAGATATAATAGTAATACAACGGATAATTTCATATATAAATAAAGGAGTAGGAATTCTGAAATAAAGAATACAGGAAAGATATAACCCGGATTGGGAAGGTGAGGTCCGAAAGAAAGAGAATGTTTAGTCATGTTTTGGAGTTTTTTAGCCATGAAACTAGGCACAATTTTTATTTTATACTTACTATTTTTGATGTAAAACCAGTTGGTTTGATTAATGTTATTTTAAGCCATAAATGAGTGTGTAAGATATGGTGATTCTTGATAGTGATGAACCATACTTGTTATGTTAATAAAAGAAAAAACCAATTTATGAAATGAATTTTGTGATATACAATTAGCGAATTAATCATATGCTTTCAATATTAATGTTCGACCATGTTTGTGATAAGAAATTAATTATTTCAAAATCTCATATCAAGTTGTATCTGAGATTATGAAATAAGGGAAGGTATTATGTACTGCTGTTAAAATGCAACACAGTACATAAGAGGAAAATAATAAGTTTTAAAAGAAAAAATATATAAATTTATTAGAATTGTAACATATGTTTGAAAATGTAAACAAAAACATTGTATCGACTCACCCATCAACATAGAGGTAGATGCCTATATGAGATAAAACAGTATAAAGATATATGTTATGAAAAGAATATATGAAATTTGAAATGAATATTATAATAAGAGGAAATAGTAAGAGAATGATCATATTATAAATACAAACTTGCATTCAGAATATTAGAAATAAAATAAATATATTTAATAAGAAGTAGAAAAGTTATATAAGTTTTTAAGAGGTATATGATAAAAAGATGTAACGAAGGTAGGGAATTATCAATGTGGCAAATATGTAAATTGTTAGAGATTGTTTTGGTGAGTGATGAAGAAACAATGTATGAGTCTAATTTAATACCAAATACTATAAAGATGAAAGAGAGGAATTATGTAAAAGAAGTCTAAATTTATATCTAAGGAAAGTAACATGAGTAGTCTAATTTAATATTGAATACTATAAAGATGAAACAGAGGAATTATGTAAATAGAGTCTAATTTTTAATTCAATCAGAGTCACATTAAGAATATTAAATTATAATAAGTTAACTGTTGTACATCATAAAAGTAATGTAACTTGGAAAAGAAAATAAAGCAAAGGATTTTGAATAGTGATTCCAGAGTTTGATTATAATATCGAATAAATAAATAATAATACAAAAATATAACAATATCCTGAATAGAACGACGACAGAAGAGGAAAATCTTGGACTGGAGAAGAGTTTCAGTGGCCCTAACGAATAATTAAGTGTTCAAAGGAGACATCGGTGTTGCAGTAATCTTGGAGAGCGGTATCCAGCGGTAAGAGCAATAAGAGATTCGTGTGAAGAAACAGATTGCCAAGCTGAATATTGCTGTTGAAGAAAGGTAAACAACAACCAGAAGTGAACCCGTGGCAGCTAGAAGAATTCAGAGACGGTTAAGTTACACTAATACGTTAGTTATTTTTTACATGGTTAACTACCAAAGTACTACCCATTAACTGAATCTGGGTTGGTTTAAAGAAAAGAATTTAATAGATATAATCGTAAATACGATAAAATAACTTAATAATCATTAACCCTGAGAAAAAGAGTTTCTTTACATGTACTGGTAAATAAAAAATATAATAACAGTAGGTACAGATCTTTATTACAATATCTGTAATAAAAAATAATAAACCAGTAAAATATATATATATATATATATTTCAATCACTTTCTGCTACAGTAGTAGTAATATATATATATATATATATATATATATATATATACATATATATATATATAATAATTATAAGCCACTTTACAGTTTAGTAGTGTAAATAACATCATTGTGTAAATAAACGGTACAATAATGAACAGCTGTTTTAGTTGTTGTCGACTCAGCAGCTAGGCACGAAGAACGTAGTTTGGGTAACTGTGATTGGTCTCCCGTAATTTGTCTCCAGCCAAACCAAAACTGTTTGAAAACTTACGATCCGTCTGTTTCAGCAGTGTGTGTCTGTGTGTGGCAATCAAACGCCTATTCACCGGCCACCACGTTATCAAATTGCACTGGTCAACGTTTGAATCTCTATCCCAGGCATTCTTATTCTAGGAGTGATCGGAACCTGTACCTTTATCCGTTACTGCAGTACATTTTCGATGTTTTAAATATGCGTTTGTATCGATATATTGCGATGTGGAAAAGAAGAAGTGTATTAATTATACATTGTCCTTTTTCTTAATGCAAAGCGAAAATACGTGTTGTTTTCGTTTGTGATGTTAGGTGACAATGGTTTTTGCTTTTTAGTTTACCGCTGAAATAAATAAAAGCCATGGTTGAGGAAAAAATAACATTTAATGTGTATATACAGAGCTTATAACACAGAAATATTTAAGATAAAGAACCTAACCTTTTTGGGTTGACAAATTAACAAAACTACAACAGCAAATGTAAAGTGGAAAATACAAATTTTTATGGTTAATGGAAAACACAAAAAACAATGTATTAAGGAATGACTACATACGCTATACACATTGTACATAATGGACGTTTATTTTTTGGTTAGCCACAAAACGAGTACTTGTTGGAAAACGAATATTACCGAAAACGAGTTCTGCCATAAAAAAGTGACATGTATAGTAAAAGGAAAGGTGTGGCGCTTTCGATTTCGGTGGGTTTTCAGTGATCTATGCACAGAACGAGTATTAATGAGAAAACGAGTACTAATGGGAAAACGAGTTCTACTGAAAACCGAGTTCTGCCCCCAAAAAAGGAGACATGTATAGTAATAGGCAACTACTTTCGAGTTGGGGTTTTTCGTAGTTTCCGCAAAAAACGTGTTTTACAAAATACACGTATCGCTTTCCATGTGTGATTTGAGTTCTCATATTAACCTAACATTAACGTTTGGCGTCACAGATACCCAACTATGATATACTACTCCTACAATCATTTTTCATTATAAAAAGAATTAAGAACGCCAACTGCTATCGCCAGCCAACTATTTTGCAACCTACAAAAATAAAATTTGTATGATTCTTTTACCTACATAAAATTATGTGCGACATTC
This sequence comes from Magicicada septendecula, assembly GCA_034769895.1. Lineage (NCBI taxonomy): Eukaryota > Metazoa > Arthropoda > Insecta > Hemiptera > Cicadidae > Magicicada > Magicicada septendecula. Next base: position 58,738,980 of record CM068375.1, on the reverse strand, counting down.
ACAAAACATTGAAGCCAAACAATCGCATAATCGAAATATCGAAAATGACTGCAGGACCGCATAAAGATACAGTACCGAGTTATCAGTAACTAACTACCAGTAACTAGACTATTCCCCCTAAACCACCAACATTTAGACACATAACCTTCACGATAAGGAAAAATGTTTATTGAACGAGCGAAGTAAATGATCAGTTTTAACTCGACCGTTTGGCATTTGTCTGTCTATCTATCTATCTATCTGCTTGTGGCATGTTTCACGATAACTTTTGAACGCAGCAAAAGATTTTCGTGCAACTTGGCAAACGTGTGTCTACACTTTTACGTTTGGTCCAGACAACAATGAGGTATTCCAATAGTTCTGCTGAAACATGAAGATGTTCAGTACCAACAGTGTAGCCGTCAGGAAAAATACCCTCACACAATTCTTTCTCGCCCCAGTAAGCACATATCACAGACACACACTGTCACAATTCTATTCCGAAAATTAAGTGTCAATATAAATATTATTCGTCACAATTTTTCTTTAAATTGTCAACTTTTAGAATTCAAATTACCTTTAACCTTAATTCTTTATTACTTTACATTTTATACTTTATATTTTACATTATAACGGCAAGTTCTATTTAATTTTCATACAAGCAAAGGCAAGTCAGCAACGTGCTCTTAACTATCCTAGACGCAACACACACAAAAATACGTACATGTATCATAATATAATACCCCCGCAAGCGCTCAGTTAATTAATACTAAAGCAACACTTGTGGCTCACCTGAAGCTCTTTAACTGATCACGAACTCATTTCAAAAGATGAATCTCAATTTATAACTCCGCCAGGCCAGTGTCCCGTTTGAATGAAAAAGAAGAAATGAGGCCGAATGTCGATGCCTGCCGTCCCACACGAACAGAAAATTCAACAAATCAGCTGATCGGCACGGCGTACTTGATTACGCACACACACAATTATCGCCACTCCACGGTCAAGGTTAAGAGATACAGTGCAGCCGTGGCGCTGGCCGCTCAAGCAACCCTTGAACCCGCTATACAGAAGGCACTGTGGCCGCGACGCACGCCGAATAATTTAAGCTTAAATTACATCGGCTCAATAATTTATTTTTAATGTGAAAATGAATATTAATGAAGCATTTATATTATTACGTAATACGGAACGTTCTACAAGTATCTCGGCTATCCAGCAGAGCCCAGATGTAATTTGTGTGTTCACTCGTACATATTGCTACTGCTTTATGATTAAAGGCAATTACGTGACACTTATCATGCGTTAAAAATCAAGGCTATTCCAGACCGCAGCGGTCGGGCACTGCGTTCAAGGCCAGACACTGACACTGTTTCTAGTGGATTCAAGAGCGCCTGTTCAGCACGTCATCAAAAAAGATGACACATTGTTCTTGCATTTCAGTGGGGTATAAATTAAGCATCCAGCCACGGTCAGTTCAGTTTACGTCGGGCGATTACACAGTGCATTCAAGTTGTTATTAGTGAAAAGTGATTATTGCGCGGGGCTCTATTACTTGACATTATTATTCAGTGTATACAACAAATTTAACTTGAATTATAGTACGAATATAATCTTGTTGAATAACGTGTTGATTTCAAACTGTTGATTGTGATTAATTAAAACTGGTGATTAATTAATTCGTGTCTTGTATTTTGTTTTCCACTGTACCATACGACGATCAGTCAGACCATTATAACAATATGTTTTAAGAAAGCGTTATGTAAACATTCAAACCACTGAGGATGTCACATCGCAGTGCGGGTGAAACGTTTGGTTTCAAGAGAGATAAAACGACGTGTGTCAAACCAAAAACGTGTGTTCTCATCTTTCTTTAATTCCCGCCAGTAACGTATATAGGATCATTGTAAATAATTTACATTTCTAAAATACAGTAATGTACAGTATTTTGTTTACATTTGTTGTAAGAGACTGAAACGATTTTCTTATACCACTTTTATATAATCAAATCCGTAAATTTGTAGTGACCGACAACCAAAACTTTTATACAATGCTTGCAAGTATTAAGTTGTCTTAGTTTTTACGTTAACAGTACATGAGGCAGGCAGTGTGGACACTATTTACACAAAAACTGTATAATTCGAAATTTCGTCAATTCAAAATAATTTTGTAGTCCTTTGGGTTTCAAATTAGGCATTGATTTTACTTTATACTTCATTGTGACGTTACACAGTAGTTGAAACAAAGTAAAGTTAATATAAGCCGTCAACTGGCCTACTTGTTACTATAAGCTGGAAACCCCAATGAAGAACTACAAAATATTGCCACTGAACGTTTAAAACAGATGAGCTTCCACAGGACCATTTGTACTTACAAATGGCAGCACCTTGAAGTATTGCGAAAGCTGAGTCCCGAGGTGGATCCATGCAGTGGACAACAGGGGTCTCCAAACTTTTTCACTTGGGAACCGAATTGAAAAATCTTGGAAGTCAGGCGGGCCAACAACATATTATATATATGTATGTGTGTGTGTGTGTGTGTGTTGTAAACTTATTTTATTTAAGTTCACGTAATAATCAAGTCAATAAAATAGGTATTTAAATAAAAATTAAGCAGACTTGTCCAAAGAAAACAAATTCACTTATTCAAAATAATGTAAATGAAAGTAAGGAAAGAATAACAGTCAGAAGATTTTTCTTATGTATTATTATTTGGCTTTCTTATGTACGTATGGGATGTGTGGTGTTGCTTCTGACAAATAATGTCTGTCCATCTTGAGTCAAATTTTGATGCTCCTATCACTAGAATGGATTTCAAGTGTTCGTCTGACAAGTTAGCCCTGTACTTTGATTTTACAAAGTTCATTTTTGAAAACGTTTGTTCGCAGATATAGGTAGATCCAAACATTGAACACATTGATGTTGCAAAGTTTTGTATTTCCTTGAAATCATCATTCAGTGACTTCCAATGAAAGCAGACTAAAAGAAGTTTACTGTTTTAAAATAAAACAGTATATTGTTTAGTTATTTAGTAAAATGTTATAATATTTTAAGTATTTTGACGATCTATTTATAAACTGCACGCAGCATCGGCCAGGTTGCCGCGGGCCGGATCCGGCCCGCGGGCCGTAGTTTTGAGACCCCTGCCATGGATAAAATTGTTTGTGGTTTTGGTGGGTGCGAGTCCCACACACCGTAGGGGTGCGGACCTTTCTGCGGCGAACATTAGTTTTCCACAGTCTCCCACGTAAAAAAATAATTACAAAATATTTACCTCTGTTTTACGGACTACTTGATGTTACAACCTGGCCTCTTAGCCAGCTTAGTCCGTACGGTCTAGGTTTTTTTACTGGGCATTTAAGACGAGACTGCAAAGAAGAAGGATTTAGGTGCAGTGCAGGCTAAATATTTATCGTTGTTTCTTGTGTATGCCGCAAGGCTGAGTGCACGAGAATAACGTTATCTCTGTTTCTCCGCGCGGGTGACATGAAACTACCATTAACTGCTCAGAGTGTTGCGGTCTGCACATCAAGCTCTCCCCCTCCCCCTCTCGTTCTCTCTCTCTCTCACACACACACAAACACACAATTATCTGTGTAGAGTTAACAGCCTGCCGCAAACTGGGTGGCAGCCGTTCTCCACGCTTTGTGATCTTCATTCTTCCTCTTCATCACACAGAGTGACACACATTTCCCATCTTTGAGCCTTCCAAATCACACACACAGACACACACACACACACACACACACACACACACACACACACACACACCGAAAAATGCATTTGTATATATATTTATTTATTTATATTCAAATATGCACAAAGTTTTTTTGTTATTTTCTATTTTTATTAATAATGAAAAATTTTAACAAGACTATATTTTTATTTTGTAAATTACAAATGTTTCGATAGTAATCCAACTATAGTCATCAGATATAAACATATTTATATCTATATCTATAAAAATGAATGTTTGATTCTTTCTTTGTCCCGTATGCGTTTCTATACCATTCATCCGATTGCGATGAAACTTCGGTGAGTTGTTGTGCGCACGCCCGCGAAGGTTTATGAATTTTTTTCAATGGGGCCCTTTGGGGGGTTCTTGGGGTCTTCCACATCTCCTCCTAAACCACTGGACCGATTTCAACCAAACTTGGCACAAATATTTTATGCAACGGGAGAACCAACATAGGGTAGGTGCTTTTTCGATGGGGTCCTTTGGGGGGTCCTTTGGGGTCTTCCACATCTTCTCTTAAACCACTGGACCGATTTCAACCAAACTTGGCACAAATATTTTACGCAACGGGAGAACCAACATAGGATAGGTGTTTTTTTCGACGGGGTTCTTTGGGGGTCCTTAGGGGTCTTCCACATCTCCTCCTAAACCACTGGACCGATTTCAACCAAACTTGGTACAAATATTTTACGCAACGGGAGAACCAACATAGGATATGTGTTTTTTCGATATGATCCTTCGGGGGTCCTTTTGGGGGTCCTTTGGGGTCTTTCACATCTCCTCCTAAACCACTGGACCGATTTCAACCAAACTTGGCACAAATATTTTACGCAAAGGGAGAACCAACATAGGATAGGTGTTTTTTCAATGGGGTTCTTTGGGGTCTTCCACATCTCCTCCTAAACCACTGGACCGATTTCAACCAAACTTGGCACAAATATTTTACGCAACGGGAGAACCAACATAGGATAGGTGTTTTTTTCTACGGGGTCCTTTGGGGGTCCTTAGGGGTCTTCCACGTCTCCTCCTAAACCACTGGACCGATTTCAACCAAACTTGGCACAAATATTTTACGCAACGGGAGAACCAACATAGGATATGTGTTTTTTCGATATGATCCTTCGGGGGTCCTTTTGGGGGTCCTTTGGGGTCTTTCACAACTCCTCCTAAACCACTGGACCGATTTCAACCAAACTTGGCACAAATATTTTACGCAAAGGGAGAACCAACATAGGATAGGTGTTTTTTCAATGGGGTTCTTTTGGGGGTTCTTTGGGGTCTTCCACAACTCCTCTTAAACCACTGGACCGATTTCAACCAAACTTGGCACAAATATTTTACGCAAAGGGAGAACCAACATAGGATAGGTGTTTTTTCGATGGGGTTCTTTTGGGGGTTCTTTGGGGTTTTCCACATCTCCTCCTAAACCACTGGACCGATTTCAACCAAACTTGGCACAAATATTTTACGCAACGGGAGAACCAACATAGGACAGGTGTTTTTTTCGATACGATCCTCTGGGGGGTCCTTTGGAGTCTTAAAAAACTAACTTATTAGATCTGGTTACTATGGCAACCCAATGGAATAGATTCTGTTCTAAATATATTATCGCATTAAATTGAAGACCACGCGAACGAAGTCTTTATATATTATATATATACAAACACTTTCTTTCTTTGAGTGGCATTGCAACGCATGCCGGGTACTCGCTAGTCTGATATAAATATAAATATATCGTTGTATTACAACGGTGTATGTTGTATGTTACTATAAATATATCGTTGTATTACTATCGAAAATTTTGTAAATTACAAAATAAAAAATATTATCTTGTTAATTTTTTTATAATTAATAATAATCTATATTTATATTTATACTTCAGATTTCGACAACATTAAAGTTGTCTTTCGCATCATCATCTTCACAAGACGAGGCAACATAGGCAAGGCGCTGCCTGTCCCTCCTTCACACATCCTCCAGCTACATCTTTCTGGGTCTGCCCAGACACACCTGTTTCCTATAGATGTGTGTTTCCAGACTGGAATCTGACATTCTTTTAAGTGTTCTTTCCACCGTTGTTTGTAATTTTTTTAATTCTTCATTCAAGTTAAACTTCTCTTATGCCCTCTTTCTTTATACGATCAAGTTCAAAACACCTTTTAACTCCTCTTAAGAACGCCATTTCTGAGGGCTGTATTTTACAGTCCTGTTTTTGGTCGTTGTCCGTAATTCACATCCATAGGACAGTACAAGGACTGGTAAAACTTTAAAAAACCTTAATTTTGTATCTTGACGTACCTTGTTTCTAGAAATTCGGTTAATTGTTCCACAGATCGAACTTAGCATTAATTTAAGGCATTGTTACCTAAAGTAACGTAACTTAACTTTAGGTCATAAAAATAAAGTTAATTTACATAGATTCCAATGTAATTTCCTAAATAATTAAAATGACTTACTTGTTATAAAATTCGACTATTAATTGTTATTTTTGTTTTTATTGGTTCCTTGCTTGAAAATGCCACTACCTTTTTTTATAGTGGAGAGTTTCATAGTCTTTTGTACCCGATCGTCGACAAAATAGAGTGCAGACAGTCCGACTTCTATCTGTTGGAGTTTCCACATATATTCTGAATAAAGTTGGTGTAACCGCGCAACCTTGACGTAAACCTTTGGTTATTAGCAATTTGTCGGAATTATGTGACCCTACCTTTATGAAGCTGAACAGCACTTTTAATACAAGGATATACACCTCGCTACATTATCTCTTAAAATTTTCACTTCAATAATTCCCTTCAACTGAATTTGACCAAATATGTTCCCAATTACCTGGTCTATACTCCAGAATAGAGAGAAGATATTCTTGGGATATAAGAGAGAAGACAAATAAATTTTAGGAATATTTATAGTACGATTCATAGAAATCTTAGAAATAAAACAAGACACAGCACAAGGATTAAATTTTATAAGATAATTCCAATACCCACATTGATTTATGCGAGTGAAGGCGTGAGTCATGACAAAAAAGGAATGCGGCAAGATTCAGAGTGTTGAAATGCAGTTCCTTCAAAATACTTTAAATTATACATTGCAAGCAGAATAGGAAATGACGATTTCAGAGCATAACTTGAAGTAAACGACATAAATTAAATTATTTCAATTTACAGAAGACAATGGTGGGATCATTCAATTTAATTTGTTCTCCATTACCTCAGCTACATTACAGGTGTTGGTGATTAATCCCCAAATTATGATACTTTCTGTCCACCATTCACAGCACATAATTGACGTCGTCGTTGCCTTTTGCAGTCATAAGCCGGTTACAGCATAATGGAATGTAAACAGTCGACTACGTCCAGTTGGAACTCCCACATTTTGACAACTATTTTGAATAAAGTTGGTCCAATCGCGCAACAAGGTTGGTGTAAGGCGCATCATCAAGATGATGTAAGCCTTAGGTTATTAGGAATTCGTAGGAATATATGTGACTCTACCTTTATGCGTCTGCTTGGATGTACACCTCAGTTCCTCAATTTCCCTTCAGTTATTCTCTTCAATTCAATTAGGCGAATTATATTCCCAATTACTGGACCATTTTTCTTTTCAGGTTATTATGCTAAAAATAGAAAAATATGTCCAGTTAGCAATTTTCTACTTGAGCCAAATATGTAAAGAATATAATCTTAGAATATCAACCCAGAAAACAAGTTATGGTCTTTAGAGGAAAGAATCTGATACGTTCCAAGATAATTATAAACAATCAGTCTATAGAACAAGTACCTTATTCCAATTTTATAGGACCGGATGTAACTTATGAGTATGACAACGACATTGATATAAAAATAGATAGATTTCAAATGGTATGCGTTACAATACACAGAGCACTTGGAAATAAGACAAGGAAAGACACCAAGATAAAATTCTATAAAGTAGTGGCAACACCTGTTTCAACTTATGGAACTGACATCTGGACTATAACAAGAAATGATGAACGAAGAATACAAACAAGTGAAATGAAATTCTTGAGAAAAACCAAAGGTTGCACGCTTAGAAATCAAATACGAAATGAAGGTATCACCGCCATCATCATTGTCTTTGTTATCATCGTCACTTCTTCTTCTTCTTCTTCTTCTTCTTCTTCTTCTTCTTCTTCTTCTTCTTCTTCTTCTTCTTCTTCTTCTTCTTCTTCTTCTTCTTCTTCTTCTTCTTCTTCTTCAAAAGCAAATATAAATGTTTTTCTGTAGCTTTTTCTTCAATATACATGAGTTCGTTAGTGCTGATACGCTGAGTGATTTTATATATAATTTATGTACCACAAAAAGAAAAGGTTTGTCGACCCGCTTTTAGTAGCTTATTTCCTTTTATATTTTATTATATTAAAATTCGTGACGTTTTTCTCCATGATTTTTGACTTTCATACAATTTATTAGGACATACAAACCTTTATCTATTTTCGTTACCATCTGCCAATCTCCCGGTTTTATATCGTTTGTGTTGTTCACTTTCCCATGTCATATGTGTAAATTTGGTTACAATTTCTATATTTTTCTTGTTAATTCTTCTTTAGTTTTGTCCTAATTCTTTTTTTATTTTGGTTCCTGTTAGATGTTAATGCCAATTACAATACGTGCTGGAGGAAGACTACGCGCAATGTAGTTATTGACAATTCCAATCAACAAGTTTCCGAGCGAGAATAAGACAACGTTAGTTCGACAAACAAACTTTGTACCCCTGGCGCGCAACAGCTGTGTCTGGAACTTTGCTCGGACACGTCCAACTATCCCGACTTGCAGCAAACTTTATTCCGTCTTCCTTCGGGCTGTAAAACACTTACAGAATAACAATTACGTGGTAAACTAACAGCGGGTCAATGACACAAAATTGTAAAGCAAAGACCTTTAGAAAATGTAAAAGTTCAAAAAATTTAGAGCTAATCATGTTTTACCCAACAGCCTTGAAACTAACCTTGAAGCACCTGACATGTGCAGCCATATTCATCATTATAATACTGTTACGACAATCTCACGGATCGTCGTTCGTCACAGTGGAAACAAAATACATACGCCAATGAAGTCACTAACTACCAGCTTTAATTAGTCAAAAATAATGTGAAGTTAACAAGGTACTTCATCATGATCACCACACCAAAGACTAGGCCTTAGACCTGTTCCGGAACCCATCTCCTCGTCGGTTTACCGACATCTCTCTTCTTAGTAGAGTGATAACACAAGGCAGCCACATGTAGATGGATATCAGGCATGCGATTCAAGTGTTCACACCATGTCCTTCTGTGGTCTTCAATCTTCTGGCGCAATGATACAGTGTTTAAATCGCGTCTAATATCCTCGCTTCTTCTCCGATCCAAGAGAGAACAACCTTGCGTCCCTCTCTATAGAAATTCCAGTTCGGCTGCCTGAATCCTCTGCACATCCCTTTTAACAAGGTGCTTTCATACGATAATTCAATTTTACCTACACGCAATAATAATGCCAGCGATTAAGAGTTACGCACTAGTTGCAACACAATAATCACTTTTCAATATCACTTTATCTGCAATCTACAATATCGTCCACTGTAACTAACTTCTAAGCCGACCGCTGATGCTTGTATAGGTCCCGCAGGGGTTTCAGAATAATTTTCCATCCTTTCGGCGGCGTCCCAGCATTACTTTCATAGATAGAAGTGCTCTACAACAGTCTGCGTCCTTGGCCGCGGCGCTGCACCCGCTCGACTAGCCGAGCAACGAGTGGAAGGACATTCTCCAGAGCGTTCCGTAACTGCCGTAGAAATAAGTTTTCTCTTCTAATCCAGATTTCTAGGGGATGCTTTCTAATGCTAGACCAGACTATTTATTTCCTGATATCGCGACTGTATATCGAACATCATCAGGTTCTCCTCCGTTCTCCGTTCCGCTTTCCACTTACCAGCCCCTCCAGTGTTTCTGCCGTCACGTTACCTTGTGTTTGACACCACAATACGGTGTCCCAACCGATTTCTTTTCCTGCATTTGAAGACATCCAACACTCTTCTTTTCTCTCCTGCTTTTCAAAGAACCTCCACATTTGTCATTCCATTCTCCCAGGAAAAGAAGAACGACACACCAAACACAATTACAAAATAAACCAAGTACATAAAGACGGGAGTTGATTAGACTGGACCAAATTAAAACATTCCATAAAAATAATCTACTTTTCAAGTAATTTTTCATGTGCCCAGTGGTTTGTAATTTATCAGTATTTTAGTTGTTTTTCCATTACTGTGAGCATCCAGGTGGTCTAGTGGCTATCGCGGGCGATTGATGTGCTCGTGTTCCTGAGTTCAATTCCCGGAGGAAGCTACGTACGGCGTGCACTCTGCGTCGTGAGGCAGAACTGAGTAGTCGTCAGAGATAACAGTGGCGCCTCCTGGCTGCGGATATGGCAACTAATGGGCGGCGGCGCGTTGTACTAGCCACACGGTATGCCTTGGTCCTTAACGGACTGTTAGGCAGAGGTGGTTTATTATTTATTATTATTCCATTACTTCTTCTCTTCATTTTCTTTCTATACTTCCCTTTAATTTTAATAGAATTACCGATTACCTTCACTATCTTCATTATCAAAATGTAACTGTGACACAAAAAAGTTGTTTTTTTACATTTACAAACTTACCATTTTACATTTTTATAGTAAAAAGTCACACTGTGTTTCGCTGACGATCGCGCAGGACTATCACGACATGGAATACATGATGAATATAAGCTATGGGGCCTTGAAGTAAACACAAAGAAAACGGAGTATATGTGCATTGGTGGGGAACAGAAGAAATTAATTTTAGAAGACGAACAAGAAATAATAAATTGCAGTAGCTATAAATATCTAGGAACAACAGTTACACAAGTAGGTAGTCCAGGGAAAGAAATAACCTAGGAAGAAAATCAATAGCATTGCTGAACAACATATTGTGAGACCAACAAATATCAAAACAAAACAAAACACCGTATATTCAATACAATCGTGAAACCATTTACGTCATACGGGTGTGAAATATGGCCAATAATACAAAGAACAGAAAAGTTGTTGGAAGCTACTGAAATGGATAATTGGCGAAGAGCGGCAGAGAGGTCAAAACTGGAAAAAGTAAGAAACGTCAGAATCCGGGAGATAATGGAGGTACAGTACTCTATTGTCGACGACATAAAAATAAAACAGCTAAGATGGTTTGGGCATGTGCAAAGAATGCCGGATAATCGACTCCCCAAGCAAATTTTGAGATGGACACCATACGTTTGTAGGCGAAGAGGAAGACCTAGGTTGAGTTGGAGAGAAGGCATCAACCGTGCAATGAGAGACCGGGAATTGGAAGAAGAATCTTGGTTATATCGAGACCAATGGAAACTAGGGATCGGAAGACGTAGGATAACGTTATGAACCGATTTATATATACTTTTAGTAAAAAGTCTCGGCATTTACGGAGGAGTGACGTTTATGAGGGAGGAAGCAAATTCATTTGACAGAAAATACTAATAAACGAAAATGTAAGGGAATTGCGCGCTAAACATAGGCACACCACTTCACTTGCTGTTCGAGATGTGAATTTTAGCTAAAAACGTTAGAGAAGACTCACGACATGGCGAAAACAAACAAAATTTACCTTCACTAAAACATCCTGTTTAGTGGGAATCCATCATTTCCTATTTTGCTATACACTTCATCAGGGAGTTCGTGCTTCAATATAGCTTTCATAATTAAGTCAGTTTATATCGAGAATCAATAGATCTGTCTAAGGGTTACGATAATGTCCCCGTCTCTAAATTGTGGGGGTTCTACAGAAAACTAATATAACCCACACTCTCATTCAGGCGATACAAGAAATTTATAGAGACTCAAAAATAAAGATCAAAATAGGGAAAAAAGTGTCAGCAGGGTTTACAGTATCGAAAGGTCTTAGGCAAGGTTGTTGCATCTCCCCGACATTGTTCAAAATGTATATAGACACAGTATTGCGACAGTGGAAAAGAAAGTGCAGAGGTATGGGAATTCTAATAGATGGAACCCATATTTTCACATTACAATTCGCGGATGACCAGGTTTTAGTAGCACAAGACAAAGAGGACTTGGAGTATATGACTCGAAAGATCAAAAACGAATACGAGAACTGGGGACCAAGTATAAATAAATCTAGAAAAGACCAAGTATTTATGCGTGGGAGGTACTGAAACCAACTTGCAATTGGAAAATTATGAAGAAATTGAAAATTGCCAGGCATGTAAGTATTTAGGAGTACAGATAAAGCAGGATGGCAGAGATACAGACGAAATAAAGGAGCGAGTAGGCAGAATGATACAAGGGGAAAAAAGGAAACTACTAGCTGTAAAGACAGATACACTAAGGAGATCATGCAGAGTATCCAGGCGAGAGAAAATGAGAAATGAACAGATTAGAGAAATGATAAATGTGAAACTCGCAGTAGTAGACGAAATAGAGAGAAGACAGTTAATTTGGTTTGGACATATTAAACGGATGGGAAGAGAAAGGTTACCAAAAACGATAATGGAATGGTTACCCCCGGAGAAGAGGAAGAGGGGGAGACCCAGACGATTATGGGGACAGAGTATCCAGAGATCTCTAAGTGCGAGGAATCTGACAGAAGAACGTTGTCAGGACAAAAACTATTAGAGAGAAAGTCTGGAAATCGGCCAGCGACGACAGACGCTATAAACCGATGTTTATATATATATATATATATATATATATATATATATTGCAATGGAACATCCCAGAAAGGGTATTTGTAGCCAGGACTACATGCTTTTATACCAATTTATGACGTTATAGACATGTTGGAAATTGATTTTGTTTAAATTTGTAAAATAGCTATAAATTTTGAATTAAGAAATGGGTAAATAACTGTTGTATGTCAAAATGCCAACAAATTTATTTTCTGTCATGGTAAATGCGAATTTAGTGCGCGAGTGTTATTTGTATTTACATGAATAACTCTGGTTTAAATTGATGTATTGAATTGAGACTTGGACAGCTCATGCTTCTAAATGAGCGCTACATTTTTCTAATGTCAAAGACTCCAAACATATTATTTTAATATGTATTTTTTAACATAATTCATCTTTCTAAAGAACCCTTATCTTCTAAAAGTCATAAAACTTTTAGATAAAATCTATACCTGCTTTTGCAGTTTTCAGAAAATTTGTTCAGGACTTCTGTCTATCAATTTAACCCATCAGTCACGTGCTAGGGGTTTTAACTAATCAGAGGCCCCTATTTTCATTCAGATTGGGTCTCTGCGAAGAAAGTTTCAGTTAGTTTGACCTATCAGCTCGACGTTAACAGACGTTCTGTCTGTGCGAGTTTTCCGTATCAGTATACGTTTCTATATAAGGGTTATGAGTACGGAATCTTAGCAACGAGTTGCCCGTTTGCTAAAATCGGTATATATATATAGAGAATCAATATAGTTGTTAACAGAATAAACTGTAATAAATGTTCTGACAAATTTGTCTTTATTTTGGATAAAAATTCGCAACACCGAAGACTTTAAAGGTATCAACTAACGTGCAATACTAGAAATCGTAAACACTTAGTCTTCCCTTTCTTCGGCACTCCAATACAACATGAACCCTGCTCGCCAATACCAACGTTTTCCAACGTATTATATCCGTTACCAATGTATACGTTAATTCAATTGTCCAACCACTTTATCCTAAGTTGGTCGATCCCTGTTTTGCTTTTGTACACTTGTGTCCTTAAATTTTCTTTGGCAAAATTTTAGCCGTGTATCATTTAATTGTAGAAGAAACAGACCAAATCTCGACTATTCAAAATTTTATACTATCAGAATATATGTAAGTTCTTTTAAGATTATTAAACATCAAGCAACAGAACTATTTAAGTCTATTTATACCTTGCATACAATCTGCCGGTAATACAACTTTAAGGTCTCAAATACTAAGACAAAAGTGACGGCCTTCCTAGGAAAAACCCCTATAAGAACAAAAATTGTAATTGATATTTGTGTTTTATAGGCTCTCCTGCAAAAGATATTTCTAAAATACTGGCCTCGAAAATGAAATTTTTCAGAGCAGTTAAGGGATGTGATTTGAGAGATCGTCTACGAAACGACGACATAAGAAAATACCTGAAGTTACAGGAGGTTCTGAAGAGAATAAAGGAATACAGGCAGAATTGAAAGTCCCATGTGGAACGCATGGTAGACACACGTATTCCTAAACAAACGTTTGAATATAGGCCAGTGGGGACGAGAGATCGTGGAAGGCCCTGGAAAAATGGTCAGAGACTCTGTCAAGTCGGAACGGGCTATAGGCCAACCCATGTAGTGGAGGAGAAGAAGAAGAAGAAGAAGAAGAAGAAGAAGAAGAAGAAGAAGAAGAAGAAGAAGAAGAAGAAGAAGAAGAAGAAGAAGAAGAAGAAGAAGAAGAAGAAGAAGAAGAAGAAGTCGGAGGAGGAGGGGACTATTTGAGCTCTTTACATGTGGAGTTACGAAAACATTACGTTTTTAACATCGAAACACATATGCTTACGGCCATGAGACAGGAAAATTGTTTGGCGTGTGCCTGACTAAGTCTGCGGGCTGTGTACAAGGTCGGTCTCCATCAGTAAGCATTTATTCTTGACGCATGGCACAGAAAGTGGTAGACTCTTCTTCTTACACCTCGGCGGGGTATAAATATAAGCTGCCAGCGGTCGCCAGAGTCAGTTTGGATTTTTCTATTGGTGCGTTATTGGAGTTGTTATTGTAAATGAGACGACACTTCTTGCTTGCTAGGTTAGTGTGAATTCGACATACTTCACCTCCAAGAATTGATATATACGATGTGTGTTCAAAAGATGACGGAACTATTTGTGTAGCACGCCAACCTGCGCATAGAGCGACCTGCGCAAATTAAGTGTTGCTAGCGACACGTTTTGACACCGGAATGCCCTTTTTCTACCGGAAGAGAGTCAGTCTTCGAGCTACACGCGCTGTAATGGGCACGAACACACACCGTCCGTCGGGTTTATAACAAAATGAGAATTAAGATCTTAACACAGCGTGTGGGTATACAATTTTGCTGCTAACTTCGTAAAATCTTTACAGAGGAATTTCCATTCATTCCAAAGTTGTCATTACCATTTGAATTGGTACGCAGTTGTTGACCGATTTCTAAACGGGTCTCTTTCTGATCGTCATCAACAAACGCAGTAGGAATTTTTCAGTGATACGATACATTTTCTATCAAAATTTAATTTTACGATCTCATAGAGATGCGCATTCTCTCAGAAAGTCTCGGCAGTTAAACGATGATTTGCAATTACCAAATCACGAGCTCTCTTCCCATGATCTTCTACATCCCTTTGATCTGCACCGACCACTGTTTTTACCCTCTTTAAAAATTCTTAAAATAAACGTTCGCCCCACGCAGGCCTCCGCATATGCTTAATTCAACAACCAGAATGTCTCTGTAAAGTTTTAACCTAGTTTCTGCGCAAAAGTTTATACACACACGCTGTTCTTCAAGGTCTTTCTCAATCGTTTTGTCACCAATCCGCCGGCCAACGTCCCCACTCAATCTGATATACCTCAAGACGGAATAAATGGCAGTTTGTTGTCAACAACTATCGCTCAAAGTTGCAGCGCGTTGTTTGTTTGGGTTGATGTGTTATTCAAAATGTTCGTTTTTTAACACACCTCGTATATTGTTTTGTGTACGTTTTATTGTGTCTTTGTTTACTTACAACTATATACAGAAATATAATAAGTGATTTAATCTGGTGTCAGTTATTCTGTTTCCACAGTACAACACGACGATCCGTGAGACCATTGTAACACTACAATAGTTGTCGTCAAATGCACATTTTGAATAACAAACCTATGTAAACAATTCTACTTACAACGTTTACATTCTTTATTTACCGCGTGCAGGTTTTGCTCAAAGAGTGTATCCTCGTCATTCGTATTGTCAGCGAGAATATTTGTTTCTAAACGTTGAGAAAAGAAGCTTAATGTGGCATTTATTTTTGTACGGTCGCATTCAGAAGGTGTCAAAATGACAAATAACGAAACATTTCCTGTCTCTGCAAAACTGTCACTTGGACGTGGAATCCGTCATAAAAAGCGTGTCGTTCGTTTACGGTCGAAATAAAAAATGATTTGAGATTTTCGTTTAGTGTAGTCAGTTGGTCCATTGTGTCTATCAAATACAGAGCAGTTTTTTTGTATCGTAATCAAGAATGTAAGAAGTTTTACCTAAGTATAGACTTAGGAGACTGCAAACTTTATACATTAATAGATTTCTTTATAGAAGATAAACATTTTCTATAATTATACATTAAGAAGAATATATAGGATAAGAAGAAGAATATATCTCGCAAATTAAACATATTATGGATTAAAAAAGCACTTGCCATCTAGCTTCATCTCAAGAAGCACGAAATGCAAAATCTACAAAACACTTATCAGGCCAGTGCTGACACATGCTTCAGAAATCTGGACAATGACGAAAAATAGCTAGAGACTTCTAGGTTGCTGTGAAAGACGGATTCTAAAAACCATATTTAGAGGAGTAAAAGAAAATGGAATATGGCGCAGGCGCTATAATTATGAACTATACCATCTTTACAAAAAGCCGCACATTGTCAGGATATCAAAATATACAGGCTAAGATGGGTTGGACACATAGAGAGAATAGAGGAAGGACAGCCTACGAAACACATTTTCTACCAGAAATCAATGGGTAGTAGAAAAAGGGGAAGACCCCGAAGTAGATTCAAAGACCAGATAGAGGAGGACCTCAGAAATATAAACATAAGAAACTGGAAAGCCAAGGCATGCAATAGGGAGAATGGAATCGACTCTTGGAGCAGGCCAAGACCCACCCAGGGTTGTAGAACCACGGTTAATGATGATAATGATGATGATAATTATAACGTTAATAACTAGTATGTTTCCTGAGTTGCAGAAATCGGTCGATATTTTGAACAAAGTATACATATTATTACATTGACTTCAATATTCGATAATTTTCAGTTATGGGAAAACATGTGCACTGAAAATTAAGGGTTTTTGATAACATATGCGGTACAGTCGTCCGATGTCTGAAAAATAAAACAAAGAAACAGACCGTGATTCGGCAGCAATACCCACGCTTATGTACGGCAATACAATCTGGGTTACAACACAAGCACAAAAGAGAGAAGAATACAAGCTCTAAGGACGTGAAGTTTCTCAGAGAGTCAAAGTATGTAACCAAAGAGATACGATAAGAAACGAAATAATCACAGATAAACCTAAAACATTTAAATTAAATTAAAAAAGAGCAAAATTTAGTGGAATGAACATTTGGAAAGGATGGGATAAAATAAGATACATTTAAAAGCAAAATATGTATAGCAAGACGGAGAAGAAACACTGGTCGACCAAGGTAAAGGTGGGAACCGTAACGGGCAAAAATGGCTAGAACGTAAAGTGGAGATGATGACAGCTACACACACACATCAACATCAGTTGCACAGGGAAACACGAAGAGCAAAAAGAGAGATTGCCAAACACTGAGTCCCCGATAGCGCTCGGTAAAAAGTAAGTTCTTTCAGAAAGTAGATTTAAATTTATATATCTGTGCAGGGGCGGCTCAGTAGACCAGTGTGGGTATGGCACCTGGCTACTAATCTAGAGGTCCCGGGTTCAATTCCCGGGCCCGCACCATAAAATCAAGGTGCGTTTTTCACCCACCAGGTCGACTCAGCCTGTTGAAAATGAGTACCTGAGATAACATCATGGGGATAATAATGGGCGGCTGAAGCGTAGTGCTGGCCACATAAGACTCCCTTGTATGCCGTACGGCTCACATTAGGCAGCCTACCCTGCCTACTCCTAAGCTATTTCGGTGGTATACATTGGAGCCATTATTATTATATCTGTGCACCAGAGGCATAAGACATTATGTCACATACACAGTACATTACAAGACAGCTATAAAACATTTTGTTTGCTTCAAGAAGCAATATGAGATAGTGTTATTTTAAAATGCGTATTGGCTGCATAAAAATAACTAGGAGATAGTGCCATATACTACTAGAAAGAGGGCAGTCTGTACATTAACACTAAATAAAAAAATTTGTTGGTGCGTGTACTTATGTACTCGCGTTAGAAGTTATACTTCTTTTTGTATATAATATATAATATAATATATATCTTATTGTATAGTGTTTAAGTGGTTCAATAAATAAATAACAACGAATAAACAACGACCACAGTTATAATATATATGCATAAAATAAAATTAATACGACTATTATACACTAAAAGGTAAAACTTTAATTCAATTGAATTAATGTAAATTCAATATTATAATATTTTAGTAGAGAAAAATTAATTTTTTATCAAATATCTCAAATACTTACGAATAGTGTATTACAGCAATGGATTTACTTTTCGATAGACTTCTGAATAATTAAGTGTGATCTATAATTTAAAATATAGAAATATATGTTAGATTATTGGATTAAAGCAAACATAATGATAGAATGCTTATCGAAACTTTTATTCATTTAATATAAAAAATACTTTTTAAATTAATACTTACGAAAAATAAATGTTTAGTTGGCACTAGAAGAAACCTACGTTTTAACCAAAATTTCCGTAATTAGTGTACAAAAAACGGCTGTACTTTTGAACCTGAGACCATGCTGAATCATGATTCCCTATTACCATTCTCTTCCAGTATAATTTTATGCAGTTTCCATTATTTTGTAAGAAAGAAACTTGATTTGTTCAATGGCGATTTTCCTGTTTACCTTTTAAAAGCATAATTGTTATTCAGTTTCCTTTCTTTTTCTGAATTTATTGGACCGAAATTATAACCTAGTTCCCATTTGCAGCACATTATTACTTACAGTACAAAGACGAATTTAAGTAAATCTTATTTATAACGAAAGAAGTACATTAAAATCCTCACTTCAACCTAATGCAATAAAAACCAATGTGCAAGTTTCTATCAATATGCAAATGATTAATTATTAGTAATTGGTTATTGTGGAGTTTTATGTTGGTCTAAGTCAATAAAAAAAAAATTGGAAGAACCACTTGAAACCGATATAAAGTGACTAGCCTAAATTCCATTAAATGATGTCAAAGAGTGTATTTTGCATAAAACTGATTACAGTAAGGACCTTTGTTTATGAATAGAAACAAATAAAGACTCCATACTTAGTTTGTACCATTAAAATTCACAAACTGATAGATATTATTTCATAATGTCTATTCTTATTAAAAAGATTGAAATAACAAATGTATAAATAAAGTTTTGTATATTCTGAATACAAAAATTAAATATTTGACACTTATAGCCTTTTACAAAGTGTATAGACACTTGTTTTACGTGGTGTATGATTTGTTTTATATAGCAACTTCTCAGGTTTGAATAAAAATAGACACTCACGACCCAACAGTTCCATGATTATTTTCACACATCATAATAAAATTAACCTCATATATTTTTAAACATTTATTAAAATTTGGTTATACAATTTTTGTCACCGAAAAATATTTCGTAGCACAATGTATATAAAGTTATTTAATTATATATCCATTCACGATCAGCAGCAGCAGGTCCATCGGGGCCGCGACCGAAATGTTTTGATTTTTTGGCCTCGGGCTCGTTGTCCACGGCTAACTTCATCCTGTTAATCATCCTGTTTCCGTTGCATGGTGCGCGCGCATTTCGTTACATACTAAAATTCCACCCTCAACGCGCCTAAAGAAGTATAACTTCAAAAACTCTATTTTGTAAAAAATGGAGATGGTGTCTTATGCCTCTGGGACAGATATTAATTTACTTTAATAACGGTAAAAACATGTGTAGCGAAAATCTGTGAAATGTCATACGATATTTAGATCATGATCCGTGGAGTAACAATGGCAGTAACAATTTGTAGGTTACGTAACATGTGAACCAGATAACACAATTAACTGTGCATTGTTGCGGCAGAAACTGACGCTGCAGTTTAGTGTTGACGCTTACATTTAACTATGTATCTATACAGAATAATTACCGCAGCACTGAGACCTGACAACCTGCTGAGCTGGTTGTTACAAATTACCAACTCGGTAGACCAATGCCACTGTTACTTGGCACATAGCAGCTGTTCGTTTACAAATTAACTGTGTCCGTTGTCATATTCTGTTTCAATCCCCCGCATGTTCTTTTTTTAAAAAATTCTTTATAGTACTACAAAGTCGTATTTAGGAGAAGTAATGATTATGGAGCAAATTTTAATATACATAGTAAAAAAATCGACTTGAATAGAAATTAGTAAAGAAATTATTAATCATTCATCATTTTTCTCCTTCTTCTTCTTCTTCTTCTTCTTCTTCTTCTTCTTCTTCTTCTTCTTCTTCTTCTTCTTCTTCTTCTTCTTCTTTTTCTTTTTCTTCTTCTTCTTCGTCTTCTTCTTTATCTTTTTCTTCCAACGCCTTACAACAAAAATACATTATTCGCCTCCACTCACTTTAATTCCCCTGGCACGGATATCCAATTCCTGATGGAGTCAACTCCTTTTCAATATTGCTGCACGCTTCACTCCTCCCACTTTACGATACAGGATTCTCTTTAGTTACCTATCTCGACATATTCTCTCCACATACCGTGACCAGCCAATCCATGTGGACTTAATAAATCGTACTATTTCTCCTACTTAGCGTATAGCATCTATCTCACACTAGTTCCACGTACTCCAAATTTCTTCTTCTTTTACAGGGCTATAAATTTCCGAGTACTATTTTTCATTAAAAAACTTTTAAAGTAATAACATATCTCCTATTGTGCTGGTCTAAGCTTGAATCATGGACGACAACAGAAATATCGTACGGCCGGTGGCTGAGTATATTCCCTGCTCCCATTACCAAGGCAAAATTGCTTTCATGCAGCAAGCATTTTAAGAAAATGAACAAGTGGTTAATTTGCAAACTAAAAGCATAAAAAGACTTAGCATCCAAAGAAAGGCTTGAGAGAAGGAGTAGACAGGGATATGAGAGAGACACAGAAGGACCTTGCATACGAAATGGCCAAAAGGCAGAGAAGGAGATTGGAAATCAAAAACTTTGGAAAACATTGTAAACTACAACGAAAGGATAAATTGAATAAATAAATCGAAAGGAAAAATAATTCTCTTTATCTAGATAATATAATTGCTAAAGTCAACATATGTTTTTAAAAGTGATAAGAAGAACGATTTGATAAACAAGTTTTGAAAACATATGACATTTTAAACAAGTATACAGCCCTACATCAATTTAGGGCTCAGGAAAGATTTCCAAGAATATTGGTACAGAACGTATACTTTTATGGAAGTGACAGTGAACCTTTAAAAAAAAAGCAAAGGAAGACTTGTCTTCACGCTTGAGGAATATGGACATGACGCAAAATGTGGATATGTGTTCTGCTGTAGAACAAACTAATTTACAAGATCTAAAGAACGTAAATAAAAGGCAAAATTTACTATCAGTAACATGATATATAAAATTTATCTTTAAAAATAAAATAAATTTAAAGGTCGTTGTAGAAATAAAATAAAATAAAAATAAGATCGTTGTTTTATCTTACTGACATTTTGGCAGAAAACAATCAAACCATTTCCGTATCCAAAACAAAAATTATGGCTTTTTCTGGGGTAAATCATATTAAAACAAAGATTGTCATACAGAATTCGCCAATAGAACAGGTGCCAGATTTTAAGTATCTTGGGTTACATATTTATATATTACATTACATATCAAGATGATAAGGAGGTTGAAGGCAAAATTAGTCTCTTCCAGTCGCTTTGTAGATGTTTCATTAAACATTGAAAGAAGAAAACAAGTAAAGAGACGCAATTGAAATATTATAAGGTAATGGCCATACCTCAACTACTGTATGGTAGTAAGATTTGGATTAGAAAGCCCAAAGATATGTCTAGAATACAAGGAGCGGAAATGAGGTTCTTGAAGACTGTAAAGTGTTGTATCAGTAGAGATCGTATCAGAAATGATCATATTAGAATGGAGCTAGGCATATCTGAAAGCTTAAATGAGAAAATCTTCCGGTACAAAACGGAGTGGCGGTTACACGTTGAGAGAATGGATCCAAAATTATTTTCAAGAAGATCACTTGACTATCATCTGAGAAGGGATAGAAATGTGGGAAGACCCCGTAAGCGATGGTTGGATGACATCTATTGAGACTGGAACAGGTTACTAGCCTAAGTCGTAAGGATGATGACGACGATGAAATAAAATAATGAAAATCTGTAAGAGTGTAATGGCTGAGGGGTAGACTCAAACGTAAGAGGAAATAGAATTGAGCATATGTCTTTGTTTTGCTATCTGGGAATAATAAACTGACTTAAGACAGTATAACCAGAACGCATACCAAGGCAAGAATAGAAACAGCAGAAAAACTTTCTTTCGAAAGAGAGAATTGTTTATACAAGTTTAAACTTAAAAATTACATAAGAAGATATTTCTCGGTATACATGTAGAGTTCGGCTTCTTATGTAAGCGTCAGATAGACAAGACAATAGGGGTAGCAGAGAAGTCGAAATTGGTAGCGTTTAACGTGTGATTGTACAGGAAACTGTTGCTAGTGGAAAGACAAAATATGAATTGAGTGGTCAAGGGAAGCATTGGAAGTTTCTGGAGAAACATCGCTGAACGAAGAGGCGCACTTACACGCTATATATATATATATATATATATATATATATATATATATATATATATATATATATTAAAGCTTACAGGATTAGTAGGTTCAGTGGTTGTCGAGAGAAAAACTGTACATGAAGGCAAAGAGATGAGTACATGAACCAGAATGTGGGGTGTGGACGTTGTTCGGATTTGAAGAGATTCAGAGAGGAAAACCAAGGCTGAAGAGTCTAGAAGGTAAAACCAAATAAGAAGAAGGAGAAGAAGAAGAAGAAGAAGAAGAAATCAAATTATTCCACATTCTGGACGTTACGTCGTTAGAGATGAAAGAGTGATAAATTCTAGTAAAATAAGTATAGTTGTGTGAAAATTGCCTTAATCCAAAGAAATCATGTAATTGATGCCTTAATTCCAAAGAAATTGATATAAGACCATGGCGACTGATTAGGAATCCATTTACAAATGTAAAATGTAGGCCAAATTGTGTGTGTGTGTGTGTGTCTGTGTGTGGAATTTTTTTTAAATTTTGACCTTCTTGCTCTCCTTCTTCTTCTTTCTTATCAAACATCGTCATCTTTGGCCAATTCCAGATGTTAAAGCGATCTACTCAATAGGTGTATATTATCTCATTTTCACCAGCATATTTTTCATTTTAATTTTTGACATTCCCTTAGTTTTTTATTACTTTTGGGAGGAGATTTGGCTCCCAAAAACACCTCTCCCCACATACTGTTTTCATAGAAAATTTGTTTGCAACTATTTGAATTCGTTTTTGTTACGGCTGGTTCGAGTCTCGTAGTGCATTCCGATTGACCTCCAAGATTCACAACTGTTGAAATTACTTTTACAAAGCGAAAGAAACTAAAAATTGAATTAAAACTCTAATTGCCTACGAAACCTTTTAGACTATCAAACTTTTTATTTAATTCCACATGTCTTTCTACACACGCGCGCGCCACTGGTTTGATTTTACGATTCGGAGGTATTAGATTGCAAATCTAATTTTTTCCACTGCACCGATGTACTTAATATATGTTTGGAACGTAAAAACGTAAACTAAAATTAAAATACAAGCTTACATTTTAGGTCGCAGAAACAAGACCTCACTGCCCTTAAAGTAAAAGTAAACGGACAAAACTATTATTTTAAAAATATCTAAGGCTTTATTTATTTGTAAACGGCTAACAAAAAAATTGTATGAAGTTAATACAAAAATTAAATACTATTCAGGCAAAAAGCAGTGCAAATTCTCACATATCGTATTACATATTTAATTTAAAAATAATTTATTCTCATCTGTGTATGCGGAATTAATTTTTCAGATTAATAATATTAATGAAATTAATGATTAACAATATTAATGATTCTGCTTAATATATTAAAAGTTATTAATTTTTTAATTTTGAAAAAAGTTTTATTTCTTGAACAAAATAATTTTAAATTTTGGATCTTAATAAACATTTTACGCCTATATTGGTTTGTTGCTATGGTAACCGTAAATAAGAATCTAATCAGCTGTTTACGAAAGGACTAGATTAATGTTTGTTTCCACAATATCTGTGTGCCACATTTTTGACGAAACGTTTAAATATTGTTAAAAGTGTTACTAAAAATGTTTAATCTAATCTATTTGTTCAAGAACATTTATTTAAAATCATTTTCAACGCCAGATTGCTGTGTTCGAAAAATTTCGACAACAAGTTTAGGCACCAACAGCAAAGCAGATAATGAAGTTGAAACCAACAATGAAGTACGTTATTCTTTATTCGGTTGTATTGAAAAATATTTGAAAATTAATTATTTCTATAAACGTTTTAGTGATTACGTGGAAAATTGCAAAAAGCGTGCAGACAGTAAGGAATACAGAATTACATTTTACAGCGAGAAGATGCTACAAACAGAATCTGACACACTATGTGTTCCATTCTCTTCTCCTGTAATTTCTGCGATTCCTGCCATTAGTGATACCAAACAAAACGAAAGACGGCTTTTCCATAGTAAAAGAAGTTGTACTGAGGAAGCCGTTGACTCAGAAAGTGATGTGACCGATCTGGAAATTTCTGAACCAGAAGGAAAACCGACAGTCAACAGCGACCGTAAGAAAAGACGGAGAAAATTTAAAAAGATATTCAGCGTTGACGTTAGCCAGAAGAGTCTCAAAGAATACGTTGAATCAGAAGACGGCGTTTCCATAGATATTCCACCTGATGTGTTAAAGAAAGCACAACGAAAGAACATTTATTTGGTAGTGAGTCCAATCTTTGCTGAGGATTAGAACAACCACATTTTTTTCTTAAGAGCGGGCCTGATAAGGTAAGAAAACTCAGCTTTTGTAAATGATAAATTTGTGTTAGTGGTTATATTCTTAAAAACAAGTTGAACTGTTGGCACAATACTATATAGACAACTCGCGATTAGTGCTTTCGATTCCTGGTTTTGTTGTCCATAACGTGTCCGTTGTTATTAATCATCATCATCATCAAGCTCAAGGATTAGCCTCTATCCTGAATCTGTTCCGGGACTCACTTCGCTCTACGTCTCTCTTCCCCACCGGTCTATATTCCATTGCTAGCACTGGGATCCTGTCACCCTCCATTCTTCCCAAATGTTCACACCACCTCCATTTGTTGCTCCTTAGCTGTTCCAACAATGGGCCGACCCCCAGTTCGCCCGCTGTTATTAACTAATATACGTAACACTATCGACTTGGATCAAAAATTATTATTGATAAAAGCTATAAATTTTTACCTTATGGCCTAAACTAGTTTTCGCTCCGTTAGAGCTTTGTCAGAAGCTGCCGCTAGGAGCGCTGTCCGTCCTGCTTTTGATGACGGCGCCGTGGTTCTAAAGATCGTTATTGTTGTGTGTTTGTGTGGTGTAATATGTTCAGACGGTATATGACACACTGATACATAACTCCTACAATCACCCAATACAATACAAACTATCCGCCTTCAGAACCATGATGTACAGACTAAACAACATTCCACTAGATAAAAAGACTACCAAGATGAATTAAACAAAATCAATTATCTAGCAGAAACCAATGAATACAATAAAACAGTAATCGATAAACTCCTATACAAAACACGTAGCGAATAACAAACAAAGACAGAAAACTACAAATTCATAACACTAACATATACCAATAACCACACTGAAAAAAATAGCCAGCAAATTTAAAAAAGCAGGATACAGAATCGCGTAAAAAACTACAAACAAAACAGAACACACACTATCAAGAAATACACACAAACAACAAAATAAAATTTGATTTACCTGGTGTTTACAAATTAAACTGCTTAGGATGTAACAAATTCTACATAGGCCAGACAGGACGCACCATCAAACAGAGATACATTGAACACATAAAAGCATTACACTCCACCACGGAATCCACCTTTGCAAATCACCTCACTGAAGCAAACCACACATACACAAACATAAATAGCAACATGGAAATCCTACGCGTACACACAAAACTCCGGAAACTAATTTTCACACTCATTAAATCATCTAAACGTTTCTCTCTCATTCTACTAATATTTCTAATTCTCCTGTAAGTCTTCTTACAACTGCATGATTAACTACCTTTAAAATTTCATTCCCCGAATAACTAAAATGGCTTACCTTTTCTATAATTTGATCATTAATTATTACTTTTGTTTTTATTGGTTCCTTTCTTTGAAATTTCATTACCTTTGTTTTTACAACGGAGATTTTCTTATTGTAGTGCTCATAAATTAGATGAAGCTTAAAAAGTAATTTTCGTAAGGCAGATTCGTTATTCTGAAATACAAGCAAGTCGTCAGGAAACAACAGCACAGTTGAATATCGCTCTCGTCATTTCTTAATATTAGATGTTTCCATTTTCTTACTATATCGTTCATATAACGCTTTCCAATTTGCATCATTAATTTTAATGACGTGAATAAAACGTTTTACCTGCAATGAAGAAAACCAAATGTAGAGGTTACGGTCGATTGTAATTAACATAAACTATTAATAAAATACACATTGTAATCCTTTAATTATATTTGTGATATTTCTAATTTAAATTGTATTCGTATTTATTGTAGAGTATTTATTTTTAATCTGATTTTACAATACTGTAGAATTTTATGTAAAACATTCAATAAATTGAAATTAAGGTAGAATTTTTTGTATATTTTGTTTTTTCCTTTACCAGGAAAGTTGACCAACTTCATAATACTTGAACGTAATACTAAAAACGCGATATAAGATTAGTGTGGTAGAATTAATGAAAATGTACTGTCTTTTATTAAATGTTTTATCTTGAAAGTCTGTTTACAGTTTACAGAGCTACATCCCAAAAACGAAGAATCAGCTGAAAAATTTAAAAACTGAAGAATAGTTGTCAACGAATTCATTCTACCAAGCAGAAGAATTTCTAACCCAAATAGCCCAATTGGATTCTCTGGTTCAGTGAAGCGTTTGCACGAACTGTTCGAATTCTAATACATGTATATATTAAACTGTTACACAAACTGTTTTATTTGAATAAATAACTTTAATAATCTTGTTTATTACGTTTATTTTACAATTACAAACATAAATTTTAAATTACAAGCAAGACTCGGTACTACAAACAAAAAAAATATAAAAATATTACTTTTACAGAAAGTGTTGATAAAGTATGTAGAATATAAAGTATTTACTGAATACCCCTTGCTTCGTTATGTATCAAAAAATGGAAATTAAATTTGTAATACAATTTGTACACTCGCTGTATAATTTTGCTATTGCATTTAAAGCCTAATCAATTTTACGCCTATCTTAGCCGCGCCATCTAGACTGAGAGCCGTTGATTTAAAGAAATGCAACTTATTACTTATAACTGATCTGATCTAATCTAATTGCCAGGACAAAACGAGATCTCATTAGTGCCTTTACAGCATTAGAGGACTGCCTCAAGTAAAACTGGACTGCAGATAAACTTGGAGAAAACAAAATATATGTATGCTGCCAACAAACTACCATTCAACCCAACCCTTAAAAACCTTGAAATAGGCATAAAAAATATAGAGGCTGTAAAAGAGTTTATATATCTTTTCTCCCAGATAAACAGCACTAATGACGTAAACTCTGAAATAAGAAGATGAATATATCTCGTGAATAAAACATATTATGGATTAAAAAAGCATCTGACATCTCAAGAAGTACGAAATGCAAAATTTACAAAACACTTATCAGGCCAGTGCTGACATATGCTTCAGAAACCTGGACAATGACAAAAAATAGCGAGACACTTCTAGGTTGGTGTGAAAGACGGATTCCAAGAACCATATTTACAGGAGTACAATAAATGGAATGTGGCGCAGGCTCTATGATTGTGAAGTCCATCTTCCCAAAGAGCCGGTCATTGTCAGGATAATCAAAATATACAGGCTACAGTGGGTTGGACACATAGACAGAATGGAGGAAGGACAGCCTACAAAACATATTTTCTACCAGAAACCAGTGGGTAGGAGAAAAAGGGGATGACTCAGAAGTAGATTCAAAGACCAGATAGAGGAGGACCTCGGAAAGCTGAACATAAGAAACTGTAAGCCAGGGCACGCAATAGGGAGGAGTGGAATCGACTCTTGGAGCAGGCCAAGGCCCACCAAGGGTTGTAGAGCCACGCCTGATGATGAACTTATTGCTTGATAATTAGCCACCAGGCTACAGCTACCAGGTTTTTGGGCAATAAATCAATGAGTGTTAATTAAATTCAGATATATAGTGTAAGCATTATACGACTTTAACACAGTAATCACCAGTGAGCACATGAACGCAATGTATAGTGAGGAGAGCCCCAATGAGAGCACATTAAAAACACACCGCTAACATAAATGTTAAAGTAAAACTGCTTGGTAGTTTATAACTAGTTTCAATAGATATAAATAAATGACAAGTAAATATTTTCAAATATATGATTTTGCTGTAAGGGAAGCATATTGTTTGTGTATTCTCTCTAAAAGAATACTAAAGTTTTATTAGTAAGAACGTTATGCGTTGGATAATAAACTGATTAATATTAATTAAAATCAGATATCGATTACAGCCTTGTAAGATTTAAATACACTAATTACTTAATTCATTGAAATTATTGCTTTTTTTTATTTGTATTGGCCGTCTGAGGACCACATGCCAATTTCAATTCTTTATTCGTTGTTCTTTTCTTTTTCTCCAATATTCTTTCACCTTCTCACTATGTCTCTTCTTCCTGTCTTCAGTCCACTTTTAACCTGCGTTCTTCTCTCTCCTACCCTGGACTCCTTCCATTTTTAACACTTTTGCTCGAAGAACTTGTCTTTCAATTGCTTCTTCTGCGTTTGTATTATTTTTTGTTCTAAATCCTTTTGACTTCTATAATCGGACTTTATGTTGACTTCTTTCCGCACAGATATTTAAAGATCTGCTTTGTTAACCTAGTGTCGTCCATTCTATATAAATGTCCAAAAAATAATAGTCTTCTTTTTTCACTGTTTCTGTTACATTTTCTATACTTTGAAATATTTCATCATTGCTTCTTAATTTCCAATCTTCTGACGTTTTACGTGGACCTAATATTTTCCTAATAATTCACCTTTCCTATATTTCTAGTTTGTCTAGATTATAATTCAATGCTAGACGTTCACTTGCATACAGGCAATCTCATTTCTAAACCATTCTCTTGTATTATTTCTTTTAGATACTTACATTTTCTAACCCTCTCTATTTGACTAATATCTGTTACCAAGAATTTTGGCGTATTTTTAATATTCGTGAAAATTTTGTTTTTTTCTGCAGAAATTCTTAACCCTGTTCTACTGGCTATGTCCTCTAAAAAATTAACTTGTGTTACTGCAGATGTCAGATGCTCAGAAACTATAGCAAAGTCATCTGCAAATGCCAAACAGTTTATTTCAATACGTTTGTTCCTTCTTCCCAACATGTTTGGTGATATTTTGCATTCCTTTAATTTTTCATTCCAAATTCTCACTACTTTCTCCAGGACACAGTTGAAAAGAATTGGTGATAAAGAGGTATTCTTTTATTACTTTTTATAATACTATAATATCATATAAAACTTGTAAAAGTACAGAGACGGACTAATCGGATTACTGGGTAATTGCTCAGTAATCAGCTTTGCGTATTTTCTAATGAACGACTGAAATCGTAAGCCGTTATTCAGCAGCACATTAGCTTTGTCGTGTGTAGGTACTACGTTGTCTCACGCAGAGCGGAATAATCTTCCTTTACAATCTCAAACTGTAGCAACTGTTTGGTTTATTCCTGACTTATAGAAACTGAATAATGACAGAGGAATCTGCCTGAGTAACAAAATAGCTCTTGAAGATGACACAAAATTACTAAAACATGGTGAAACTTTAATTTATATTTCTTACTGCAACGTATAATTTTGCTCTAAGCAAAGTTGATTATTTGTTACTTTGTCTGAAGGAACAATAAAAGTGTGTTAATGATTTCATAAGGCGTCGAACTGGAAAAGGTTTTTATCCGTTAAAAATCATTTTGATATTATGACAAAAAAGCATTACAAATCTAAATTATAAAACCTGTGATTAGAATTTTATTTAAAAAAAAGACGATTATTACTCATTGACATGAAAAACACATTTGAAAAAAGTGTACTCTTTGCCATATCTTTTATTAAACAATACATTCTGGATAAGAAAAGGTCATCATCACCATCATCATCATCATCATTATCACAACTCCAAGGGTTAGGCCATAGATCTCTTTCAGATCCCATCTTCTCCTCGGTCTACCGACATTTCTCTTCCCGGTAGGATGATAATCCAAGGCAGCCACGAGTAGACAGATATCAGGCAATAACTGGTTCTATTAGAAAAGTTTTGTTGTTAAACTATTGGATAATACCAGTTTCCAAATACCAGTTTCCAGACACAGGCTATGGTTTCTACTGAAAGCCATAACTTTACATTATTATTAAAATATAACGATAAAATAAGCCACGAGTGATATCATTAAGACAACACTGGTCAACCAAAAAATAAAATAAAATACAAAACGCGGTCTTTCACGGCCGGTATTTGACTGTAAAACAGCTGTCGGGCTGTTAGGCCGTGACCTAACATTATTAAAATTATCGTTGCTATCGTAAAGCTGGTCAACGACAACAACCCCGTCACCATAGACTATACATAAAACTCAACAAACTCACAACAAGAACAAAACTAGACGTTTTGCGGTGCTAAGTCACTCGCGGGACCTAATACTTCATTCTCGTCACAGTTGGGCAACCGGGCAGTTTTTTTTTTACAAAAAAAATGAATAAATAAATAAATAAAAGATTTCAAAGCCAGAAAATGTAATTATCTAGGAGAAATAATTCAAGAGAATGGTTTAGAAAAATCTGCTATAGAAGAGAGGCTTCATAAAATGGAAAGATCATATGATATAACTAAAGATATTTACAATAAAAAGTGCATATCTAAAAATGCAAAAATAAAGCATTACAGTACAGTAGTGAAACCAGAATGCCTATATGCAAGTGAATTATAATTTAGGCAAACTAGAATTATTAGAAAGACGAATTATTAGGAAAATATTAGGCCCACAAAAAACTTCAGAAAATTGGAAATTAAGAAGTAATGACGAAATATATCAAGGTATAGACAATATAAAAGAAACAACTAGAAAAAGAAGACTATTATTTTTTGGACATTTGTATAGAATGGACGACAATAGGTTGACAAACTAAATCTTCAAATATCTGTGGGGGAAGCAGTCAACATCAAGTTGGATTAAAGAAGTCCAAAAGGATTTAGAAACAAATAGTATACTTGCAGAAGAAGCAATTGAAAGACAAGTTTTCGGTGGAAGAAAAGTGTTAAAAGTGGAAGGAGTCTAGGGTAAAAGAGAGAAAAACGCAGGTTCAAAGTGGACTGAAGACAGGAAGAAGGGACACAGTGAAAAGGTGAAAGAATATTGGAGAAATAGAGAAGAACAAAGATTAAAGAGTTGAAATTGGCATGTGGTCCTCAGATGGCCGATACAAATAGAAAAAAATAAAACAAAAAAGTTGTCTTTTACCTGTACCAAAATAGTCGATCTTCTTCTTCTTCTTCTGCTTCTTTGCCCTTCCAGGGTTAGGCGATTCTGCCTGTTTCGGGTCCATCGGTCTTTGCACCTTTCTTTTACCTATTAGGTGATAATTGAAGGCCTTCTTTGCAATCTCTTCTTCCTGCATTTTAGATACATGTTGTTTCCAGATAATGCTCTTCTTATCTGGTGTTACAGCCTTTGGTGGGTTACCCTCCTCAATAATTCTCCTCCATGCTTCTCTGATCTCTGCCCTTCCTCTCCACCCTCTGATTCCCATGCTAGCAAGATATTCCGTTACGCTATACAACAATCTCATCCTTGATCTGCCTCTATGTCTAATGGATTTTAGATATAGAGATGTCTATTTTAGATGCATGTTCTTTCCAAACAACTTGTTCATCCACAAACAGTGAGCACTGAAAGGATGTTAAAGATTGTTTATACATCGAACGCATGGACGCAGATCACTTGGAACACCAAAAAGAGGTGGAACGATCAGGTCGCAACAAGCTGTAAGAAAAATAGTTTAATGCATAAAAAATACAGGGTACATATTTTTACTTCCATATTCCTTAAGGAATGGAAGTATGGTGATGGCAAAAAAAATCGTGTTCGAGATTATTGCAGATTCTGATTCTACTACACTCAAAACATGAAAAAAAGTCGTTTTCCGAAAAGTGTCTGTGTGTGTGTCTGTCTGTCTATCTACCTATCTGTAGATTTTTTTTCTATGGCAAACGATAACTGCCGCAAATTCAAACAGAATCAAATAATTTTCTGCATACAGCCATGATTTGTAGAGTACTCACGACCTGTTGTTTTTGGTGAAGATCGGTTGAGGGAAAGGGGTAGTTTACCTGCAACGGTTTTTTTTTATCAAGGGAAATTTTTTTTGTTTGGCAAACGATAACAGCCGCAAATTCAAACAGAATCAAATAATGTTTCGCATACAGCCCTGAATTGTAGAGTTCTCAAGATCTATTGTTTTTGGTGAAGATCGGTTAAGGGAAAGGGGTAGTTTACCAGTAACGTTTTATGTTTTAACAAGGGTATTTCCTATGGCAAACGATAACAGCCGCAAATTCAAACAGAATCAAAAGATTAGTTGCATACAGCCCTAAATTGTAGAGTTCTCAAGACCTATTGTTTTTGGTGAAGATCGGTTAAGGGAAAGGGGTAGTTTACCTACAACGTTTTTTTAACAAGGGTATTTTCTATGGCAAACGATAACAGCCGCAAATTCAAACAGAATCAAATAATTTTCTGCATACAGCCCTGATTTGTAGAGTACTCAAGACCTATTGTTTTTGGTGAAGATCGGTTGAGGGGAAGGGGTAGTTTGCCTGCAACGTTTTTTATCAAGCGTATTTTCTATGGCAAACGATAACAGCCGCAAATTCAAACAGAATCAAATAATATTTTGCATACGTCCCTGAATTGTAGAGGTCTCAAGGACTTTCGATTTTGGTGAAGATCGCTTAAGGGGAAGGGGTAGTTTACCTGCAACCTTTTACGTTTTAACAAGAGTAAAGTACTTAAAAATTTATTTAAACTTTTTGAAACAATGGTAATTGTTAAAAATAAAATAATTTTGTTGCCAGGCAATAAAATTATAATTTTTTCATTTATGTATTTTTTTCTCAGTTATGTACTGTTTACGTTTCCATTTTATTATTATGACTACCGCAATGAAAAGGCAGGGAAGACACACACGCGCGCGCGCGCACACACACGCACACACACACACACACACACACACAATTCGCGTTATTTCTGGCCTCATTCATGTTTATTTTCTTACATTTGCACGGTTTTTAAATGGAAAGTGCCGAACCCATACCAACATAACAAATGCAAGCCGAAAAGTGTCCAGCTCCACAGTACTGTGGTTAAGGCTGAAGCAGTAAGTAGAAAGAAGTAGTTTCTATGGTAATATTTCATTTCGAAAATGATTTTAAATATAAATCTTAGAATATGGAAGTCATGTATGGTTCTCCATACCGATATTTTATATAGAAATTAAATTCTATTAGTGTAACGGAAATGTTTTATAAGTTATTTTTAATTAACTATTTTTGTTACTTTTGAGCCACAACTTCTAAATTTTGAATTAATAAAATTGTTTGTACAACCATGATATTGAAGCCAACTTCTGAAAGATTCGCCATGCAGCTCTTGCACATCAGCTTAAGGCGCCACTAGTCAATATACGTTATGCGTTTGGAGAGGGAAGTGAGTTGTTTTATCACGTACACTACGTGAGAGATTATGAACAGTCTGCGTGTTTGACACAAAGGCTGCCTCAGCGCTGCTGCGGGGTTTTTAAACAGTTTATTGCAGATGTGACCTGACATTCAGGATTACTTATGACACGATGATAAACAGCTTTGCTTTGCGCGATACAGACAACGTTGGTACAATATTTCTGTGTCTGGAGATTACCCACTGGTCAAACTTTGAACCTTGTATTGTAAAATGCTGCATTGCGGTGCGTGTAGTGACGTCACGTTTTTCTTGCTATCTGCTGCCGGTCTTGAGATAGTCTGACAGCAGTCAAAATTAAATCAGTTCCTTGCAAGACTCCGTACAGGCAACACGCCTTGTTCGCCAGCCGCGGCTACATAAAGTTTTTCAATATTTTAATACTAATAGCATGATCACCATGCTACAATTTAGTTAGACGATCTCGGCTAATACATATTGTCATGTACGCCAACATTTTATTTCTACCTTAATTCTCCGGCACTTATGCCGCGTTAAAAACTGCACGCGCCAGCAATTATGTCTCCTTAACTTTCAATAAACAATTATTTCCAGAAACAAATACAGTCCACTTCATTATTTCATTTCACACCAGCACCACAATAAGCGTTCTAAGATCAACTCAAGAGTCTTCGAGAGCTTCTAAGACGCAACACACACGGTACGTTGACATGTGGAAAATTGCAAAATTGCACCTCACTGCTTGTCTATAATATCCTGTACTCTGTATCTTCTTCTTCTTCTTCTTCTTCTTTTCTTCCAGGGTTAAGCAATTCTGTCTGTTCCGGCTTTACAATCTAATCTTCGGTTTTCCCAAGCTTTTTCTACCTATCGAGTGATAATTCAAGGCCTGCTTTGGAATCATTCCTTCGGTATTTTGTATACAAGATCTTTCCATCTTTTTTTATACACTTCTGCCTGTAGTGCAACCTTTTGAATGTTTAAGTGTTCTCTAAAAGTTGCGTTTCATATCCCGTCTCCCCAAACACAGCCTTACACTGACCTATGAAACTTCATTTCTGACGACTCCAATAATTGTCTAAGATCTCTTTTCCTAGGTGGCCAATATTCTTAATTACACAACAGGTTGGAACTGCCTACGCGTAATAAAATTGTAACTTCGTGTCATTTAATGTCTTAATTTTAAGAGTCCTCATAACTGTATCACATATCCTTTGAAATTATTTTTTTCAGTTGCTGATGTCACTGACGTCCTCGTAAGAAATGTCGCAGCCTAAGTACTGAAAGTGTGAGACTTGTTCTAAAATTGTGTTGTCACAATTTTTGTACTTAGGCGAAACTTACCAGAAAAAGCTTTGGTTTTAGTTTTTGACAAGAACATTTTTATATTTTAAACGAAACTGAGCTGATAATGTTTATACACACATATAACCATAACTTTTCCTAAGTGTCTTCTATTATAACTTGATCGTTCCAAGTAACATTGTATTTAGGTACGTCAACCGCAACCAATAGTGTGGTAAAAGAACCAGAATATTAGATCAGAACACTTTTTACTTTGTCGTGTTTACTTGCTAAACTGCTACCTGTCATTCTTCGGACGAAGCCTTTCAGTGTCTCCACCATTATCAGATTCATCAAACACGATGACTTGATAATGGTGGGGACACTGAAAGGCTTCGTCCGGTGTATGACAGGTAGCAGTTTAGCAAATAAGCACGACGAAGCTGAAATTACGGACACTGCTAATTAAAATAACAAGACCAACACTTTTATTATCAAGATATGGAACTTATGTAGAATATATACATGAACTTATTTCCACCACTAGATTCCGTATACATATGTGAATCTCTTTCCTAATATTCCCGGCGTTTCTGTGCTTTCAAGTCTACTTCTACGACACCTTTTGTCATATTTTAGCAGTAGTCAGCAATCATACTGGCTGATACCTTCTTCGCTGAATTGTCTTGACGGAAGCGATCTCCATACTTATCACTTACTGTACCACAATTGCTGCAAGACGTATTACAACTTGATTCTGCATACGTTATCAGAAGTTCATTAACAGCTGCATCGTAGTTTTCAGCTATTTGATTACCCGAGAAGTTGTCAACGACAGATCTGAAGGCTTTCCAAGCTACTTTCTCATTTTCTCAAATTAAAGGGTTGATCCTTAAACAATTTAGGAATCTGTTTGCCAATAAAGAATTTATCATCACTCAGATGTAGAAATGCTCTCTTTAAATCCCGAAAGCTCCTACTTCCTGATTTACAGTCTTTACAAAATTTTAAACAGAATTAATACTGTTCCACAAAGATTTCCGATCTGGTGATAAGCTGTGAAGTTTTAAAGCGTTAATCGGGATAATTTTTTTTTCTATAGTGGTGTGCAACAGTGTTAATTCTGTTTGTGATCGTAAACACTAACAGAACTTTATTAATTAAACTTTACAAAATTGTTCATTAGCCGGAGTTTAGTATTTAAAAGTGGTAGATTCAATTTTTCACTGGAAACAAAGCAGTATACTGAACATTCATGTTTCCAGACTCCGCAAATATCCATTTATAGGCTAGTTGTTCTTCTGTACTGTAAAGACCCATCACGATTATACCATACGTAGAGAAAGCATCAGTGTTTAATATACCTTTAATGCGTTTCGAAAACGATGGTAATAACCTTAAAATACCCGCGTATATTCCATTGATGGTCTTCGTATTCAATTGTCTATTGAATTAAAGCAATTTAACATTTGCACAGCTCTCAGTATTGTCTACCCAATTTTGTTAAAAATTTGTTTTAACAAAACTGTAATATTTTACTAAATCTTAAATTGTCATCATAATGAACACTAAGTAAGAGATTTAAATGACAGAACAGTTTTTCTTACATCATTATGAACAAGATTTGACTATTTTAAAGGCATAAAGTTTTTTCATCATTATTGTTCAATGAAGTCAATAAATAAATAATTCCATGTCAGAAAACAGAAGTTGATTTTTTAGTTAAAAAGTGTTTTCAACATTTTTGCTAAACACTGTTACTTCATGGTCACTAGTATCTCTCCAAAGCCGATTAATTCTCCAGTTGTTTGTAAACTAAAGCTAACAGTTCTTCTCTAATGGTTGGCAGGTTCACCATTCATAGTGTACGGTTTTATGAACACCTAGTGGCCTTTAGGATTCCTCTCTTACTATTACCGCTTCAACTGTGTAAGGTGAAATTTGACTTCCATATTCCATAAGGAAATGGAAGTGTGGTGATAGCGAAATAATCGTGTTCCAGATAAGGGCTGATTCAGATTGAATGCTACCATCGAAACATGAAGGAAAGTCATTTTCCGAAAAGTGTTTGTGTGTGTCTCTGTCTGTCTATGTGTCTGGTTAAGAATTTTTTCTATGGTGAACGATAACTCCCCCAAATTCAAGCAGAATCAAACAATGTTTTTCATATGTGCCTCAGTTGTAGAATACTCAAGAAATATTGATTTTGGTGAAGATCGGTTAAAGGGAAGGGGGTAGTTTACCAGCAACGTTTTATGTTTTTACAAGAGTAAAGTACTTCATTTTGATAACTAAAGTATCCTGAAAAGAAGGTCATAATAATCCACTGTAGAAAGGTAGATGAAATATCTATAAATAAAAATGGTAGTTAAAGGGGGAGGGGTAATTTTCTATAAATTAAAACGATAGTTGAAGGGGAGGGGATAATTTTTTATATGAGTACTACGTTATCGCCAACAAAGAACTAGTTTGTTGTTAAAATCCTTTCCCGGGCTGTTTAGCCGTGGTCTAATGTTTTCTGCAAAACCAGACGTTTCGGCAGTGCTATCGGCTGCCATCATCAGTAAAAATCGAGTGCGCTAACGTGAGGTGGTATACGTTAGTACTGTGGTTAAGGCTAAAGAAAGAAGTAGTTTCTATGGAAATATTTCATTTCGAAAATGATTTTAAATAAATCTTAGAGCATGGAAATCATGTATGGTTCTCCAGACCGATATTTCATATTCTATATAGGCCTATACGATTTAGCAAAGACCAAAACTTGTAGAAAATTCTCTGAACATACTTTGAAAACGTTTCGATTTAATTTGAAATGAGTATTGTATTACTGCAGAGAAGCTTACAGTGTAACCTTCATAAGCAGTACACATAATAATTATATTTTTATAACAAACTGTAGCATTAAATTAACACTATTTAACAGCTGTGCAATCTAAACTAAATGAAAAAAATCGGTATGGTGAACCATACATGACTTCCATGTTCTAAGATTTATATTTAAACTCATTTACTTGTATTCAGTTCGATAACTCTAAAACAATGCCCCACCCTCAAACTGTTTTAACTATTTATAGATATTTTTGTTATTATGGGTCAGTCATTGTTTCTAAATATGGAAAGCATTGACATCTGCCTAATCTCGGAGAGCCACCTTACCAAAAATGCGATTGTTAATATAAGAGGATATAGCTGCTATCATGCGGCTCATCCAGCGGATAGAGCCAGAGGAGGCACGGCCTTATTGCTGAAAAGCACTATCAAATATTATGAAGACCTGAAAATAGAGGAGGACTCGTTTCAAGTGGCAACTGTCAAAGTGCAGCTGCTTGGTAAAGGAAACTTTAAAATTCCTGCAATATACTGCCCACCAAGGCAAAATCTGAAAAAAGAAGATTATGTTGAGTTATTCAAGATGCTGGGGAATCACTTCATTGTTGGAGGTGATTTTAACGCCAAAAACACCTTTTGGGGTTCTAGGTTATCGACCACCAAAGGCAGGGAACTATACAAAGCTGGGATTGAAGTAAAACTTGATTTTCACTCAAGCGCTACCCCAACTTATTGGCCTGCAGATGGCAACAAATTACCTGATTTGATTGACTTTTACGTTGTTAAAGGATTATCCAGCAGGTACATAGATGTTAAAAACTGTGAGGATCTCTCATCGGACCACTCACCGGTTGTCATGACAATAAATGATGAGGTTATTTCTCGGTCATACCCGTGCCAGCTTTCGAGTAACAAAACGAATTGGACCCTATTCAGGCAACTACTGGATGAAAGCATAGACCTTCATGTCCCTTTGAATGATATTTACCAGTTAGATGAAGAAGTCAAGAGATTTAATACTAATATTCAGAAAGCAGCATGGGAAAGCACTCCCCAGATCAACAGAAAACTGAAACAGAGAATAATCTGCCCTCCTCCAGAGGTGAATGAACTTGTCAGGAAAAAGAGGAAGGCCAGGAAAACCTGGCAGCGAGTTCGCACACCAGAAAATAAAAGAGCCTTGAACTTGCTCTGTAATGAGCTGAAGGAACTGATAAAAATGGTTAAAAATGAGGGGATTGGAAAATATTTAAGCAAGCTAACAGCTCAGAAGGATACAGACTATTCACTTTGGAAGAGTACTAAAGGACTGAAAAGGCCGAAAACCCACCAGTCGCCCATCAGCCGGGAAGACGGGACATGGGCAAAAAGTGCGGCGGAGAAAGTCGTTCTCTTTGCCAGACACCTTGAGGAAATCTTTCAGCCGTTACCTAGACAAACAGCAGAGGAAAACACTAACTTTGAGCCGAAAGTAGATAGGAAAAACATACAGAAAGTAACGCTACAGGAATTGAGAGAAGAAATTAAGAGCAATCTAAGCGCAAAAAAATCCCCGGGTTTTGACCTGATAACAGGCCAAATACTAAAGGAACTGCCTGGAAAAGCCATGAGAAAACTACTCCATTTGATCAACGCTGCCTTCAGGCTGAAGTATGTGCCTAGTCTGTGGAAGGTGGCTGAGGTTATCATGATTCTAAAACCTGACAAAGCACCAACAGATAAAAAGTCCTACAGGCCAATCTCCCTGCTACCGGTGATCTCAAAACTATTTGAAAAACTGTTTTTGAAGAGATTAAAGCCTTTGTTAGAGGAAAGAACCCTGTTGCCGGATCATCAATTCGGATTCAGAGAAAAGCACTCCACTATTGACCAGGTACAAAGAATCACCCATGTTATTGAAAAGGCTCTTGAAGGGAAGAACATTTGCTCAGCCGTCTTCCTGGATGTAGCGCAAGCTTTTGATAAGGTCTGGCATCATGGGCTTGAGTACAAGTTACATAGGGATCTCCCAGAGGAATTCTATCTGGTACTAAAGTCTTACATCTCAGAAAGATACTTTAGGGTGAAGCATGAGGATGAATATTCAACTTTAAAGAAAATATCCGCGGGAGTTCCCCAAGGGAGCGTATTGGGTCCAATTTTGTATTTGTTATACACGAGAGATTTACCAAACAGTGAGGAAACAACCGTTGCGACTTTTGCGGATGATACTGCTGTTCTGGCGGTAGGTAATGATGCCGAGACAGCGGCCAATATACTGCAAACTTCAATCGCAGAGGTATGGGATTGGACTCGACGCTGGAGGATCAAACTCAATGAAACGAAATCAATACACACCAATTTTACCAACAGAAAAATAGAAATACAAAGGATCTACATCAATGAACAAGAAGTGCCATACTCTAACACTGCTAAGTATTTGGGTATGACTCTGGACGCAAAACTTAAATGGAGGGAGCATGTAAAAAAAAAGAAAGAGGAACTCAACATAAAATTCAGGAAATTGTACTGGCTGTTAGGTAGGAATTCACAACTAACAGTTGAAAACAAATTGCTGTTGTATAAACAAGTGCTGAGACCTGTGTGGACTTATGGTGTACAACTCTGGGGATGCACCAAGAAATCTAACATTCAAATGATACAAACTTTTCAAAACAAAGTACTTAGGAGTATCGTTGATGCCCCCTGGTATATTAGGAATGACAATCTGCACAAAGATCTCAAAGTAGAATATGTCAGTGAAATCGTAACAAAATATGCAGTTAACCATGACATGAGAATTCAGACTCATATAAATCCTGAAATGCTTTGCGTGGTGGAAGAAGCTCCGCACACGCTAAGAAGGCTTGAAAGATTGAAGCCCCAAGATTTGGTGACACATTAGTGCATATAAATCTGTAAAACTCTAAAAGAGAGAAAGACAATAATCTCAACCCGGGGAACAGCAAGTGGGCTTCTACCCCATAAACCGTGACGTAATATTAAAGAAAAGCAACTTGTTGGGCTCGCTCAGTTGTTGCAAAGGGAGGTGTTTTTAGTGGGTTAGAGTCCCACACTACCTGGAGCTACGGGGCTCCAGTGTGTCTATAGAGATTTTCACCTGCCCTGCCGGAAAAAAAAAAAAAAAAATTATGGGTCAGTCGTTTAATAAAATGTTATTTTCCAGTCACTTTATCTATTAAAATTAGGTACTTTATTCTTATAAATAAACTGAACTACGCAGATAATCACACATTAATTACATATTTATATAATTATGTGGCCACAAATTATTTTGTGGTCTGCTGGGCCGTGGTTTGCGGATCTTTACGCATAGTTGATTTAAATTTAAATAATACAACTTATAATTTTATTGCCTGGAAAACAAAATTATTTTATTTTTAACAATTACCATTGTTTGAAAAAGATCAAATGCATTTTTATTTAATTTCGTCAAACTAATTAAATCAATGCCAAACGTAAAAAATTAACCGCTCCCCTTTCAACTATCCTTTCAATTTATAAATATTTCATTTACATTTCTACAGTGGATTATTATGACCTTCTTTTCAGGATAGTTTATTTATCAAAATTAACTACTTTACTCTTGCTAAAACGTAAAATTTTGCAGGTAAACTACTCCTCTTCCTTAACCGATATTCACCAAAATCAAGAGTCCTTGAGTCCTCTACAACTTAGACACACATGCAAAAAATTATTTGATTCTGTTTGAATTTGCTGCCAGTTATCGTTCGCCATAGAAAAAATTCTACACACAGACACTTTACGGAAAATGACTTTTCTTCACGTTTTGAGGATCAGCATTTATCTGGAACACGATTTTTTTCGCCATCACCATACTTCCATTTCCTTACGGAACATGGAAGTAAAACAATTAAAATTGACTCTTTTTATTTTTCTTAAATCGAGTTCTAATAAATTGGCCAGAGACTGTAATTTTAGGGGAAGATGAAGAGAATTTTGCGTTGTGAGAGAAGTATTTTGAGGCTGCGTAAAGATTCCCGGGGTTCTTTGTCCACGACACAATCAACGCTGCTGAATAGAAAATCCGAATTAAAAGTGTCACGAACAACGTCAGACGCGAGATTTATCTTGCGGTCACGGACCCGTTCTTTCGTTCCTACCGTCACGAAGTACAATTGGAAACTCAAGAATGGAGAGTTTCACTGACTGCGCGTGTTCAGTTAAAACTAATCACAAGTTTTGCATCTTTCCTCCGTTTAAACCTATATTGTACG
The DNA here is from genome assembly GCA_034769895.1 of Magicicada septendecula. Classification (NCBI taxonomy): domain Eukaryota; kingdom Metazoa; phylum Arthropoda; class Insecta; order Hemiptera; family Cicadidae; genus Magicicada; species Magicicada septendecula. Next base: position 58,696,945 of record CM068375.1, on the reverse strand, counting down.
TATTGTAAGCCTTGATAACATGGTACGTGTTATAGTCGTCGTCGATTCGGATTGGGCCAGGTTGCCAGGTGTGGGGATATTTCCCCGCTGTGGTAACAATTCGAACGCTCAAAAGTGTAGTGAGGAATCGGTGGGGATTTCCTATCAACTGTAAATGTGTTTATAACCTCACACACTTGGAATGACTTGATGGAGAAAAGACAAAGCCATTTACTCAGTGGCTTCACAAATGGCAGTATCTTTTAAGAAAAGCATAAAACTAGAGATTGTAGACATACAAGGGAATAGAGGTGCTTACAGGAAGGATATAAATATTTACACAAATGCTGACGAAAGTTGGAACATCTTTTTGCCAAATATACTTACTTTACCACAGGGGGGTGTGTAAAGAATGTTTAGTGCTTAAAAAAAAATCAAAATTATAAACAAATTCTATAGTAAAATTCTTTCTGGCCTATTGCGTACAGAAAATCCTAATAGGGAGGAAAGTAAATCTTGTTTTTATTGCACTATAAATGGCGCAATTATGGACAAATATCTCATCTACAGGCGTAAAAATTAAAATACGTGTTTTACTAACGGTAAATTATTTTTGTCGATAAAATTACTGGAAAGCTGTACAAATGTAGTAGAAATGAACTAAGTGTTCCTAAAGGATTCCTAAAGTATTTAACTTGATCTCATCAAGTAGATAAATCTTCTTTTGTTATAACAAAAAGCGGTCGTGGCGTAGTGGCCAGCGTGTCGGCGCGGATTCCTTCGGGGCCATCTGATTTAGATACGATCGTTCTCCCTCGTAAGGCAATGGCAAACCAGCGAGAGGTATACTGCCTAGTATAAACCTTCATCAACTATGCCGTTCGGATCCGGGGTTAAACTGTAGGTCCCATATACCTGTGAGGGACTCCCTAACACACCCACAACTGGTATATGCGGGGAGGGTAGAAACCAGTCGAAAGACTGGAGGACCCAAAAGATATATAACGAAAAAGCTTTTTAAATATTTACGTTATTCTTATAACGCTATTTAAACATTTAAAATCTACTTAGAGTTGTTATAATATGCACACACATATGCATGAAACACACATATAAATTTTGTTTTTATTGCACTATAAATGGAGCAATGATGAACAAATGTCTCATCTACACCATATAAACGGTAATGCGGCTGTGGGGATGAGTTGGAGAAGATTTCAATAGCTACGTGGGGGAAAGAGGTTAGCTTGATCTCTTGTTCTTTTTTATGCAATAAATAACATCGGCATAAGAAATTTTAAATACGACATGTTTATTAATACAGTTTTGTTATTGTTCCAAACGATAAAAAACCCATAAGCTTTCCTTACAGCAAAATTATATGTTGCAGATTTATTACTTAATTTATTAAAATTTTAACGTGTTTGAATATCTTGGATGTGCTTTAAGCTATACATCAGAATATGATATAAGAAAGAAGATAAATAAATTTAGGAAAATTTGTGGTACGATTCATAGAAATCTTGGAAATAAAACAAGACACAGTACGAGGATTCAATTTTATAAGACAACTGCAATACCCCCATTGAAACATGCGAGGGAGGCGTGGGGCATGACAGAAAAGGAATGCGGCAAGATTCACAATGCTGAAATGCAGTTCCTTCAAAATACTTTAAATTATGCATTGCAAGATAGAATAAGGAATGAATATATCAAAGGAGAACTCGAAGTAGAGAACATAAATGAAATTATTTCAGTTTACAGAAGACAATGGTGAGATCATATGTAAAGGATGGCAGAAGATCGATTGCTGAAAGCGGGACTGAACTATAAAGCCGTTGGTAGAAGTATCGTGGGTCGTCCGAGGATGAAATGGGTGTCAGAACAGGTTTATGTAAATTAATCTTTGAAAAAAAGAAGAACCCAATTATGCAACCTCTCACCAGCGCTGTATAACACAGCCTCGACGTAGTGCAAAGAGAGAATAATAATCCACGGAGAATGAATAAACATGCTGCGTTTTACCGACGATATTGCTGTAGTGAGCGAAAATGAGTAGGATCTGAGTAAACGTTTACACAGTATGCATAAAATGTTGACCGAATGATACAATATGAAAATAAATAGGGCTAAAACCGAAGTTATGATTTGTGGAAGAAAAGAAAATTTGAAGCTCAGCATTGCACTTAGAGGCAAAACACTTCAGGATGTGAGCGAATTATATACTTCGGCAATAAAATCACAAAGGATGGCGGAAGTGAAAGAGATATAATTATAATTATCTTGTTGATTCATTATCGTTCACTTTATTAAATTTATTAATTTATACAAACTTTCACGTATGAACTTACTATTCGTTGTCACTTCCCCAAACGTTTCGAGGTGATGTTCCTCTTCCTCAGTGGGAGTAATACTGTATTACTCCCACTGAGGAAGAGGAACATCACCTCGAAACGTTTGGGGAAGTGTAATACAGTATTACTTCGACTGAGGAAGAGGAACATCACCTCGAAACGTTTGGGGAAGTGACAACGAATAGTAAGTTCATACGTGAAAGTTTATATATATATATATATATATATATATATTAATAAAGATATAATTAGCAGGATAAACCTTAACGTTTTAAATAAAAAGTGGAGAATGCTAACAACAAGTAGCATTTCCCTTAAAACAAGGAAACGCTTCTCAATGACTTTTATATGGAGCACTGTCATGTATGGTTTCGAGTCGTGGACAATAGGTGTAAGGGAAAAAAGGAAACTTGACAGTTTTTACATATATTGTTATCGCAAGATGTTAAAAATAAAATGGTCTAACAAAATTACAAATGACTGAGGTGCTTAACAGAATACGCAATGAGTAAGGTGTTTGTTGAAAAGCATAATCAGAAGAAGGATAGAACTTATTAGACATACACTGCAGCACATTTGGACTACTAAAGTTGGTGATTGAAGGAACAATAGAAGGTAAACTATATAAGGGAAGATATAAGGGCTGCGGTATACAAAGCAAATTATGGACGATGTAAATTGTGAAACTTATGAGGAAATGAAAAGGAAAGTACAAGTATGATCACTATGCAAGACTCCAGCAAACCAATCTCAGGACTGAAGACATAAAAAGAAGAGATCTTGAAATGCTATTCTCGTATTTCGGTAAATCCTTCCAGCATAATAAAATAAATCGGCCACCAGACAAAACAACAGTTGCTACAGTCTGCGATTGTAAAGGAAGATTATTCCGCTTTGCGTGAGACTAACGTCTCTATTATACCCGTAGTACCTACACACGACAAAGCTAATGTGCTGCTGAGTAGCCGCTCTGCGTGAGACAACGTCTCTATTATACCCGTAGTACCTACGCACGACAAAGCTAACGTGCTGCTGAGTAGCCGCTCTGGGTGAGACAACGTCTCTATTATACCCGTAGTACCTACGCACGACAAAGCTAACGTGCTGCTGAGTAGCCGCTCTGCGTGAGACAACGTATCTATTATACCCGTAGTACCTACACACGGCAAAGCTAACGTGCTGCTGAGTGGCCGCTCTGGGTGAGACAACGTCTCTATTATACCCGTAGTACCTACGCACGACAAAGCTAATGTGCTGCTGAGTAGCCGCTCTGCGTGAGACAACGTCTCTATTATACCCGTAGTACCTACACACGACAAAGCTAACGTGCTGCTGAGTGGCCGCTCTGGGTGAGACAACGTCTCTATTATACCCGTAGTACCTACGCACGACAAAGCTAACGTGCTGCTGAGTAGCCGCTCTGCGTGAGACAACGTATCTATTATACCCGTAGTACCTACACACGGCAAAGCTAACGTGCTGCTGAGTGGCCGCTCTGGGTGAGACAACGTCTCTATTATACCCGTAGTACCTACGCACGACAAAGCTAATGTTCTGCTGAGTAGCCGCTCTGCGTGAGACAACGTCTCTATTATACCCGTAGTACCTACACACGACAAAGCTAACGTGCTGCTGAGTGGCCGCTCTGGGTGAGACAACGTCTCTATTATACCCGTAGTACCTACGCACGACAAAGCTAACGTGCTGCTGAGTAGCCGCTCTGCGTGAGACAACGTCTCTATTATACCCGTAGTACCTACGCACGACAAAGCTAATGTTCTGCTGAGTAGCCGCTCTGCGTGAGACAACGTCTCTATTATACCCGTAGTACCTACGCACGACAAAGCTAACGTGCTGCTGAGTAGCCGCTCTGGGTGAGACAACGTCTCTATTATACCCGTAGTACCTACGCACGACAAAGCTAACGTGCTGCTGAGTAGCCGCTCTGCGTGAGACAACGTATCTATTATACCCGTAGTACCTACACACGGCAAAGCTAATGTGCTGCTGAGTAGCCGCTCTGCGTGAGACAACGTCTCTATTATACCCGTAGTACCTACGCACGACAAAGCTAATGTTCTGCTGAGTAGCCGCTCTGCGTGAGACAACGTCTCTATTATACCCGTAGTACCTACACACGACAAAGCTAACGTGCTGCTGAGTAGCCGCTCTGGGTGAGACAACGTCTCTATTATACCCGTAGTACCTACGCACGACAAAGCTAACGTGCTGCTGAGTAGCCGCTCTGCGTGAGACAACGTATCTATTATACCCGTAGTACCTACACACGGCAAAGCTAACGTGCTGCTGAGTGGCCGCTCTGGGTGAGACAACGTCTCTATTATACCCGTAGTACCTACGCACGACAAAGCTAATGTGCTGCTGAGTAGCCGCTCTGCGTGAGACAACGTCTCTATTATACCCGTAGTACCTACACACGACAAAGCTAACGTGCTGCTGAGTGGCCGCTCTGGGTGAGACAACGTCTCTATTATACCCGTAGTACCTACGCACGACAAAGCTAACGTGCTGCTGAGTAGCCGCTCTGCGTGAGACAACGTATCTATTATACCCGTAGTACCTACACACGGCAAAGCTAACGTGCTGCTGAGTGGCCGCTCTGGGTGAGACAACGTCTCTATTATACCCGTAGTACCTACGCACGACAAAGCTAATGTTCTGCTGAGTAGCCGCTCTGCGTGAGACAACGTCTCTATTATACCCGTAGTACCTACACACGACAAAGCTAACGTGCTGCTGAGTGGCCGCTCTGGGTGAGACAACGTCTCTATTATACCCGTAGTACCTACGCACGACAAAGCTAACGTGCTGCTGAGTAGCCGCTCTGCGTGAGACAACGTATCTATTATACCCGTAGTACCTACACACGGCAAAGCTAATGTGCTGCTGAGTAGCCGCTCTGCGTGAGACAACGTATCTATTATACCCGTAGTACCTACACACGGCAAAGCTAACGTGCTGCTGAGTGGCCGCTCTGGGTGAGACAACGTCTCTATTATACCCGTAGTACCTACGCACGACAAAGCTAATGTTCTGCTGAGTAGCCGCTCTGCGTGAGACAACTTCTCTATTATACCCGTAGTACCTACACACGACAAAGCTAACGTGCTGCTGAGTGGCCGCTCTGGGTGAGACAACGTCTCTATTATACCCGTAGTACCTACGCACGACAAAGCTAACGTGCTGCTGAGTAGCCGCTCTGCGTGAGACAACGTCTCTATTATACCCGTAGTACCTACACACGGCAAAGCTAATGTGCTGCTGAGTAGCCGCTCTGCGTGAGACAACGTCTCTATTATACCCGTAGTACCTACACACGACAAAGCTAACGTGCTGCTGAGTGGCCGCTCTGGGTGAGACAACGTCTCTATTATACCCGTAGTACCTACGCACGACAAAGCTAACGTGCTGCTGAGTAGCCGCTCTGCGTGAGACAACGTATCTATTATACCCGTAGTACCTACACACGGCAAAGCTAATGTGCTGCTGAGTAGCCGCTCTGCGTGAGACAACGTCTCTATTATACCCGTAGTACCTACACACGACAAAGCTAACGTGCTGCTGAATAGCGGCTTACGATTGCGGTCGTTTATTAGAAACTACACAAAGCTGATGATCAGTTCCGATTAGCCCGTTTTTCTACAACTAATAATATGAGATTATAAAAGTAACAACAGAAAATTTTTATTACATTAAGTGATACATCTATATATATATATATATATATAAACTCAAAGTCTGAGGATTTATTTGTATTGCATACATATCAACACCGTTACACCGATTGCCAACCTTTAACACAAGGCGAAAAACACTTTTTAACTTGGAATTTGATATTCTGCCCCGTTAGCACGATTTAGGTCCTTCTTATTATGCTCTGTTTTGACGTCTATAAAGATGTCAATAACACCATGGAGACCAGAATTAATTACCATAGTAACAATTAAATAAACAAGTGCTATTTAGCGGCATCGGAACTGTACCTTTATCCGTTCTTCCAGTACATTTTCGATGTTTTTAATATGCGATTGTGTCGATATATTACGATTTGGAATAGAAGAAGTGTACTAAACTAATTGTAAATTGTTCTATTTCTTCATGCAAACAAAAATACGTGTTGTTTTGATTTGTGAGGTTAGTTGACAATGGTTTTTGGTTTTTAGTGTGTACTGCTGAAATAAATAAAACCCATGGTTGGGGAAAACAACGTTTCATGTGTATATACAATGCTTATAACACAGTAATAGTTCAGATAAAGAACCAAAGGCTTTTGAGTTGACAAATTAACAAAACTACAATAGCAAATGTAAACTGAAAAATACAAATATTTATGGTTAATGGAAAACACAAAAAAAATGTATTAAGTAACGACAACATAAGCTCTACATATTGTACATAATAGACGTTTCTTTTTTGGTTAGTTACAAAACGAGTACTTGTTGGAAAACGAATATTACCGATAAAACGAATTTTGCCACAAAATAAGTGACATGTGTAGTAATAGACAAGAGGCCCTTGGGGCACGCCGCCTTACTTTCGAGTTGGGTTTATTTGTAGTTCCTGCCAAAAAAAAACGTTTTAATTACACACGTATCGCTTTCCATGTGTACTTTCAGTTCTCATGTTGGCCTAACAACGTCAACTTTTGGCGCCACCAGTACGCAACTGTGATATACTACTACTACAATTATTTTTCATTACAAAAAGGACTTTAAGAACACCAACTCTAATCGCCAGCCAACTATTTTGCAACATACGAAATTAAAATTTGTATAATTATTTCACCTGCAAAAAGTATGTGCGATATTGATCGAAACCAAAGAATCGCATAATCGACGTATAAAAAATTATTGCAGGACGGGTAAAGGTACAGTACCAAAAATTGTCAATATTGATTGTTATACTTTCACTTCTGAACTTTCTTTGTTTTTCCCGTACGCGTTTCGGCGTGATGCGCGCCTTCATCAGCGGTGTGAGACTGAATGTCCTGAACTTGTAAAGGTTTTTTAGTTGGTAGGTTGACTGGTCTGGCCTTTCGTTAAAGTCCAATTCTCAGACCCATAAAGAAGTGTGTGAAAGGCCACCACCTTGTAGAAGTTTAGGCGTGTTTCTTTACTTACTGACTTAACAGTTCGCCCAATGGTCCCGCACATAAGGTTGAACTTATGCAACTTATTCACAACGTCGTTGCTTGCATTATAAGACACACTGTAGCCCAGATATTCAAAACTGCTGACTTATTACAGGGCAGTACCATCTATAACAATTTTTGCCCGTAGGGGATCCGTTCTACGAAAAGCCATCACTTTGGTCTTAGGTGTGGATATTTGTAATCCAGAGTCTTTGCAGATTCGATGTAACAAGTATATACTCATCTGCAACCTGTTTTCCGAGTCCGACGGAATAGCCTGATTGTCCGCAAACAACAAAATGTCAATTGTAGGGTGGCAAATCATTTCCCTAATTGGGCCGCAGAACTGGACTTTAAGAATCCCAGCACAGTCGTATTCAAATGAGATTTCTTAGGTCCGTGGCAGGTACAGTATTCAAATTCGTAGAAGAAGTGCAGATATACGGTATTAACAGAATATTATGAGTATACTTGACAGGTTGCTCAATATTGGCACAAACGTTTGGATCATCTTAACCCTATGGATGACGGTCGCATCCGTAAACAAATCTTGAAACGGAGAGCTGTGCGACGTCCAAAGAAATCTTGAAGATGATGAGTCAACTAAAGGTTAAAAATCTTATATGTATCTTTGAAGTGCGAAAAAAACAAAAGTAATAAATTTAAGGCACAATGTCTGAAAATAAAAGAAGTTAATTTTCAACGCCCAAATTCTCAATAATTTGACGTACAAATTAAATACAATGAAATGAAATTAAGTATGAAATTAAATACAATAAGAAAAATATCAGAAGCTTAATACTCCGGCCCTCGGAGAAGGAAATACGACTTGAAGTTGGTTCCATTGGGTAGCAAAAATAATAAGCACCGTACTTTTGATTTTACAATTTTTTAATTCAAAGATTCTTCTAACTTTGTTCTTTTGAAAAATTGTTTCGAAATTGTGGTGAATGTTAAAAACTACAATTGTAAAGATTTAAATGGTAAATAAAAAAAAAATTAATAATAAAAATATAAAAAAACGAAAGCAAGTAAGTACTTTAAATCGCACGATTAAACCAAATACCCCTGAACTAACTCATAATAGTAATGAATATTAAATTAAGAAAATCTAACTAATTAAGTAATTAAAAATCTGAATGTAAAAGTTAAGAATAATACAGTTAACCCTTTAGTAAATTTATCATGCGTTGACCTGCCTATTCCGGACACAACGTGCATACCGAACCGGCAGTAAATTAGAAATATCTGTAAATCGTAATGTAAATAATTAATAATTTAAAGTCACAAGTAGTAGTAATAATAATCCCTGTAAACAAGATAAGTCTAGATAGTTTATTTTGTCTTACTATAAGAATGTATAATAAATAAAGAGTTGGAACTATATTATGGCGGAGTACTCACTCCGCGTCGTTGCAATCTACCTGTTGTAACAATGCAAGAGTAACGATTCGGCGTTCAGACTGTAAACACCTCCAAGCGAGGCCTCTTCAGGAAATGTTTTATTATTCTTTTGATTTTTTAATTGAGTGTTAGCTTCCACTAAAAGCGTGGAGAGCTAGTTATATATATATATATATATATATATATATATATATATATATATATATATTGAAGATGTAGTGAGGAATTTGTTAAAAAGTGTAATTTGTAAAAAGAATTAGTATATAAGGTGATGTCTCAAATTAATTAAAAAACGAACTCTCGAATATTGTTCGAGTAATGTAATTCAGATATTAATGTAAAAAAGAAGATGCAAACTCCAGAACTACGCTGCCAGTAAATATGTGACGTGCACAACTGCAGATACGGACGACTACCACCTAAACAACACTTACCAGAACCGCCGAGGATCAGCACGAGTTCACGCAGCATAACATCCATCTCCTCATTAATACACCCAGAGGACTTTCGCCGGAAACACTACCCAGATGACTACCCCGACTAACAGACTACTGAAGATTCACGCCCCAGGACACGGACACCAAAAGCGTATCTAAGAGGCGACTTGGTAGCTCGTCTACCGAGAATTATGTACATTTAAAATATAAGTTTTCATACATGCCAGAGACTTTTCAAAAGACAATAATCATCTCTAAGCATTAAGTTTTAGAAAAATGTAACCAGTAACTTCTAAAATCATACGTTGTAACATTACTCTTGAGGTATAAGTTTTAACCCCTTAACTAAATAATACCATTCTTCAAATGGTGTTCATGTAACAATGCAACCTTCTTGATAAGTAAAGTAAATTTCAGACGTCTTTACTAGATCTAAAGAGACTCGGATCCGAGGTAAAATACATGATCTGTTAGATCCTTTGTTTGAAAGTAAACCCCTTTTTAACTATTTCAGTATGAGAAAATTTTAATGTAATGGGATCTATATATCTATATATCATTTGTTAATAAAGAGATGCCACCTTGTTACATATTGAAGTGAGTGCATAAATCAGTGAAAATACCTTCCCTTGTGTCCTATAATTTAGAGTAATTATTATTGTTCTAAGTGTTGTGTTGATTTTCAGTTTGTTACAACGTAGGCAGCCTGTATAATTGGCTAGCGTCAATTATCACGGGTTCCCTGGATTTATAACGTAGCACGGAACGTTATAACGTTGCGCTACTCTGCTTTATTTGTACAAAAGAATTGATCGTGTACAGAGTGTCACATATAGAATTGCGGCACTCTGCTTTCGTGTGAAATAATTGTTACGTAGTAAAAGAAAAATAGATAACTCTCTGCTGATCTATGCACTCAGTTAATGTATTTCATGTCACCCCAAAAAAGGGTAAGTTGCAACAAAAAAAAATAGCGACGGTATTAATTTACCATTGTGAATTTATTTTGTATAAGATTACGCACGAACTTGTGTATAATTTATTTAACTTACGCAAAATATTACAAACTATCATTGTATTACACCAATGCAAGTACCTACATGAATTTTAGTGCTTGTCAAACTGTTCAGTTTTTAACAGGTTTATATTGCGACAATTCAAGGCCCGTAGTTTCCTGAATATGCCTGCATAGAATGTAAGTTGTATGTCTGTTGTCACGATGAAACATACAAACTATTGACTAAAGTAGACCAGGTTAATTACGTGTAAATAAATTCGTAAGTTTAATTTTGTTACTAGAGAAAGAGAGAAGTAAAAAAAAATAGATAGAATTACAGAAATTAAAATTAGAAGGTAAGACAATTAATAACTAAACTCAGCTTATTACGGGCTGTAACTTGTGTAAAACGTGTATCATTGCCTCGCACTCACCCCTTCTGGGGGAGCCAGTTGAAACCGGTCGATAAAGATAGCCGTCAGCTATTGTTGTATAGAACAATACCCAAGTGTATTTTCGCGTTCCCACGCATACAACAAGTATGCCATTGTGTACAAAGTAAACAAGTCTGACCTACATTCCAGCGAACAGCTGATCGTTGACATTACAATAACGTCTGTGTGGAATTTTTGTCTTTCTCTTAGAAGAGACGTTATTCTCTTATGAACAATGCTAATGCTTTAACCATGAATTAAATTGTCTATGTAATTGTGTATAGTATAGTAGAGCAAGTATTTATAGTGACTTAAATTTCAAATAAATAAATGACTTAGTAACCCTCTCTATTGTTAGATAAAGTGTTAAACCCCATGCCCCAAAACAGTAAACTTAAAAAATGACCAAACTGAAAGCAAAGTAAATAAAGTGTCCTAAATAAATATGGTAATTCAATAGGAAATAATTCTAAGTAAGTTTCTTAAATCTCCCCCAAAGTAAATAATAAATAAATAAAAGAAAAAGGTAAGTTTCTTAGAAAGAGACCAAAAGGAAAATAATAATAAGTGAATAATAACTGCTTTAAATAATAAGGCTGAATAAATCTTAATTTAAACTAAATTGTGTAAAGTGTAGCAGTAAATAAGGGAAAAGAAAATAATAATAAAAGTATAGTTGAATAGTGTAAACACCCGGTCGTGGCCTGTTCGAGAAAAATAAAGCGTGTTGAGAAATGTAGTAAGCAGCCACCCTCCCCCTATTGTTATGAACTGGTGCCTAGGTAAACAATAGTAAACCACCGCGTGTGTAATACAATGCACATTGTGTAAAAATGTTGTCCCCTCCTGCATAGTTTGTAACAGCTGATCATTTAAAGAGAGAATAAAAATTATCTTCGTGAAATTCCGCTTCTCTCAGTAGCGTAAGAAATTAGGATTAGAAATAATCTAAAGTGGAGTATGGGATCCGCTTTAGGCTATATTAGAGGTAATTAAAAATTATACATGTAACGTAACATAGTCACAACGGCGCCGACTGAAAAGGGTAATGGTGGTGCAGAAAGCTAACTGATATAGTTAGAGTGTGCCAAGGTAATCATTAGAGAGTGCTGAAAGCTAACTGATGTAGTTAGAGTAAGCCGATGTCAGTCGGGCCACGATATTGTGAATTACGGAAATTAGTATTAAGAATTAAAATCTAAGTTAGCGTTTTAAGAAACGAGATAAAGGGAATTTCACGAATGAGAACAAGACAAGAAATAAATAAATTTCAAGAGAGATAGAGAAAACAAACCGTGTACTAAATTAAACTCCACACAGTAACGGCAAGCATACTCCCTGTACCCCACTTTCGAATTTTCCTTATTAAAATTCGCCCATGTCGATTTTAAGCGGCGGAGTATGCGACGATTTAAATGGTAAATAAAAAAATTACTAATAAAAATATAAAAAAAAACGAAAGTAAGTAAGTACTTTAAATCGCACGATTAAACCAAATACCCCTGAACTAACTCATAATAGTAATGAATATTAAATTAAGAAAATCTAACTAATTAAGTAATTAAAAATCTGAATGTAAAAGTTAAGAATAATACAGTTAACCCTTTAGTAAATTTATCATGCGTTGACCTGCCTATTCCGGACACAACGTGCATACCGAACCGGCAGTAAATTAGAAATATCTGTAAATCGTAATGTAAATAATTAATAATTTAAAGTCACAAGTAATAGTAATAATAATCCCTGTAAACAAGATAAGCCTAGATAGTTTATTTTGTCTTACTATAAGAATGTATAATAAATAAAGAGTTGGAACTATATTATGGCGGAGTACTCACTCCGCGTCGTTGCAATCTACCTGTTGTAACAATGCAAGAGTAACGATTCGGCGTTCAGACTGTAAACACCTCCAAGCGAGGCTTCTTCAGGAAATGTTTTATTATTCTTTTGAATTTTTAATTGAGTGTTAGCTTCCACTAAAAGCGTGGAGAGCTAGTTATATATATATATATATATATATATATATATATATATATATATTGAAGATGTAGTGAGGAATTTGTTAAAAAGTGTAATTTGTAAAAAGAATTAGTATATAAGGTGATGTCTCAAATTAATTAAAAAACGAACTCTCGAATATTGTTCGAGTAATGTAATTCAGATATTAATGTAAAAAAGAAGATGCAAACTCCAGAACTACGCTGCCAGTAAATATGTGACGTGCACAACTGCAGATACGGACGACTACCACCTAAACAACACTTACCAGAACCGCCGAGGATCAGCACGAGTTCACGCAGCATAACATCCATCTCCTCATTAATACACCCAGAGGACTTTCGCCGGAAACACTACCCAGATGACTACCCCGACTAACAGACTACTGAAGATTCACGCCCCAGGACACGGACACCAAAAGCGTATCTAAGAGGCGACTTGGTAGCTCGTCTACCGAGAATTATGTACATTTAAAATATAAGTTTTCATACATGCCAGAGACTTTTCAAAAGACAATAATCATCTCTAAGCATTAAGTTTTAGAAAAATGTAACCAGTAACTTCTAAAATCATACGTTGTAACATTACTCTTGAGATATAAGTTTTAACCCCTTAACTAAATAATACCATTCTTCAAATGGTGTTCATGTAACAATGCAACCTTCTTGATAAGTAAAGTAAATTTCAGACGTCTTTACTAGATCTAAAGAGACTCGGATCCGAGGTAAAATACATGATCTGTTAGATCCTTTGTTTGAAAGAAAACCCCTTTTTAACTATTTCAGTATGAGAAAATTTTAATGTAATGGGATCTATATATCTATATATCATTTGTTAATAAAGAGATGTCATCTTGTTACATATTGAAGTGAGTGCATAAATCAGTGAAAATACCTTCCCTTTTGTCCTATAATTTAGAGTAATTATTATTGTTCTAAGTGTTGTGTTGATTTTCAGTTTGTTACAACGTAGGCAGCCTGTATAATTGGCTAGCGTCAATTATCACGGGTTCCCTGGATTTATAACGTAGCCCGGAACGTTATACAATTATTGGATTGAATATATTTTATAAGGAAAGTATTACTAAAATCACAAATTTTTAATTAACTATAGGCCTATATAACACTGCAGACTCGAATATAAAATGATTATTGATAAAATTTATAAATTTTTACCTGATTACCTAAACTAGGTTTCTTGTTTTGCCTGAGCGCTGTCTGTCCTGCTTCTGGTGAAGGCACTTTTGTGTGTGTGTGTGTGTGTGTGTGTGTGTGTGTTTGTGTTGAACATTTTTTGCGGCAGTCTCTTACGGAGCTCTAACGGAGCGAAAAATAGTTTTTATCAAAGAGCGAAATTTTATAATTTTTATCAATAATAATTTGTTACCCGAGGCGGTGTGTGTGTGTGTGTGTGTGTGTGTGTGTGTGTGTGTGTGTGTGTGTGTGTGTGTGTGTGTGTGTGTGTGTGTGTGTGTGTGTGTGTGTGTGTGTGTGTGTGTGTGTTTATTTAATAACAACGGATACGTCATGGACACATGGACAACAAAATCCAGGAATACAATTTTTTTAACGATTTAAAAAAATGTTACATTTTTCTACACTTTAAACATATTTTCGTAACTTGTCTGAAATTTAGAAGTTATTCATGATCTGACAGATGGTAGCGTTCCACACAGTTTCGTTCATGAACGTGCTTAAACATTTGGTATAGTTTTCCTTAGATATTCGACTGACGTGTTCAAGAAGGGCCTTGGAGAACACGTCGTTTATAAAGTTGAGCATGTTGAATCCGTGGATCTGCATGAAGAGATCGCTGAAGTCGTCGATACCGAAGTCGACGATTCTCACGTTGCATGTCGGCGTCCGTTCAACTTCCACTTCGACGTAGGCCGAGTTCTTGATCACGTAGACGTCGGCGCCGCCGGTCACCGCGAAGAACGTCAGACGCGCCTCGACGTGACCGAACGCTATGTGCAACTCCTCCAGACCGATGTGGGCGCGAATCATCATCGAACTGGGGTCGTACACCTCGACCGTAGGCGGCACCGTCTGACGGGCGGTCAACAGGTTGCTTAACTCTCCACCGGCGACTCCGAGTTTCCCGCTCACCGACAGAGGCCACACCTTATAGTCGAACGTTCCGTTGACGTCGTTCATTTTGACTTTCCCGTCAGCGTTTCCGGACGCGATGACGTCGGCTTTCGACGAAGCGATGACGCTGTCGACCATCTTTGAAGCGTCGTCTGCGCTGAGCGGCTTCATTGCCGATGCCCACAATTCTTCACTTACGGCCGTCTTCAGTACGTCACTGACCGTTATGATTAAAACCAGCCGAGTGAAGAGTGTCATTTTTCGTTACACCTGAAAGCGAGGAAAACAAAAAATTATATTTCTATTTTGGTATACTCAAAGGCAAGGACTATTCAGCCCACTCTATAACTACGAGGGCCAGTTGAAAAGTTCGCGGAGCGACATCTTTCTGAACTGAACTGAAATCTTTCGTGTGCTGCAAGACGTATATTTCGCGTGATCACCTCTTAATTTTCAGATATATCTGTCAATTTATTCACTTTTTATCAGCTGTTTAAAATTGTCGTGTCTTGCATGTTTCTAAATTCACTAAATCAAACATTGTGTTGTGATGAATTCTCTGTTAAAAACGTTTTAGCGCCAATGGAAATCAAAACAAAATTGTAAATGTGTTAGGAGATGCTGTGCCTTCAGAATCAACGGTAAATGGGGCACACTCAAGTTTAAACGTGGTAGTACAAGCACTTAAGACTATCCCAGCAGTGAACGTCCAAAAAGTGGAGCAAAAAATTACATTATTCAAAACATTTCATAGGGTGCTGGAAGACCGCAGATTGAGAAGTGGATGATGTTGCTGAAATCATATGCATCTCATATGAGCGTGTGCATCATACTTTAACTCAAAAACGTGGTGTGAAAAAGCGTTGTGCAAGATGGCTGCCACATCTGGAGTTGTTGCATTTTGGGGGCGTCCAGTGCGGAGGAGAATCACCTTCAATGTTCGTACGACCACGTTTAAACTCAAGTGCCTATTTAGTTTAGGCCGTTGGTTTTAAAGTCGCAGCATCTTCTGGCACATTTACAGTTTCGTTCTGAATTTCCTTTGGTGTTAAACAATGTTAACAAACATTGTTAATAACAAAGAATAACACCACGCTGTTTGATATTTACCGTTTTTCAAAACACGCATGACACATCAATTTTAAACAGTTTCCGAACAATAAATAAATTGATAGGTAGATTTCAAAATTAACAGGAGTTTACATAAAATACAAATTTTGCAGCACAGGAAAATTTTTAGTTTTACCGCTAAGCTACAGTTGTCGCTTCGCGAACTTTTCAACTAACCTCCGTAAGGCCGTAACAAGCACCCATTATTAGATTAGTAAGCTCCATGAGATTATAATTCCCTAACTGTTTTCAACAAAATTTATGTATTATTATATTACTTTGATATTAAATAATGTTACAAATATGAAAAATAATTTCAAATCACCCGGTTACTTCACTATTTCGTTAGTAGTATGACACAATTGTTGAGTACACAGTCAAACAATGAACACTAAATATTCAAAATTTTGGTAAACATTCATTTTAGTCTAACACGCTGCTAGATTTTCACTTTTTTTTCAAATTTTTTATCTCTTTTAAGTGTAACACCCACTCCGTTTTGTTCCGGAAGATTTTCTCATTTAAGCTTTCAGGTACGCCTAGTTCCATTCTAATAATGGTCATTTCTGATAAGATCTCCCTGGTAAAACTGTTTACAGCCCTCAAGAACCTCATTTCCGTTCCTCGTATTCTAGATATAACTTTGTCCTTTCAAATTCAAGTCTCACTACCGTACAGTAGTTGAGGAATGGCCCTTATATTATAACATTTCAATAGCGTCTCTTTCCTTGTTTTTTTCTTTAAGTGTTTAATGATAATTTATGTAAGTTCCTCATTTTTAAAATCTACAATTATTGGTGTCCTCTAATTTTAAAATTACAAAACTTGACACTAAGTTTAGATTACAGTTAAAATTCTCCTTAATTTGATACCTCACATGCATTTTTGCAATTTATCAAACTCTTCAAACTCCATTTGTTTTTAATAAATGAGCACCATATATCAGATTGTGGTTAAAAATCAATTTAATTTGATACCTCACACTGGCTTTTGCAATTTTTTTACAATTTTAACTCCCTCACAGTCTTGCCAATATTTTAGGGTAAGGGGATCAAATCTCAGAAACAATAGAATTCTGTAAGTTGAAAGCGTAGACATGCACGCCAGGTTTTACGAAAATCGGTTGATGCGTTGAAAAATTATTGTGGGACATGCCAGAACACAAGACAGACAGACAAATTCCAAATGGTCGAGTTAAAACTGAGAACTCACTCCGCTCGTTCAATTATTCAGATTGAAAAAACAAATTATATACGCGTTTATAAATTCAGTATTTTTAAAAAATATATATTTGAAATAGAATTAAGAGACCTCATAATTTTAAAATTGTAATTGACTTAATCTTACTAGTCAATGACAAAAAGGGGGTTTGTTGTTTACATTATATTGCTTTAATGTGTGCCAGAAAGTTTAGGTTAGCACAGAGTTTACAGCAAGTCTGTGATAATGCTATTGAAAAGGCTCAAGTGTATTGTTGCCTGCTACGTGTCTAGACTACACACTGCCTGAAATACATAATACTGAAACCACAGAAGATGCCTTTTGGTATGCATTACGCAGGCATTTTTTGATAAAACCTTTTCCACGGTATCGTCACCCGTTTAATTTATTTCAAAGCTAATTTTCTAAAAGGCGCCGATAAAAGAAAAATAACGCTGTTTGTGAAATTAACTTTAATTAGCAACTGATATAATCGAAGTTGACGAAGTTGGTGTCGAGAGAAATAGGGAAATTTGACCATGTGTACGGCACAATCAAAAGATTTCTTAAGTAAGTACCGTAAAGTTAAAGTCAAAACAAAAAAAAGACACGATGTTGAAATGCTCTAAATTAACGCGTGGGTGTGTCATGTGGTCTATTTCTTCTTCTCCTCCTCCTTTTTCTTCTTCTTCTTCTTCTTCTTCTTCTTCTTCTTCTTCTTCTTCTTCTTCTTCTTCTTCTTCTTCTTCTTCTTTTCCTCCTCCTTCTTCTCCTCCTCCTCCTCCTTCTTCCTCCTCCTCCTTCTTCCTCCTCTTCTTCTTCTTCATCTTCTTCTTTCTCTTCTTCTTCGTCTTCTTTTACTCTCCTTCTTCTTCTTCTTCCTCTTCTTCTTGTTCTACTCCTTCTTCCTCTTCTTATGTTTCTCCTCCTTCTCCTCCTCCTTCTTCTTCTTCTTCTTCTTCTTCTATCCTGGTTAGGTGTAGTAGGTGCAGACCACTGTTCTGCTTTCAGAATCCCTAAATACATTGTCAATTACAATTAAAATTGTTTATAAATATTTTAATCAAAAATCAAACTATCCCTTTCTGAACCTACCTACTCTGCGGACTCTAAAAATTTGTGACTGTGGTATAAAGTCCTTTCCAAGGGTACAACATCTTGCTGTACCTATTCTTATCTTCATCAACTCCCTTTAAAACCAGTCTGATCCGAGGCTTTTTGAAACTTGACAGAAACATACAATTCTCCCGGCCGCGTCTCAATTCTCCCTTACTGCGCGAGGTCAGACCAGCTTGGAGCTTGATGACATCTAGACATCTAGACGTGCTTGCTCTGGGTTTCGTGCAGAGACCCAGCTTCTAGGCTCTTCCGCCATCTGACCTGTTCTCCTGTACTTCTTTAATAGCCAAAATAACGAGTTTTACTATTTTCTAGGCACACGGTAAGCTGAGTACACCTACCAAAAGTTGACGGCATAATTAAAAGCAGTTATTTACACTTTGATATAGTCAGAAGTGTAAATTAAGTAAATTAACCGTTTTCAACATTAACCGTGGAGTTTTACATGGTGCTTCAAGTAAAAATCTCCTCTACACATTAAAATTGTAATTACGTGTCACTCTCTGTTAAAATAACGATAGCTTTTAAGATTTATTCTGAATAATTTCTCTCTGTACTTAATTTGACTTACACTTATTTCTGTCTCTGTACTTATTTTATTGATAAAAGTGCATAAAAGTTACTTTTTTCTACAGACGCATTAGAAAGCTATGTAAATACTGCTAAAGTTGATTACTTCATACTTTTCAAATTAGAAAATAAAATGTAACTTATCTTGATAATAATAATAATAATATTTTTTTGACGAGGGAGACTGTGGAAAAATAACGTTCGCTGCAGGAGGGCTCGCTCCCAGCAAAACCACAAACCCTATTGTACATGGCATTGATCCACCTAGGGACTCAGCTTTCGCAATACTTCAAGTTGGTGCCATTTGTTCTGTGGACGTTTCTCTGTTTTAAACATTCAGCGGGTCCACGTTACCTGTTTTCTGCTATTCTGTCAGCGACTCTAGCCAGATCAAGATCAACTTCGGCTTTCTTCTTTTGCCTTAATACCTTACCTATGTAGGCTGCTACCTGCTCCCAATTGTGTTTCCTCTGTAACATTATTCCGAGATATTTTCGGACGAGATCTGTCCCACTACATTTTCCAGGGTTTCCCTCTCCCCTTTTTATCTACCACAGGTGAAAAGCATGTGATGCGCATCGTCTAACTCCTGGTTACAGAAAATACAGTCTGGTCTTTCTACTTTCTCCATAATAATAATTCAGAAATAATTAAAACACTTATCAGGCCAGTGCTAACAAATGCTTTAGAAACCTGGACAATAACAAAAAATACCGAGAGACTTCTAGGTTCCTGTGAAAGACTGATTCTAACAAGAATATTTAGAGGAGTACAAGAAAATGGAATGTGGCGCAGGAGCTAGAATTATAAACTATACCATCTTTACAAAAAGCCGCACATTGTCAGGATACTCAAAATACGTAAACAGGCTAATGTGGGTTTGGACACATAGAAAGAATGGAGGAAGGACAGCCTACAAAACATATTTTCTACCAGAAACCAATGGGTAGTAGAAAAAGTGGAAGACCTCGAAGTAGATTCAAAGACCAGGTAGAGGAGGACCTCGAGCTACGGCTGATGATGATGATGATGAATAATTAAGCAAGTAGAGTAAAGCTTCAGTAAAAACAAAAAAGACACAATGTTGAAATGCTGTAAAATTAACGCGTTGCTGTATCATGTGGTATAATAATAATACGAGAGAAGAGCGTGGCATATTAATCTAAATATAGTGTTTGGTTTTGAAAATTTCCAAGTTTTGAACAATCAAGTGTTAACTTTCAGCATAAAGATTACAAAATTGCAAATATTTATGTAGAGTATTAAAATAAAAGAAACGATTTCCAAACTCTAAATATAGTATACACGTTTAAAAGTTTCGAAATTTAGGACACAAGGGCTAGAAAATGTACAAAATTAGTTTTTAGTAAAATCCAGCAAGGCACCAGATTAAAGGGAATTTGAGTCCAAATCAGATAAAGCGTTCATTATAAAAGTTTATTAATTTAGGAGCACAGCAGGCCAAAACTTGAACTTAAAAACTTTAAAGAAAATTGTAATAGTCTATGTGAAGGATTATGTTATGAGCAATATCATTCAAAATGCAAACTCTGTATCTATAGTAATTTGAGATAATCATTATCTCTCATCACTCCTTGCAAAACACTCTTTCGATTGCCTTCCAAAGTTTTGTAAAACTTTTTCAAGTTTTTGAAGCAACAAAAGTTTTTGTAATTGCTTTCAAAAGTTATTTTTTACAAAAAACTTTATATCTGATTACGACTTATATATTGGCATATTTGTAAAAAGCATTAGATATAGGTCTATAGATATTTATGGACCTATATATAAACTTAAAATGTAGGTCAGAATTATTTGTAAATTATACCTCACCGTTATAATTGTAAGTATAACACCAATGCAGTAGTTTAGAGTTTTTAGTATGATTATCTATTCTAAAATTGTTATTTTACTACAAAGTAATATAATAATCATCGTTTTCTTTTTTTTGATATTCAAAAATTATCAATTAATGAACTTTACATAATAATAAATACGTTTTGTTCAAAATAGTGAAGGATTCCTGCAGCTCTGGTATAATAATAATAATAATAATAATTATTATAATAATAATAATTATTATTATTAATGACAATGCTTACATTTTCTACCACCGACATAGCGTAGTTTAGAAGTAAGTTAGGCAAGGTAGGTTACACATTCTGCTCACAAAACGTGGCCAACTTGATCGACTCTCTCCTTCTACAGAACAAAACATGACACTAAAAAACTAAGCCTAACCTAAGCCGGACTTTATTGTGCATGTGGGAATCGAATGCGCAACGTCTAGATCAGTACACAGCCGCCACAGTATGCGCCATATTTGTAACATTAACAATTACTTAAATACATTTTTGTTAATGTTAACCAACTTTATGTTAAACATCAAATAGAAAATGTGATTTATATTAATTTCTTCTGCAAGTATTGTAATGTATTTAATTCTTTAAATTCATCTGATGTAAATCCCACTGAATAAATCAGTATCTTTAAAGGATTGTAACTGAATGAACAAATAACCGAAATAATTCAATTTCAATAAAGAAACTAACGAATAATCGAATTTTATTTACTATAAAATAACGAATAATCAATTTACTTCAATTTATGTTGTCCACTGTTTTAATGTTCATTTACTTAATCAACTGTTTGGACGGTTACATCGGAAATGTTAAATTTTTAAATTTTATTTATTTTAATAAATTTATAATTTTAAACATAGACTATCATGTTGTTTTGTTTTTATTTGCATTTGTTCTTTACATTACAACTACTTGCAGAAGAAATTATATTTGATAATATAAATAACAAGAAACTGATCGAATTGCGTAGATAGAAAAAATGTGATTTATAATAATTAACGTTGACTTATAAATATTCGCACAATCGCTTACCTGCTGCTTGACTTCCTGCACTAGCAAAGTAACTACAGAAGAGATTCGTTTCTAGTTTTGTGTAGTTTTATAGCGACTTCCTATGGCTAATAAGAAACATGTTATGAGCAATTTCGCTGTGAGGCAAATGTCAAAAATTTAATAACACGTGACAAAGTATTCACTGAAACAACACATTTACGTATGAGGCAATTGAAATCACGAGAAGTTAGTGTAGTCGGTCCATCAGGTTTCTTGGAATGTACGTGTATACGTCAGGAAATAAAAGTTATAATGATTGAGTTCCACGTTTTGTGTACGTATTGAGTGGAATTTTTTGTGCAATCAACTGCAAATTAAGGTTAAATATTGTTTTCATGTTTGCGAATATTCGGGTCGTTAAAAATGACAAACGTCAGCGTAATAGTTAATGGACGGTTTCGAATAACTTCATTTGGAATTTGAGTTTTATAGCTCTAAAGTTGGCGTGGAGGTAAACTGCTACACCGGCCAAACAAGTTAAACAAGGGTTTCAAGGGGAGGTCTTGAGTAAATTGCCACCATCGATGTATACTATGTGGATTGCACTGCATTCACTAAATTCGGTCCGACCGCTGCACCAGTGGGGGCAAGAATACTGCGTATGCTATATACTGTACCTGTACAACGTCTGACTTTTCTGCTTTTGTTATAGATGTTGTTTCTTTAGCGGTGCATATTTTGCGTTAAATTGTATAGCTATGTCATTTCTTAACATTAATTAATGACTCCAAAGTGGGAGGTTTTTAATAACTTCTGCTGTAAGATTTCAGTATTCTGACACATTATTTCAGTTTATCGCTAAGTTCTGTTGCGTTGATAAGTACTTATTTATGAACATTTAATGTTGAAGTCAGACGATTAAGATTAAAAATAAGGGAAACAAAGAATAAAAGACGTGAGCCGTAAATTTTAAAATGTTTATTGCGTAATAGAAGCTGGCGTATACGCTCGCCATGGTCGTTAAAGTGTTCAATTAGCAATGCTAGTCTACATTAAAATTTTTTATTTTATTAGCTACATATTAATTGTATAAAAATTGTTTACATTAAACATTACTAAATAATACAAATTTATTTAATTTTTATATACAAACAAAACTAATAAAAGTAATTTACAAAAAGTAAATAACCCACCCAACAAAGATAATACAACAACCAATGGTATATACAAAATTGAATGCCAAGATTGCAATGAATGTTACATAGGACAAACAAAACAACAGCTGAAAAAACCTTATTTTAAACACCTAAATGCATAAAAAAAAACAGAAATATATAAATCTAATTAGGCCACACATGCAATAAACACTGGACATAACCAATATGGGACTAATAAAACATATACCACACAATGGGACCATAATGAACATTTGGGAAAATTTACAAATATACAAACATAAAACACAAAACAAACTAATACCTGAACAAATACAAATCAATACAAAACATGACACAATTTTCAAAGCACTCAACACCGAAAATATACACAAAATACTAAAACATACACCACAATCACACACAATAATACAAATTTAAAGCACCAGAGACCAACAGGAAACCAAAGCAACAACCAGCCAACACACAAATACCTCACAAGGCTCAAAATCAGGAAGGCTGAGGATGGGAACACAAGGCTTCCCGAAACATGTTCCAAATAGGGAGAAAAATCTTGAGGTAAAGTCATTATAAAATATATATTGCAACAATACAGATATTTGCATATTTGCCCAGGGCGGTATGTGTGTATTGTAATTAGTGTAAAAATAACAAGACGAACAGTTTTATACAATTTTGTGCAGGAAAATGTAGGCTCTGGCCTGTCGAGAGTGACACCTGCTTTGGTAGCGTAAGTTACAGCATTCGTGTGTTTGTGTGTGTGACGCCAGTTGCGACATGACAATATGGGGTGACGCGTACGAATTGTTTGTTGTCAATTAATCAGGTTTTAACAGGATTAAAATAAACTAATTAATACGTTTTGAACCTGTAAACAAAGACTTACCCCAATTATAAAGACACAATTACATTAAGGAATTTATAATGAATATGGTGTTATAAAATTTATTGCCAAATGTCCAATATTAAAGGTGCTAACGAATTAATATTAATTACTAGTGTAATTGAATAGTAATTAATGTGTGGTATATGTGAGTGACCAGAAAAAATTACGCAAACAATGATATCGCGCATGTGACGAGTATGTTCATGAGTTCGCGATAATTAACCAAAAAGTGAGTGTAATAAAAAGGACGCTTTGCACGAATTGACAATATCTGACCTGTCGAAAGACAGTCCTGAACCTGTCAAATCGCCTCCAGTATAAATACTACTGGCAACTTTGGGCGATCACACACTCAGACTCAAGAAATCTACACACGACGTCACGCTGCCCGTTTGCAGATCGACCTAGGGACACACACTGTACCACACTCACACCAAGATGTAAGGAGGAATTTTGGAGCATCACCAACAACAACCCTTAGAGACAACGAACACAGCATCAGAATAATCATCATCATCATCATCATCATCATCATACTCTCAGGATTCTGGACATACACACACACGCGCAACGGTAACGGCAGATATACGCAGGTGATAACAAAACAATTATATTATTCTTATTGTGAAAAGAGCTTTTAAAAATAACTGAACTATAAACATTAAATAATTAAAGTTGGTAAGTTAAATATTAGAAATAAGGGAATTTAATTTAACAACTACTTGTAGAAAAGAAATACCAATCTTTTGTTATATTTTTGGGTATGTCAGTATAAATCAATAATAGATTGGAAGTAAATGTAATAGCATTTTTATTTGTGCATAGCAACAATAAATTTATTCTTGAATCTTAATATTATTTTGTTTGTAAATGAGTTGCTAGTATTATTTAAAATTTGAGTTAATTTCAGACACACAAAAATAAAAAGAATTTAAATAACATGTTTTACATGTTTGTTTAGTTAGTAAGATTATATGGGTGTTATGAATATCATAGCAGGTTACAGTATTTGTAAAGCTTACAAAGGTGAATATTTATTTGTCTAATGTTTGAAATTTTAATAGTTAAATATTTTTCTATCAAGTAATAAATCTTAGAATGATTATTTTGAAACGGTTTTAATTGATTATTTCATGTCAACAACTTCTCACTCTTCTTTAAAAATTATTTAATTATTGTGCAACTACATATACTTGACTCAACGAGAAAAAAATCCTGCGACCTGGCCCGTGTAATACACTTTATAGTTGCATTGAGTACATGGTAATGTATCTGTATAATTGTTGTAACGTTGCAATAGAGAGAAAACATCTTGAGGTAAAGTCATTATAAAAAATATATGTTGCAAAGGAACACAGGATGATAAGCTACGTTATTTTTATCTAAGCGCATGGATGACGAACATTTTCATGTTTAAATTGGTTTTATGTACGTAATATTTTGCTTTTAACCGTAAGTTTTGTATTTACAAATGGATAAACATGTAGGGTATACCAAATTCTTTAAAAAAAGGTGTTCTTTATTGTCATGTATTTTTGAGTTAATTTGTGCGCGTCTGCGGGTGCGATAACTTGTGATCGCAGTATCTTCCGCGGTAGTTTTGATCGACGCGAACTTTGACAAGGGGTTATTTGTGTAAATAGCTTAAATTTGTGTAGACTCTGAGGTGCATAACTGTTTTAGAAATAGGGTTTTTAAGTAGGGAAAAACTCAAATTGAAACGCTTATCAGTAATAGGGTAATACAAATTGTAGGTAAATTCAATGCAAGTTAGTGCGGATTTATACAAACGATTTCAGGAAAACTCTGTATCTTTTAAAAGCATCAAACATGTGACCTCAAATTAACCAATAGCAAAACACTAAATTCAGTAACATTCATACTCTGTAGAGTAAGGATCGACACAGTTCTTCTGTAGCATCTGCAAGTTGAAGTTGTGCTCGGCGTTCGAGAGTTTTCCTCGTACGAACATTGAAAAATCTAACTTAAAATAAACCTTGGTATTCTTTACGAAGTCCAGCGTAAAGAACCGAGTGGGTTAATTATTAAAGTAAAAAGTATAGTGTATTATAGTGCTTTTTCGTGTTAGTTTAAGATATCCGCATAGGGAAATAAAGACACTTCAAGATTTCTTGGAAGGTGTACGACTAATGCACCGCATTTAAATAATACCCATATTTACCCTGAGAGTGGTAAAATTTAACGTATCAATTAATAATAAACTGTTTGAGTAGAATCAATAACAATTGTGAATTTAACAATTTGTGAAAAGTCTAATTGAGGTTAACAGTTAGACATAATCATCAACGAGACTGATTGAAATATCGCCGCTTGAGCAAACCGCCATAGAAGAGGATGACCAGACGAAGAGGACGCCAGGAAGAAGAGGATGACCAGACGAAGAGGATGCCAGGACGAAGAGGACGCTGAAGAAGAGGACGCCAGGACGGGAGCGACGATAGGAAGAAGAGGATCGCACGAATGGAGGACGTATCATCAACCAAGTAAAATCAATATATTATCAAACAATATAAACTTCTTATTCCAAATATAAATGCATGACAATTTGTAATACAATATACATCTAAAACACTATATTCTTATGTAATAAATAATTTTTCATCTCCTCCATAATAGACGTGTTTGTAATTTTTACACACTCACAATATCCTTATTAGTTATAATTAAATTTGAACCGTTGCAATATATGTAAAAAACGTTTTTTTAAGTTTCCAAAATAATCAAATTAATATAATAGGTATTTAAATAAAAATTAAACAGACTTATACAGAAGAAACAAATTCATGTATTCAAAATAATGTAAATAAAAGTAAGGAAAAAATAATATTCAAAGATATTTCTTATGTATTATTTTTTGCCTTTCTTATGTACGTACGGGATGTATCAATTTGCTTCTGACATATAATGTCTGTTCATTTATGGTCAAATTTTGATGCTCCTATCACTAGAATGGATTGAAAGTGTTCGTCTGACAAGTTAGCCCTGTACTTTGATTTTATACATATTTCTTGTTTAGTTATTTAGTAAAATGTTATAATATTTCAAATATTTTGACGATCTATTTAAAAACTGCACCAGCATCGGCCGGGTTGCCGCGGGCATGAAAACCACCCTTCGCGGGCCGGACCCGGCCCGCGGGCCGTAGTTTGAGACTCCTGGAGTAAATGAATCTGATGATGGAACATATGTTCCGAAACATGTAATTCTAAGTAATAAACCAAAGTCACACAACGGATATAAGGTAATTTATTAATTTATAAACAACAAAGTGACTTGGATACCAATAATAGTATGTATGTCAAGCAAAAGATGACAAAAAAAGGTGATAATGGGCACCTTTGTCGTACTCCACAACTGAGCAGGCTAACACTAGGAGTTGTGTGTGGCCTGATGTTAAAATCTTGTAGAGTTACATTTGTGCCACCCTGCTGTCGGTTTCTACACTGTGATGATGACAACCTCTCAAGGTGCTGAAACGTCAGAAATGTAGACATCGTTTTATTTAAATATAATTAATTCACTACCGACTCGGAACTCAACTTTTTTATGGGTAAAAACGTAAAAGGTTTACCTTATAGCCTGAACCGGCTTTCGCTTTTAAAAACCTTCTTCAGAGGCTCCCGTTGGGAGCACTGTCCGTCTTGTTGTTGGCGACGGTATCGGCTTTTGAAAGATAGATATTGTGTGTGTGTGGGAGGTGTGATATGTTCGAATAATGCGTGTGCTTTGAATTGTGTTTGTTCGTTTAGGATGTCGTTTTTATGAGTTTTCTTGTGTTTGTATAAGTTATTTCCAATTGTTCTAGAGTGTCTAGTTTTCGGCCTTTTGTGTGTACGTGTAGAATGTCCATGTTATTGTCGATGTTTTTGTATGTGTGGTTTCCTTTCTGTATCTTTTTATTTTTGGGACACGGGCAAAACAAAATAGGAACTGTTAAAATATACGAAGTGAGGACCCAACAGCTCATGGTACAAATTAAAAAAGAAAGAACGAAAAGAAGAAACATAATTTTGTATTGTGTTCACACGTGAAAGAGGATACGCTGTTAGGCTTCTTCTGTTTCATCATGCAATTAAATTAAGAAACACACTTTGTGCTCGCAGAACGTGGGCAGCTTGCCCGTGTCTACTTTTTTTACAGAATAATTGAAGATGGCACAAAATTAATTATGCCACGCTGCAGCTGTAATTAAAGCTCTCTTTCAATTAATCTCACTGGGTTAATTATAAGTGGATTTAGTCGACAGAATGATGTGCCGTTAATTGCATTTTCTAAATTAATTTCAAGCACGATTCAGATAATTTGTATTAAATACAATATTATTTATTCAACTGTAGACGTATTGGTTATTATAATTTAATTATTGTAACGGACCTTGTATGAAAATTATTTTGTAATTTTTTTCTTTAATTTTATTTATTTATATGGTCGCTGCAACAGGTCATTAGCGACCACAAAAATAAATTTGTACAGATTCTTAAAAAGATGTGTTAACATATAGTAAATATTTGTTTAAATACCAAATAGTGTAAACAAATGAGATAGATAAAAATATTTAACAAATAACAGTATTAGTTAACTGATGCAAAATAAAATGAGAAATATTAACCCCCCACAACACAAACAATATAAATACACATCATGCACATAAATAAATATAACTAAATATACATATAATAAATATAACACTAAGTAACAAAATATAACAACTATATAACAATAAGTAATAATAACATATCAATCCATTAACTTAATTACACAATTTTTAATGTTTTTAAAATTTTCTTAGTTCGTACCTATACTGCTGTTAACAACTGAATCTCCTTTAAGAGGAGAAGTATGTTGGCGGCTGCAGTCTTGTCATTTAAACTTTTTATTATTATTAATATCATTAATATAATTATTATTAATATTACTTATTCAACTGTAGACGTATTGGTTATTATAATTTAATTATTGTAACGGACCTCGTATGACAATTATTTTGTAAAAATGTTTTAATGTTTTTTATTTTCATAATTTTTACAACACGGCATTGACAAGGTGCTGCCTTTTCCGCCTTCAAAGATCCTCCAGCAATCACTCTTGGATCTACCCACACACCCGAGTCATATTTGTTTGGCCAGGCTTGAATCTGACATTCTTCCTAAGCGTTCTTTCCGCCTGAGCATTCTTTTATAATATTTCAATTATCTATTTAAATTAGAATCTTGAATTCTTCCCTAACCTGGCGTCATCCTTTATACGGTCAAGTTTATAACAATTTTTAACTCCTCATTTCTAAGGCCTGTTTTTTTACTTCCATATTTCCTTAAGGAATGGAAGTATGGTGATGGCAAAAAAAATCGTGTTCGAGATTATTGCAGATTCTGATTCTACTACACTCAAAACATGAAAAAAAGTCGTTTTCCGAAAAGTGTCTGTGTGTGTGTGTGTGTGTGTGTGTGTGTGTCTGTGTGTCTGTGTGTCTGTGTGTCTGTGTGTCTGTGTGTCTGTAGATTTTTTTTTTTTGGCAAACGATAACTGCCGCAAATTCAAACAGAATCAAATAATTGTTTGCATACAGCCCTGATTTGTAGAGGACTCGCGACCTATTGTTTTTGGTGAAGATCGGTTGAGGGAAAGGGGTAGTTTACCAGCAACGGTTTTTTTTATCAAGGGAAATTTTTTTTTTTTGGCAAACGATAACAGCCGCAAATTCAAACAGAATCAAATAATGTTTCGTATACAGCCCTGAATTATAGAGTTCTCAAGACCTTTTGTTTTTGGTGAAGATCGGATAAGGGAAAGGGGTAGTTTACTTGTAACGTTTTATGTTTTAACAAGGGTATTTCCTATGGCAAACGATAACAGCCGCAAATTCAAACAGAATCAAAAGATTATTTGTATACAGCCCTAAATTGTAGAGTTCTCAAGACCTATTGTTTTTGGTGAAGATCGGTTAAGGGAAAGGGGTAGTTTACCTACAACGTTTTTTTAACAAGGGTATTTTCTATGGCAAACGATAACAGCCGCAAATTCAAACAGAATCAAACAATTTTCTGCATACAGCCCTGATTAGTAGAGTACTCAAGACCTATTTTTTTTGGTGAAGATCAGTTGAGGGGAAGGGGTAGTTTACCTGCAACATTTTTTATCAAGCGTATTTTTTATGGCAAACGATAACTGCTGCAAATTCAAACAGAATCAAATAATTTTTTGCATACAGCCCTGATTTGTAGAGTACTCGCGACCAATTGTTTTTGGTGAAGATCGGTTGAGGGGAAGGGGTAGTTTACCTGCACGGTTTTTTTTATCAAGGGAAATTTTTTTTTTTGCAAACGATAACAGCCGCAAATTCAAACAGACTTAAATAATGTTTCGTATACAGCCCTGAATTGTAGAGTTCTCAAGACCTTTTGTTTTTGGTGAAGATCGGTTAAGGGAAAGGGGTAGTTTACTTGTAACGTTTTATGTTTTAACAAGGGTATTTCCTATGGCAAACGATAACAGCCGCAAATTCAAACAGAATCAAAAGATTATTTGCATACAGCCCTAAATTGTAGAGTTCTCAAGACCTATTGTTTTTGGTGAAGATCGGTTAAGGGAAAGGGGTAGTTTACCTACAACGTTTTTTTAACAAGGGTATTTTCTATGGCAAACGATAACAGCCGCAAATTCAAACATAATCAAATAATTTTCTGCATACAGCCCTCACTTGTAGAGTACTCAAGACCTATTGTTTGTGGTGAAGATCAGTTGAGGGGAAGGGGTAGTTTACCTGGAACGTTTTTTATCAAGCGTATTTTCTATGGCAAACGATAACTGCCGCAAATTCAAACAGAATCAAATAATTTTTTGCATACAGCCCTGATTTGTAGAGTACTCGCGACCTATTGTTTTTGGTGAAGATCGGTTGAGGGGAAGGGGTAGTTTACCTGCACGGTTTTTTTTATCAAGGGAAATTTTTTTTTTTGGCAAACGATAACAGCCGCAAATTCAAACAGACTTAAATAATGTTTCGTATACAGCCCTAACTTGTAGAGTTCTCAAGACCTATTGTTTTTGGTGAAGATCGGTTGAGGGAAAGGGGTAGTTTACTTGCAACGTTTTTTTAACAAGGGTATTTTCTATGGCAAACGATAACAGCCGCAAATTCAAACAGAATCAAATAATGTTTTGCATACAGCCCTGATTTGTAGAGTACTCAAGACCTATTGTTTTTGGTGAAGATCGGTTAAGGGGAAGGGGTAGTTTACCGGCACCGTTTTTTTATCAAGCGTATTTTCTATGGCAAACGATAACAGCCGCAAATTCGAACAGAATCAAATAATTTTTTGCATACATCCCTGAATTGTAGAGGTCTCAAGGACGTTCGATTTTGGTGAAGATCGGTTAAGGGGAAGGGGTAGTTTACCTGCAACCTTTTACGTTTTAACAAGAGTAAAGTACTTGCAAATTTATTTAAACTTTTTGAAACAATGGTAATTGTTAAAAATAAAATAATTTTGTTGCCAGGCAATAAAATTAAAATTTTTTAATTTTAATGTAATATAATATTTTTCATTTAATACGGCAATAAAAAGGCAGGTAAGACACAAACACACAATTCACGTTATTTCTGGCCTCACTCATGTTTATTTTCTTACGTTTGCACGCTTTTTAAATGGAAAGTGCCGAAACCCACACCAACATAACGCGTGCAAGCCGAAAAAATGGACATCAATTTGCTTACTGGCGAAGCTAGTAGTTAATGAATGGGTAGGCAAAAATCTTATCTTAAATTTTTTTTAAGGAATCACTAAAAGGACGGTGGGTCAAATCGGACGCTGAGGTAGAGTTTGCTGTAACCGAATGGTTCCACAAACAGCCGTAAGAATTTTACTAGCAGGGAATCTACAGGTTAGCGCAACAGTGGAACTCATGTCTTAATGTTATTGGAGACTTCTTTTAAAATCGTTGAATAAAAATTGCTTTACAGCTCTATACGTGTGTCTATTGAACAATCCTTGTATTAGTCATACACGATAATACAACTGATTAAACTTCAAATTTTTAAACTTGGTTAGTTTCTATATATATGTTTAATGTTACAAATAATTCAAATAACAATCTTGATCATCTGTTAGTTCAGCGGAATAACAGTGACACTTTTAATAACCGCATAAAATAAACACTTAGAAACAACACAGGCGCTTTAACTTAACTGTTTGGACCACAGAAGTGAGGCATGCCTCAACGCTCTATGTGTACAGCGCGGGACAATCCCCCCTCCCTACACTTCCCTATCACACCACTACATTGCTTACATACGATGTATACAAAAAACGCTGAGGCAAGTTCAGGTTGCCTCATTCGCTTTAAACGAACTATGCCGAATCTCACCTGTCACCATCTAGCGGTCGCTCAATAAAGCACGTTTCGGTTTAATAAATTTGACAGTCACAGTAACAATGTATAATCTTTACGTTATGTAGTTCATACGTATTTATAATTTTTATTCTACAGAATTTGTTAGGGTAGGCATTGCCTCAATTGCCTCCATGTAACTTCGCCACTGATATATATGTGTACAACGTTATCGGCAACAAAGAAGTAGTTTTTGTTAAAATTCCTTCCCGGGATATTTGGCCGTAGTCCAATGTTTTCTACAAAACCAGACATTTCGGCAATGCCATCGACTTCCATCATCAGTGAAAATCGAGTGCGATAACGTGAGGTGGTATACGTTAGTGACCACAGTACTGTGGTTAAGGCTGAAGCAGTAAGTAGAAAGAAGTAGTTTCTATGGTAATATTTCATTTCGAAAATGATTTTAAATATAAATCTTAGAATATGGAAGTCATGTATGGTTCCCCATACCGATATTTACTTTCTTGTTTCTCGGTTGTTGTCCACAATTCACACCCATACGATGGTACAGGGGCCGCCATTACTTTGTAAAACTTCAATTTTGTATCTCGGCGTACCTGGTTTCTAAAAATACGGTTTTTAGCCTACAGACCATCTCAAACTAACCTAACTTAACATCAATTATATCTTTTTTTATTTACTGTATTTCCTGCTTATGGATATTTTTCGTAAAGCGTTAAAAAATATATTCTGTATACTCATATAGGCATCATCGTCGTGTTAGGCTTATTGATAAAATCGTGTTAAGGCCACGTTTTGTCTGATGAACAGGATGACGCGTCTAAGATAAATATGTTTATTTTTATTATTCCGGCTGTACAATGGTTACACATTTTCCGGAACCAATGATTTTAGAACTGATTGAATTTTCATCTTCCATTGCTGCTTGTCCATCCAAAGAAATTCTTCAATTTCTCGTTCCCTCAACATAGTCTGAATTTCTTCTATCTAGGTGACAGATAGTCTTCCTCTTTTACTTCTTCCTGGTGGGGACCATTCCATAACTCTTCTTGGCAGTCTTTCTTGAGCCATTCTTTTGTGTGTCATACCATTTAAATTTTTTTTTTAGATCAAATCAACAATTGATTTTTTTACATTCATTGTGTCCTTAATTGTTTCATTTCTAATTTTCTCACGTCTGGATACTCTTGCTGAACGTCACGTCTCCAAAAGTCCATCTCTGTTGTCATTGATTTTGTTCTTGT
Source organism: Magicicada septendecula (assembly GCA_034769895.1). NCBI lineage: Eukaryota > Metazoa > Arthropoda > Insecta > Hemiptera > Cicadidae > Magicicada > Magicicada septendecula. The sequence continues at coordinate 58,663,568 of CM068375.1, read as the reverse complement.
GTGTTTATTGTTAGTCCAAACTTCTGAGACGTAAGTCATGATACTTCTAACAATGGTTTTAAATATTTTGGTAACTAAGATAAATATTTGTACATAAGATAAATATGTACCATAGGTTAATGAAAGACTCGTTTTACTAGCACCTGTAGTACAAATATTGACGTTACTAAAATACAAAAAGTCAATAACGCTTCATCCGATTACCAACAAATACACTCTGGAGTACCCCAGGGCAGTGTTCTAGGGCCATTCTTGTACACAATAGACACAGCAGATGTGCCGACCACCAACAATACACTGATTGCTACATTTGCTGACGACACAGCAGTATTATCATCCAATGAAGACCCAATGATAGCTGCTGAGGATATACAAAACCATTTAAATATCTTGGCAGAATGGTTAAAACAATGGCGAATCAAAGTAAACAGCGACAAATCGACGCAGATCACGTTTACTACAAGACGCAGTAGATGTCCGCAAGTAACAATAAACAACAACTCAATACCAATGAAATCGGAATAAAATACTTGGGACTACGGTCAGATGAGAAATTAACCTAGCGATCTCACATTAAAGCAAAGAAGCAACACGTAGCAATAAAAACTAGACAAATAAATTGGCTAATAGGAAAAACTATCGAAATTATCTCTGGGGATCAAACTAATTATATACAAAACGATACTAAAGCCAATATGGACTTCTGGCGTCGAGCTATGGGGTTGCTCCAAGCCATCTAACATAAAAATTCTCCAAACATTTCAATCGAAAACTCTCCGCATAATAACAAACGCTCCATGGTTTGTCTCAAATCAAACCATTCACGAGGATCTCAAAATTCCATTCATCAAAGATGTGATTCAACCCAAGCTTCAAAATACAGAGAACGGATTACAGATCATCGAAAGCACTTAATTAGGGAATTGTCCAACCGGCAGATAGCAGAAAGAAGACTGAAGAAACATTGACCAAAAGATTTAGACAGATGAGCAGCTGAGAACTCTCGATGGAGAGTATCCGCTTCATGTCAACCTTCATTCATCACATTTACTTAATACTTATGTTCTAATTTGAGTAGATTGTAAATTTGCATATAATAAATGAAACTAAAATACAAGGCTGCCACACGCAGTAATACTTTACGCGTGTAAGACAGTAAACTGACGCCATCACAACCAATAGCGCATCGCTGCTTTGTAGTGACAACGTTATTCCCCAGAGACACGTCGTCTTGTCTCTGGGAGAGGATTGTTTATATTGTGCTGTCAAATTGTACCTCCTTACTGAGTCTACTGCTTGTCAACCACGCGACAGCGTTATGAAACCTGCTCTCCCTTATCCCGTTGTCGTAAAAACTGACAATGGTCGGTCACACGTCTACTTTGTACCAGTGGCGCGACTGGTGGTTGAAAAATTTGGGGGTTGCAGATAGGTTGGATGGAATAAAGTTGTTTTTTTTCTCTGCATAGAAAATATCCAAGTCTCTTCCCCTCTAAACAAGAAACAAGGAAAGCAAAATACTGCAATTTTAGTGTCACTCCCATGTAACCACAAATATTTATTGTATGAATCTTTTTTAAATTTACAATTGAATATTGTGTTACCTGATTTACACTTTGATTAAAATTTTAAAGGTCTATCTACTCTCTTAGTTTCAATTTTTTTCTCAATAAGACCTAAACTGAACGCCGTTTTCGTTAAGTTTTTCGACTGAATTCATTGCGTCCTACCAGTTAAATATAATAAATATCTTACACTATGACATCACCTTAATCCTTATATGTACTATTATTTACATTTGACAATGAATTGGATTGACACTAACAAGGAACTTATAAATTATCAACCTGGCGCACCATGTGTTATTTACCGACAAACAGACTGGTGGCGCCGTGAAGTACAAGCGGGGTTTGCAGTCCCTAATCACACCAAGCGAGCCTATACCACTATAATAGGAAGAACCGAGGCTAATAAGCCACAGCACTACTCCATTGTATTTCCCCATATACAAAGTGCGTCACAGTTGATGCACACTTCCCATGTTCGCCGTGGTAAGAGCGTGTAGGTTTTTTTGTATTCCCTTGCGATTTCCAATTGGCAAATGATTAATTACGATGATTTAGCTTCAAAACACTATTATTAGTTATTGTTTTATTCAAAATTCTATAATTTAAAATACAATTCGGGAATTATTGGTGGTTGTACAACCGTGCAGCCTAAGCACGGCCCGCCACTGCTTTGTACTGTGTCCTGTGTTTGTTTGTTTGTACAGTTTTATAGTATTTCTTAGATGATATTCTATCTATTTCTTCGTCTTCCCACGCTTCTTCCCCTTGTCGGGATATAATTTAAGTCTGCTTTGGGACTCTTTCTTCCTGTATATTGAATACGTGTTCTTTCTACCTTCTATTATACGTTTCTGCCTGTAGTCCAACAGATCGAATGTTTAATTCGTCTCTAGTGGTTGCATTTCATATCCTATCTCTCCTAATACGCCCTTTCGCTAACCTAATAAACTTTATTTCTGATAATTTTATGTACCTAAGATCTCTTTTTTTTCTAGGTGGCCAACATTCTGAACCATACAACAGTGTGAGAACTGGCATCACTTTATCAAATTTTAGCTGCGCGTCTTACAATATCTTATTGTTAATGGTTCTTGTAACAGTACCAGATACGCTTTGAAATTTATTTATTTAGTCGCTGATTTCTCTGTTTTCGTCGTAAGAAATGTCACAGCCTAAGTGCTGAAAATGCGATACCTGTTCTAAAGTTGTGGTCCTGGTGACAATTTTTTTTCCTTAGAAGATACTTACCAAAAAAATGCCATGGTTTTAGATTTTGACAATGATATTTTTATTTTTTAAAGGGAACACATCTGATAAAGTATATACACAAATAACTGCAACTTGTCCTGTTGTCTTTAATTGTAACTTGGCCGTCCCGTACCACACATATCTGTAAATAGAACTGAAGCAACAAGTGATGTTAAAGAAAGGCCGACAGGACAGAGAACCAAACAGGAGTTACGCTGTTGTACACCACTATATAAAAAATTACGGATTAGCGATTCACAGTTCATTACAGACGACTTGACGATGAGCTGTGAAGCTCGAAAGCGCTAATCGACAATCGAAAATTTGTTTATAGTGGTGTGCCACAGCGTAATTTCTGTTTGTAATTATAACGAGTAGCGCAACTTTATTAGTTAAATAAGGACAGAGAACAGACACTTGGTACAAGTTGGTAGAATCAATATTGAGGGAGAAGAGAAAACTACTAGAATTACTTCGCACTAGCCGGAGCTGGTATCGCCCCGAACCATGAGGAGCTAAATTAATGCTCCGTAAAACTTTACCTACAGAGCGACTGACGGGAGTCCACCAACCCCGCCTAGAGGCAAACCGATGAGCGGCTACCCTCTGAGCTTACGCAACCCCTCACGGTAGATAAAACGGTCAAGTTTTTTAATATTTATGCAAGTTTTGTCAGAATGCAACTTACAAAGTTTCATAGATAAACTCACTTGCATATCTGCCATTTAAATGTCATTGACGTTTTCTTCTTCTATTTTTTCAGTTCATACAGCGCCAGGCCGTGATCCCGTTTCCAAGCGCCATCTTTATCTATCCCCACCATTGCCTCATTGCCTACTTTCTATCCACGTACTTCCGTGCTTTGTCTCACACTACCGTCTCAACATCTGCACGGTATTACTCGCTTTCGTCTTTTGGATTCTCTCCACTTTAATATCTGGTTCGACCATTGTTCGTTCTCCATTTCCATTACATAACTAAACAACTTCCTCCCTCTGTTTTTAACACGTGTCAATGTGGTCTCTTTCGCTTGCGTTATTTTCTGACCTCTTCATTACAAACAGTCTACAGTCTCGACATTTTTGCAGTGCTTTAAAGTAGTCAATCTCAACAACATTTATTTTTCCCTTAGCTGCAGCCTTCAACTAGATATAAAACTGAGAAAGAAACATATAAAATACGTTGTTTGGAACGTACTCCTATAATTTGAGGTGGAAACTTGGATATTGATAAAATAAATGGAGAGGAGATTAAAGGCTTTCAGATGTGGTCACGGAATAACACTGAAAGGATAGATTGCCGAATGAGGAGATGCTTGGAAGAGTAGGAGAGAAACGTAGAGTGCTGGATATTATCTGGGAGCAGGAAGAGAAATTGTTTAGCACTAAGCATGCGGCAAATACGAGGTAGCGTGATGGTAGAAACATTGGAGGGGGCTGGTGACTGAAAAGCGGAATAGAAATCGGAGGAGGGACAAGATGACGGACGATATAAGGATACGATCATAAAAAAGAGAAAATTAATTAATTATCTCAAGATACTTCTTTAAAAGATGGAAGTGGTGGATTGTAGATATTTTCAATTTCAATGTAACTGACAGAGTTTTGACATTATAGAAAGAAATATATAAATGCGACGTTTCGGCCACCCAGAAACAATAGGCAGCCATATTCTCTATAACTATAAACTAATACATGTAAAGAAATTAATAATATTTTTTCAATCACTCGTTGACAGTACAATGTAGCCTATATAGGAACACTTGTTACACTGTTATGTTGACCTCGTTGGCGTGCAAGTGTTCGTGTCCACTACGATTGTGTTTTGTGTTTTTTCATAGTAAATATTTATTTGTTTTATTTAATCTTGAAATTATAGAGGTATTAGTCTGTTAAATGCTTCTTACACACTTCACAGCAGAATTATCAATGAAAGGCTTAGAACTATCTCTGAAACTATATTGCTTGAGGAGCAAGCAGGATTCCGTAAAGGACGATTATGCACTGACGATGTTTTCAGTTTAAGGCAGATAATACAACAGCGTAGGGAATTCAATTTAGAGGCGCACATAGCCTTTATAGATTACCTAAAAGCGTTTGATCGTATCCATTGATGGCGCATAATAGTAAACTCTGGTACAAAATGGAGATGTATCCGATGCATTTGATTAGAACGGTACAAGCCTTTTATAAAAACACTAAAATTATAATTGACACTGGAACCGGCGAAGAGCTAACATAAGAAATTATGACGAACCAAGGTGTCAGACAGGGATGCACTTTATCGCCTACACTGTTCAATATATACATAGATGAACTCGTGCGAGAATGGAAACAAAGTGCTCCTCTAGTTATACAGATTAGCCGACACGAGTTCCTAAACACTATGCTGTTTTCCCGATGATCAATTTGTAATCCAAGGTATTGAGGATAAATTACAGCTGGCTATCCACAAAGTAAATCTGTTATCAAAAGGTTATAATTTGAATATTTCAATAGAAAAACTAAGACCATGGCATTCCTAGGAAAGGATTCGATTCGGACCAAAATTGTAATTGAAAATAAAATTTTAGAACAAGTATCACATTTCAGTTACCTAGAATGTGATATTACATATGAAGAAGACAAAGATATTCTTAATAAAACAAACAGCTTCCAAAAAATATGTGGGACATTACGGAGAACACTCAAAGGAAACACCACGAAAACAAATAAAACTCTATAATGTGATGGCAGAGTCCCCATGCTATTATACGGGTCCGATTCATGGGCACCAAGAAAGAAAGATTATAGACAGATGAAAACGTCTGAAATGAAATATCTTAGATCTGTGAAAGGTTGTATATGATTAGATCACATAAAGAATAAAGATATAAGACAGGAATTAAAAGTATAACCAGTAACGGAACTAGCGGAAAACTATAAAAAAGATGGAAAGAGCATGTTATGCGCATGTCTCCAGAAAGAATTCCAAGAAAACTCCTGAATTATAAGCCAACCGGAAGAAGAAAAAATAAAATAATAGTAGATACTGAAGATAATCAGAAACCGGAGGCCATTGAACAAACAAAGACATCTACACCGTATATGAAGGACGAGACAACCAACGGGAACAAGTAAGCGAAGTGTGCTGCCATCACAAGAAACAGATGATATCCAAGGTAAGAAAACCCTGCCAGCAAGGTATAGGAAGACACCAGGAAAATATAAGTATCGACCGTTAAGCGAAGAACAGAAGCTCCATCAGTAGACAAAATCAGTGACACCGTGTCACCAGATGGTGTCGCTGGGCAGGATCATCATAGCGAGACGGAGATGGTGAAGCCGGAACAGGCTACCTGCCTAATCCTGGACAGATAGATGATTATGATGATGATTGAATCTTTTGTTATGTATTATGTGAACTTTAATTATTATTATTATTTTGTTGAGTCTTTATCGCTCGTTGCTAGAGTATTACTTATTTCTGTATAATTTATAATTAGCCTCAAACCGGTTCCCGATTGTTTGGGTAGCCGAAATGTCGAATTGATATTTTTCCTGAAAAGCCCAACGTCCTTCAGTTAGACTTAAATTCAAATAGGCCAAGGTAGGAATGAATGGAGGGAGCGTACTGTAAGACTTGGCCTTTGCCAGAAAATACATGATCTTGCTGCCTTCAAGTTTCATACTCCCGATTCAAAGCTTAACACCTACTGGAGTGTGTTTGTTTGTCCCAACATATGGAATGTAAGCTTCCTACGACCTTACTTGTTTAATCTGCGCGTCTTCTTATTTCCCGTTTTGTATACATTCTTCTGCGACCATCGTCGCAGGGATTCACATATAACGAATTTTTCTTTGAGCTGTGTGAATTCGTTGATCTGTTTTGCTTGTTCCTTGATCCTTAATTATAATCCTATACTGCATGTTTGAATTCCTATCAAATAATTTGTGTTAACGTTGATTTTAACCCTGGAAGCGGGAAATGTCAATTTTCAGACGTCTTTGTGTACTCTAAAGTGCCACCGTCTGAAAATCAAATTTGTTCGTCCATCGTAAGACGAAACTCTAAAGTTTCGTAGTTTTCATTAACTTACAGCTGTCTAAACGGCGCCACATTCATACACACTGCTTTTAGAATGTTATAGGAAAATTTTAGTATATAATACGATAATTTGTTTCTGGTAGTGTGGAGTTTTTTAAGTTACGAGTAAAAATACGATAATCACGCCTAATTTAAAATTATATTATTTAATATATCTACACCCCTAGTGAGGCTCGAACGAGTAGTGAGCTAAGCAGAAATATAAAATTCATTGATCCGGCTGGCTTCTTGAAAAATTCCCCAAGCTTCAGGGAATGTCTGAAAATGGAAAGCAGGCCTCTTCAGGGAAAAAGGGTTGAAAAAAAATAGGTATTACCTAATTCGTAAAAAAATAGAAAAGACGGTCCTGAGTGGGGGGGGGGGGGTATAAATGTATGAAGCCTGGTTTCTCAAACTCTATGCTGGCCATACGTTGATGAGGCGAGCCGAACCACGTGTGCTACTCCTATGAAGGTTTAGTCGAGACGGAAGTCGTCTGCACGTGGACGTCGAGAACATGTATAGAGCGCTAATGAACCAGTCGATGGCGCGTGTGAATATATATATATATATATATATATATATATATATATATATATATATATATATATAGACCATGAATCGATACACACGATAAAATATTTAATCGATACACACAAAAAAGTGGTTTCTCATATTTACTGTGAGACGTGTTTTGTTTATGTTGCTTTTCTAAGCGTTTTTGCTACGTTTTTGTTAAATATCTTTAAATAAATTATATTTACTGAGTATTTCAGCAATGTGTGGAAAATGAGAAAAATACAAAACATGAGCATGTGAGTCATGAGTGATCGGCACTCCACATTTGGTTGTGCCACAAATTTACTGTGTAGTTTGTATATTTAGAGTGCTTTTACAAATGTTTTTCACTGGGTTTGTTTTAATGTTGGGGAAATACTACCAAAAGTATTTAAGTAGAGCGTGGAAAATACGAAGAAGAAAACACAGTGTAAATAATGAGTTAATGGGACTGCGTTTTTGGTCAAGTAGAGTTGTAATAGACGTTTGAAAATCGAAAAAAGTTTTAATTTGTTTTTGTTTATTTATTCGTTTTAAAAGATTGTGTTGTCAAACGTGTTTTCTATATGATAAATATCACTGCTGATATCAACTACTTTTGTGTGTTTAATGGGTGTCATTGTTAATAAAAATATTTCGGATCACAAAAAAAACCATAAAGTTTCACACCATCGATTGCGTAGAAATTTATGTTCTTTAATGTATTCTCCTAAATGTTATTTTTAATTTGATAAATAACATGATATATTCCATTTAGAAATAAAAATCTAAAGCAAGGAGATGGGTTAGCCCCAACACTATTTAATAATGCATTGGAATATGTAATTAAAGGTTTATCAATAAATAGCTCCAATCTATTAACAAATAAAACTGTACAGATAGCCGCATATGCAGATGACATTAACATCATGTCAAGCCGGACCGCGGCAGCTAAAGAAATATTTCTGGAGCTTAAAAACAAACCCAAGGAAGTTGGGCTAGCCATAAATATAGATAAAACAAAAATACTTATCCAAACAAGAAGGGACCAGGTTCATAACAACTTTGAGATAGAGGAGGACACAATTGAAGTGGTGGACAATTTCACGTATCGGAGTGAACCTAGCAAAGACTGGATCAGAGGACCCGGAGATCCAAAGACGGACCACCATGGCTAACAAGGCATACTTCGCATTGCTGCCATCACTTAGTCTCTGGATGTGCACAGGGAAACAAAAATGAAAATATATAGGACTATCATGAGACCGGTGTTATGCTATGGGTGTGAGGAATGGACAATCGCACAGAAAACAGCCGACATAGTAGACACATTTGAAAGGAAAATCCTCAGACGCATTATAGGCCCAATACAAGAAAATGGCTCATGGAGACTGAGATACAACAATGAACTGTATCATATATATATATATATATATATATATATATATATATATATATATAAAGAGATACCAGTCTCAAAATTTATAAGAATGCAAAGATTGCGTTGGGCTGGACGTGTTATAAGAATGGAGGATGCCAGGAACCTCAAAAGAGCTCTGCTGGGTACATGGGAGGAAACGAGACCTAGAGACAGGCCGAGGAAGAGGCGGGAAGAAGGCGTTGTAGAGGACGCAAGGGACATGGGGATAAAAAACTGGAGGAGGGCTGCAATGGATAGAGTAGATTGGAGGCGGAGATTGGTGGAGGCCAGGGCCCGACTTGGGCTGTAGTGCCATAGGAGAAGGAATAAAAATCTCAGGCCATTTTATCTTCACAACGCATGAAATGTTTCTTGACGCTATGGAAATTATAGTGGCAGCTTTTAGGGTTAAGCTCTTTTTTCCTTAGGTACTGTACTGCTTAAGGGTACATTCAAGACCGACATCATTTTGTGTTATTACCACCTAATGGTCCTGTCCAATATAGGCGTCTCTTCTTCCTCGTCTTCTCAACGAAAAGATTGGTATGCTTACAATTTCTTCCCTTCCATAGACAATCCCTTCCCTGCTAAGTTCTTAGTATGCCTGACATATTCTTTGACTCTTGAAAAGTCGACAAATGCTGAGCATTCAGGATTAACTAAGCACATGACAAACGTCGAAGACGCGTATGTTATAAGGTCGTGTAATAGGTATTATGACAGATTGGTCCTAGAAGCCATAGAAATTAATAAACTCACGAATAATATAAACAAATAAACAGTAACGCTATCGGGAGCGGTGCTCAATACTACAGGCCTACTGTACCAAAACCCATTCTATTCCAAAGCAATACGAAGTACAAAGGTTTATTTTATATTCACTTTCCCTTAGCTACAGAAGAGGGAAACACATTTTTTGCCAACGATAAAAGTCTATTTGTCTTTTATCGCCACAGTAACGCGAATGTATTTTTTTTCTTCTCCTGTTGTGCGTGTTTGTTTTGGAACAGCTCTGCTCAAACACTGAAACACGCGAAGTCACTCGGAAAAGCAAACACTTGGTTTCCTTTGAATAACGTGTGTCTGCCTCATTCAAACTCGAATAGGCGTATATACGTATTTTCCAACTGCCACTGTTTGTAATATGTAAAGATAGGCATTGCCGGTCGAGTATATGGGCCACGATTTATTTTTCGAATAAGAAATCCGTGAGGTAACAACAATATACATTCCGTAGTGTATTGACTGTGTACAGAGTAGTAAATTAATATTTCAGTATTATGGATATGAAGTGTTCAAGCACGTATCAAGTGACTGCACAAAACCCCGTATCAGACAGGAGATGATCAAGCAGCACTGACACGCACAGCTTTAGAGTATGTTCATTTTTAACAACTATACATTCTTCTTCTTCTCCTACTCTTCCTCCTCCTCCTCCTCACCCTCCACCCAACGCTTCACAGCTCCTCCTCCTCCTCCTCCTACTTTTTCCTACCCCTTCTTTTCCTCCTCCTTTTCCACTCTTCTTTCTCTTTTTCCTCCTCCTTCTTCCCTCTTCTTTCTCCTCCCCCTTCTCCACCTCCACCTCCTCCTCCTCCTTCTTCTTCTTCTTCTTCTTCTTCTTCTTCTTCTTCTTCTTCTTCTTCTTCTTCTTCTTCTTCTTCTTCTTCCTCTGTTTCTTTTTCTTATTCTCCTCCTCCTCCTCCTCCTCCTCCTCCTCCTCCTCCTCCTCCTCCTCCTCCTCCTCCTCCTCCTCCTCCTCCTCCTCCTCATTCTTCTTCTTATTCGTCTCCATCCTCTTCTCTTTATTTAGGAAATTCTCCTTTTTATAACAAAGTACATTACACGGTACAAATGCCCCGACGTTTTCATGATCATCAAATTCGTCTTTTGGGACCAATATCCCGGGTCCTCTTGACTACCCTGTCATCATCCGTCATGTCGAAATGATCATTTCAGAGTTGTCTCCTTTCCAGTATCCAGTACACTGATCTGTCACATATTGCATTACTCGAATATTGACATTTTTATTTTCCGGAGTGAGTGAGTTCATTCCAGCAAGTTGTGTTTGTCTCCCAGTTGACATGGTTCGTGTTCTTGCCTCTGCTTCGTACGTTAGGATAGGCCTCGCTGTAATTTTACGTATCCTTGATTTTATTTCCAAACTTACAAATTTATTGTTCCACCAACATCACTCATACATCCTGACACCGTGTTTGCGTTTGTATTCTAGCAGCTTATATCTTTGCCTATTGAACCATAACATGTTATCTTTACCCGCTAAATAGTTGACTTCCATTATTTGCTCCACAATTTCTTGCACCTCACTGGAATTCTAGCAATAGTTATTGCGTAAATCGGTTCATAACGTTATCCCAACGTCTTCGATCCCTAGTCTCCATTGGTCTCGATCTAACCAAGATTCTTCTTCCAATTCCCGGTCTCTCACTGCCCGGTTGATGCTTTCTCTCCAACTGAACCTAGGTCTTCCTCTTCGCCTACGACCGTATGGTGTCCATCTCAAAATTTGCTTGGGGAGTCGATTAGCTGTTTTGTTTTTATGTCGTCGACAAGAGAGCACTGTACCCCCATTATCTCCAGAATTCTGACGTCTCTTACTTTTTGCAGTTTTGACCTCCCTGCAGCTCTTCGCCAATAATCCATTTCAGTAGCTTACAACAACTTTTCTGTTCTTTGTATTATTGGCCATATTTCACACCCGTATGACGTAATTGGTTTCACGATTGTATTGTATATACGATGTTTATTTTGTTTTGATATTTGTTGGTCCCACAATATGTTGTTCAGCAATGCTATTGATTTTCCTCCCAGGTTATTTCTTTCTCTTATCGCTTTATCTAGACTACCGTCTTGTGTAACTGTTGTTCCTAGATATTTATAGCTACTGCAATTTATTATTTCTTGTTCGTCTTCTAAAATTAAATTCTTCTGTTCCCCACCAATGCACAGAGGTCGTTGTACACCTTTTTAAAATCCACATTTTATGATGGGAGGAGGCAGTTGTCCTTGTACAAAAAATAAAATTACCTTCGCTTCCATTATTTTGTTGTCCCAATCCATCACACACTCAACAAGCAAGTAGCGAGGATGACAGTACCGTCCCAGCTGTTTCTTTGGTGGACTGACAGTGAGTAAATCAGCTGTTTACAAGCTTAGCTAGTAGAGTGTCGGCCCCATGGCACCCCTTTTTCTGTAAAGTAGAAGTCATTCTGTAACGTTCTGACATGGATTTGTTTATTTTGTGTTCGTGAGTGCGCATGCGTATGCGCGACTGGATGTTACACCGAGGAAGATGAATTTGGAAGTTTTATCTAGAGTTGTTGACATCCGTAAACCATTCAATTAGGCGGCACTACATGGTGTTTTGCAGTAAACTAATATGCGTTTTTAATATCATGCGTTGATACTGACTCAGAAATTGAGAAATATGGCTCTGATTTTTTTCACCGTCTTCAGGCTTTCAAATTGATCTCGTGTATTTTAGTTTACTGACCCGGCGGAAAGGATGTAAGTCACGGGGGCGTGAATGACGCATAAAGCTACAACGGTACGCAATGTGGTTTGTTTTGTATGGGGGAGAGAAAAAAAATCATTGCCAGTCTGTCACCGGTAATTCACTAATGTTCAGTTTTCCCCCGACAACTGAGGTTTAATTGGTGGTTTCCATTAAGCGCTCCTCCCCTGTGTACAGGAAGTTCCGGTGTAGGTTTAATGCTTCCTCTTCCTACCGCCGTTATTGGTTAGATTTAATATTCATTTTACGCATTGTTCTTAACGAAATATATAACACACGATTTTGTTATCGATAGTTAAGTTGATACGTATCCGTAAAATATTGTAAGTCGATATGTATCGGTCCTCGCTGTAAAACATTCTATTGTTCTGTATTTATACACTTAACACTTTCATCACGTCAGTGAACGTACCTGAACGTTATTTAGCCTAACTGTTTTCTACAGGTCACTGTTTCAATAATCTGTTTTCCCGGTTTATCTGAAGTTATTGCTGCAGCAACCAGATAGTTTTCTTCTCCGTCATATCATGCGGCTGCCATCATAAGCTACACGTTAGGCAGAGTAAGAAGTTTTCTGACTAATAGAAGATCTATTTTTAAAAAGAGATTTGCTCACCGTTTTATACGGAACATTGTACCGAACAAGTGAAGCATACAAAAGGTCTTTCAAATGCAAGGTGAAAAATTACGGTATGTAATGGACCGTAAATGGCTTGCCTAAAATAAATTAATATTTAAAACTAACATCTTCTTCCTCTCTTTCTTCTTCTTCTTCTTCTTCTTCTTCTTCTTCTTCTTCTTCTTCTTCTTCTTCTTCTTCTTCTTCTTCTTCTTCTTCTTCTTCTTCTCCTCCTCCTCCTTCTTCTTCTTCTTCTTCTTCTTCTTCTTCTTCTTCTTCTTCTTCTTCTTCTTCACCCAACGGAGTAGGCACTTTGCCTCCTCTGTTTTCACAGAGTATCTCTCCATCTCACTCTTGGTCTTCTTACATCTCTTGTACCAAAGGGTTTATATTGAAACGCAACCTTAGGTAGTCGTCCATCCTCCATTCTCTCCTGATGCTGTAACCGTTCCCTCCAATATGTCTGGATCTTATCATTTAAGGAAAATACCTGTAGCTCTTCTCTAATATCCTCGTTGCGCAAACGATCCAGGATGATTGTTCTGTATATGTCCTGTATACATACATTCCCTGTATGCGTGTGTACATATTTTTCAAAACCTAACGTTGTAAAGCCTTTATCATTCATACTTTTAGGCGCGGTCACCTAAACCTCCATATATGCAATTAAATTCTTAATGTTATCTATCGGTCGGCTACCTTTTACTTCTTAATTATATTATAAAATATTTCTTCATTATCAAATTTAGGTTTAGTATTCACTAAATTGGCTAACCATTTCTCTCTTTCTTTCAATATTTCTAACGCCTTCCTAAGCTTTCTTTCAACTCTGTTATTTACTACTTTTAAAATTTCATAGTCTCCCAAAGGATTCACAAACTTATGGTTCTCTTCTATGAAATGTCTTGCATATAACGAATTTGTTGTTCTATTACCTTTTCCATGTTTGTGGTCAGACAACCTGCATACGAATTTCCGTCCTGTCTCACCTAGGTACACTTTGTTGCATTCTTTACATTTTAATTTATAAACTCCACTTCTCTGTAATACTTTGAGTTTTTTCTATATTCTTATTCCTTATCTTATCAAATACCGTTTCACATTTTTTAATTGCTATTTCTACTCCGTATTTATTAAAACATTTTATAATTTTTCTAGTATATGATTCTATGTATGTTAATGACCTTGCATAATTCTTTTGTTCTGGTTCTTTTTTAGCTTTTTGTATGTTAATACTTTTCATAACTTTATCCACTATGTTGGTGTTATAGTTATTATTCCTTACAATTTCCTTTATCTTTTTTATGCCCTGATCTTTTGTTTCTGTCTCCTTTAAACACAAAATACACAACACATATATACAAGGAATGTGCTAGAAAAATATGTAACGGTACTGATGGGGGTGACAGGGCTCCGAGGTTGGGAAGGGACATTTGACTTATTGCTTGTTTGCGTGGGTGCGTGTGGACAGTGAGGCGGGTTGGGGCATGAAGAGTTGGTTTATTCGGTTGTGGTTGTTATTTCTGATCTGACGATGAGCTGAGAAGCTTGAAAGCGCTAATCGGAATTTTCTATAGTGGTGTGCAACAGTGATAATTCTGTTAGTGATTATAACCACTAACACAACTTTCTTAATTAAACTTCTGATAAAGATATAAAGTTAAAGTGGACGTCTTGACACAGTCTTTCAAATATGAATCTAAAAATCTGGCTCATCGTTCTACCACTACGCACATTAATGTTGTTATTTAATAAATAACTCTGTGGCAATTTACCCGTAGACTGAAAAGAGCTGTCATAACTTGTTACAGTATTGTGTGTCGCTAACTGATTGAACCGTCTTTAGTATAGAGAATCCTGTATTGCATGCCTAACCACTGACCGCGTATAACACACTATATAGAATCACCATCTGAATTTGTACTGATAACCAGTGGCGGCCCGTGCTTAGGTTACACGGCTGAACAACACCCAATAAATCCCGAATTGTATTTTAAATTATAGAATTATGAAAAACACTATAACTAATAATAGTGTTTTGGAGCTAAATCATCGTAATTAATTATTTGCCGATTGAAAAGCGCAAAGTTATTACTAAAAACCTTACACGCTCTTGGCGCGGTGTATAACGGGTGTATGCACCAGCTGTGACGCGCTTCGTATATGGAGAAACACAATGGAGTAGTGCTCTGGCTGGTCAGACTCGGTTGTTCCTACTACAGCGGCATAGGCTTGCTTGGTGTGATTAGGGACTGCAAACCCCGCTTGTACGTCACGGCGCCACCAGTCTGTTTGTTCGTAACTAACACTTAGTGCGCTAGGTTGGAATTTGTAATTTTGTTGTTAGTGTCAATCCAAGTCATCGTCAAATGTAAATAATCGTACATATAAAGGATTAAGGTGTCATTGTGTAAGATATTTATTATATTTAACTGCCAGGACTCAAAGAATTCTGTCGAAAAACTTACCGAAAACGGCGGTAAAAGTTTACGTTTACGTCCTATTGAGGAAATATGAAATTAAAGAGTAGGTAGGCCTACACCAGGCCTTTCAAATTTTAATCAAACTGTAAAATCAGGTAACAGAATATTTAATCGTAAATTTAAAAAAGATTCATAGAATAAATATTCATGGTTACGTAGATGTGACACCAAAATGACAGTATTTTTCTTTCTTTGTGTATTGTTTGGAGGAGAGGAGACTTGGACATTTTCTATTCAGAGATTAAAACAATTTTGTTCCATCCAACCCATCTGCAACCCCCAAGTTTTTCAACCACCAGGCGCCACTTCTGATAACTAAGAGGATTCACTAGATTGTTTCTGTGTAATCAGTTGATTTTACTGCGCCATTTGCTATGGAACAGGAACAATATTTGCTGACACGATTAGTATCGTTGCCAAACACCTGCACATTTCGTAATTGTAAGACGCCTGTAGCGTAGTACAAATAATTGTACAATATTATACAAGCGTTAGACCGTTCATACCGTTACCACTCATCTTCTTTTCGACCTACCAAAATCTTTTATTACTCTGAGGAATATGTTTTGGGCAGGCGTTTGCTCCCCATTCTTAACACCCGGTTCTTCTCTACGTTCATTCTCCAAAACTGCTCCGTGTTCAAGTCTACCCCTTCTTGTTATCCACAGAAACCTCATCTCAGTCATCTACATTCTACTGCAAGTTTGGATAAGTACTGAAAGTTCTACTGTAGTACGTAGGGTTCAGGTATTGTTTCCATATATGCCACAGGACACAGTTGTAACTTTACAGAACTTTTTCAATGTGTCAACATAATTTACACACTATTTAGTTGAAAAGTCATACGAGCATTATAATAATTCATTTGCTTTATTTAATTTATGAACATTAATGTTTTAATTAAGTTGATTGCAAAAATAGTATGCTACGAGGGTACTGAAAACTCAAGGTCACTGATATCATGTTCACCTCAATAATTCGTGACAGCTGACGACCCATTACGCCTCATGACATCACCGGCTGTGACGTCACGATCAGCTGACTCTTTCAGTATTCCACCAGCCCGTGACACACGCACGCGCACTTGCGCGTGTGTGTCGATACCACGTTGACCAGCTTATAATAAGGGAGAAAAAATTCCCTTATGTAGGAAAATATGTTAAAAAAGAATATTTGAGGTAAAGTTTTCCCGTATCATCAACGTCAGTGCGGGAATTAATTTTTGAACTTAACAGCTGTACGTGAGTAGGGTGATAGAAATAGTAACGTGTACTTTAATGAAAAATTAAGGAGGCTGTGAAATTGTGCTCTTTTGCTCCCTCTCCCTCTCTCTCTCTCTCTTGATCATTTCGCTTAGAAACTCAGACTGTTCTCGAAGAGTATAAGCCTACATTAATATTACTGATATTTTGTAAAAGCGTTAGGTGTACTGTACTCTGTGTGTGTTGTGTGTGTGAGCGCGCATGTGTTTCTTGTAACTGAAGAGTTGAACTTCAAAAAAATTTCATAACTAATTTTCAATAGCGTTCCAACGGTCACACGAAATGTGGTGTCGTACAGTGGAAACAGGATAACTGACATCAGATAAATTTGCTAATTATAACTTTAATTATAATTATAAATAAAAAAGGCAATAGGTAATTTATAATTATAATTATCAAAGTATAGAAAATATGACAGAAACGGTGAGAAAAAGAAGACTAGTATTTTATGGATATTTATATAGAATAGACGACAAAAGTTTAACAAAACAGATTTTCATTTATCTGTGGGGAAAGAAGTTGGATTAAAGAAGTCGAAAAGGATTTAGAAAACAGTAATATAAACGCAGAAGAAGCAATTGAAAGAGAAGTTTTTTGGTCAAAAATGTTGAAAATGGAAGGAGTCCAGGGTAGGAGAGAGAAAAACGCAGGCTCAAAGTGGACTGAAGACAGGAAGAAGAGACATAGTGAAAAAGTGAAAGATATTGGAGAAAAACAATAAACAAAGATTAAAGAATTGAAATTGGCATGTTGTCTTCAGATGGGTAGGCCTATTATAAACAGAAAAAAAGAAAGACAATCATATATTGTAACATGATAAATGGTATGACATAAAACCATGTAAGATTTGCAAGAATAAATGAATGAGAAGCTGTACAATAAAAAAAAAAACGAGTAAAAATAAAAGGATGATAGCATAACACTAAAGACTATATTTGACAGACTCTAACCATGACTGACTATACCCAAATGTTTAGGTAAGGTGATGGACAAAGATAAAAACAAAATAAAATGAGATATGAAGGGATATTCGAGACCCTTCCCTATTATAATACCCTATCCCAGTAAATTATAATTTGTAATGACAATATAAAAGTACGAACTAAAGAGTAGGGAATTATATATTAAGTAGTAAATAAAGATGTAATGAAATGATAGAAAGGGTTAATGAACCAATATAATAACAATAATAAAATAAGAAGTGATAAAGTGACAAATAAATAAAATAAAATGTTTATTATCAGTAGGTCAAGGGGAGAATGCTGATAAATGTAGGTGATGCATGCATTATTAGGTGAGGATTTTAAAATAATCATAGGTCTTCTACAAGTAATATGTTCAATATTATTGTTTAAAACTGCTCAGTTATATTATAATATTTAATTATTTATGTTCATAAAGTTATTTGTAAAAGTTAAGACTAACAGACAATACATAATCTGTTGTATTAAAGTTAGACCAAAGAAATTAGGTATTTTGTCTATAAGTAAAAGATTATATTGTTTTGTAAGGTTTAGAAACCAACATGTTGTATTTTAAATAATTATGTTAATTTGAATTGTTTATGATATCCGGGCTGTTTGGCCGTGGTCCACGGTTTATAACAAAACCAAACGTTTCGGCAGCTCCATTGGCTGCCATCATCAGTGGTATAAGTATCCTGCACGCCGGGTGTAGCAGGATACTTATACCACTGATGATGGCAGCCAATGGAGGTGCCGAAACGTTTGGTTTTGTTATAAACCATGGACCACGGCCAAACAGCCCGGATATCATAAACAATTCAACTGACACCGGCCGTGAAAGCCTGAGGAATAATTATGTTAATTTGTTTATGTAGAAGGTGTTAAAATAACAACATAAAGATCATTTGTTAGAATAAGTGTAGGCATAGAATTTCAGATATGTTAGCTGCTAGGCCTATATATAAAAACTAGAAAATTGTAAATTTTAAAGTATAACAGGAAGATTTATTGAAATAATGAATGTAATATGAATAGGTTTAATGATATTAGCCTGCACAACAAAAATGTATTCGAAATAAGTAGTATAACATTAATTATTAAGAAAATTAAGTGGTAAAAATGTAAAATAATTATTTATGAACTAAAAGTGACCTTGTTTGGTTCCAAATTGATGTACAAGTTAAAAGCAAGACAATGATGTTATTAGATTTAGATTCACAGTTAGTATAAGGGAATTAGACCTATTTAAAGATATTTAACCAATTTTGTACAGAATGACAATGTATTTAAATGACAATATCTCATAATGTCCACCAATCAAATTTGGTATTTTAACCATAGGAACAACAAATTTTGGTAAATAATTTGGGAGTTCTTTAGTGACCATTGATGAGTAAAGATTGAAGAAAGTATAGAGCTTGAAATAATAAAATAGTAAAAAATAATTTAGTTCTTTAGTGACCATTGATGAGGAAAGATTGAAGAGAGTATAGAGCTTGAAATAATAAAATAGTAAAAAATAATTTAGTTCTTTAGTGACCATTGATGAGGAAAGATTGAAGAGAGTATAGAGCTTGAAATAATAAAATAATAAACATAATTTAAGAATTCTTTAACAACCATTGATGAGTGAAGATTGAAGAAAGTATAGAGCTTGAAATAATAAAATAATAAAAATTAATTTGGGAGTTCTTTAGTGACCAAGGATGAGGAAAGATTGAAGAAATTACAGAGCTTGAGATTATAAGAAAAAATAACAGAAACGAACTACCTAATAAACAATCTGGATATAGCATCATAGATTATTAATAATAAGCCAAAAACATTTCCAAGTAGATTACTGAAGTGGATAAATCACAAAAAAGAAAATTAAACATACCCAAGACATGGTAACTGGACCTGAGATGAAGGAACAGTTGTTAAGTATAACCTATTTTTGAGTTATCACGTAACAAAGACAGACAAAGTGAATTACACTAATAACACTGATTTCACACTTACTAATTAAAATTGTGGACTTATTTTGATCATGAACTATTAAAACTAACACCAAAACCACTATTCTACTTATTTCTTGTGCAAAAATTGTAAATTAATTCAATACTATACTAAACAAATTAACCTATTAACACTAGTTTTGTCGAACGTAGTTTGTGACCTTAGTCGTCCATATTTTTTCAAATATATAATATTTTGATATTTGTTGTAAAGCTTGTATTTTTATTTGTGTGTTTAAATACGTTTTTCTGTAGCTAAAAGAACATTTCCACGCCTTGAGATTTAACGAAATGGACCATTACTGGTTACTAAACAGAATAGCCAACCGGCAATAAAAAAGAAAGAAAGGCAATTTGACGTAAAATAATCGGGAACATTATTGGGTAACTAAAGGGTTTAAAAAATGGATAGTTAAACTATTACTATTCGTAATAATGTATGTTTGGTTTCTGACAGTTCTTAAAACAGAGTTTGCTTTTGATATAATAAATATAACCTTCTTCGAGTTACGAAAAGAAGTTGGCAACGCAGAATTTTTGAAACGAACGGCGGAAAGAAGGTGAGTTCCACAGTCGTAGTTGTTATCAGGCAAGGGATTATTATTTATTGTTACAATATATAAGTCTTCAAGCTGTAGGTTGTACAGCACGCAAAAAAATAAATGTCACCTTACGACAGTATCGCAATAAGTAAGTTATCACAATAATCGCTGTAACACTTTATCGCAAATCATAGCAACAACCATTCCAAAACGCGCTCTAATATCGCTAGGTCCAAACTGAACTTGGTTGGCCGCCGGATGCGTGTTGAGGTTTGAGAATAATCTACCATTTTCTGGCGACGCGTCGAAAATAAATTACATAGGCACAGGGACTGAAATGCTCTGAAAACGGTGTCAATGTCCAGTCTTGTCACATAGCGAATACTGAGTGCCGGTAGAATAATCAACAAACGTCTGGAATGCGTCTCTGGAAAAATCTAGAGCAGTGGTTCCCAAAGTAGGGTCCGCGACAATGTTTCAGGGGGTGCGCGGACACGTTTAAGAAGAAACAGAATATACCGTAATTTTCTCTGATTTTTTATAGTGTAAAATCTAAATTTTATAATCTTAAAACAATTAATATAAGATTCCAGAATTTTTTTTTTGTTCAAACTAATTGTAATTGTGAACTTAATTTCAAATTAATCGCTTTAATAATGTCTTTAAATCATGTCGTGTAGCAGATCTGTTTGTCAGCCGAACTGACTAGAGCGCAACTGGTCGCGAACTGTATCTTGCTTATAAGCATTGTGTCTCGCGCATAAGCATTGTATCTAAGCAAAACGTCTTTCCGTGTAGCTGGTTTTACGCCTAAGTAGCTATATTTCGACACGTGTGGCTGGAATGACAGAGCCGAGAGGTTGGCAAAGTTAAGAAATAAACTTGATGTCGAGAGTGACTTAATATTGAAATTATCAGGCATTTAACCCAATACTGCAGAGCTAATCTAGACTTAAGCTAGCAATAATTGTATGTATCTATGTTTTTTTACCTCGAAAACGGCTCTAACGATTTCCCCGGAAGTTGGTAATTAAGGGTATTTTGACACCAGGAATCGATTGGACTCGGTCTTATTTTCCGCAAAATTCGTCTAAGGGCCACATCTGAGGGCCTTTATTTTAAAATATCGCGGGACCGATACCGATACAATGATTGCCAGCTAACCAGCTTTCTTACCGTACAGATAAGTAAATTACAGAAACCGTCGATAAATGCAAACGGCGCATTATCGATATGTTTATATATGAAGAAGAATAAACAGCTGTTGCAATCAATGTAAATAAACAAAATAAGAGTTGAGACGAGCAATAATTGTATACCCTATCTAATTAGATTTGTATTATCTATTTATCTAAGTATTAATACACGGACACGTCATGGACAAAAAATTCAAGGATTGTATTGAAAAGTTCTAAAAAGGTTTCTAGTAAGCTAAAGTTAATAATAATTTATGAGTTTTTTGAAACTGTTGTTTTTGTTTCTTTGTGAGTTAGAACAGAAAGGTACGTGTTATTATAGAGTAAAACGCTCGGGTTGGTAAACGAGCTTATCGAATAATTGCTTATAAGTTAAATACTGAAGCCACAGAAGGTAGGAATTTTCGTTTCTGGGTGCAACGATACAACATGGATGATATTGAGGGCTATGAAAACCAACAAAATCAAGAGCTTTTAAACATCAACGGAAATGCTGCTATCGGAGAAGAATGTACCAACTTCTTAGAGGAAGACAAATAGAAATTGTCGACGGAGTCCTAAACTCATGTACTAATGAACTGCCTGGTCCCAGATGTTACTTTATTGATGGCCTTGGTGGTACCGGCAAAACGTTTGTTTATAAATGCCTGTATTACATATTAACTGGATGAAAGTATAATGTCAAGTGCATGGCGTTTACTGGGATAGCGTTTATTCTTCTTCCTAATGGGTGAACTTCTCACAAGACTTTTGGACTTAAGGTTGTAATTTTAGTGAATTCTATCGAATTTTTCTTTTAAATTATTTAAATAATAAATCAATAAAATTTTATTTTTTGTTGTAGGTGCCATTAAATTCTGATTCAATTTTAAATATTGAACCTGGATCTTCTAAGGCAAAAGAGCTATTCAAAATAAATATCTTCCTGTTGGATCAAGCGCCCATGTTACCTAAATATGAATTACACAATATGGATCAACTACTTCGTTCTATAGGAAATCCTAATATACCCTTTGGTGGGAAGATTGTTGTCTTTGGAGGAGATTTCCGGCAATGTTTGCCCGTTCAACCTCGTGCTAACCGCAGTGAGTTGGTAAACCTTTCGACTAAGAAAAGTAGTCTTTCGCGTCATTCTATCTTCTTTTCACTGACAGAAAAAAAAATATGCGTGTGGATCCAGAGCAAAGAGACTTTGCTGAATATTTATTAAAATTTGGGAATGGAGATTTGTCAGTAAATGCTATGGGTGAGATTGAACTACCAGAGGATATTCTTTCAAACGGCAATCTTATTGAAGAAGTATTCGGAGACTGTCTGGCTAATAACAGATATAAAGGACAGCGCTATACGAACACCATTAAATAAAGATGTTAATAAAATTAATGCAGAAATTATTGAAAAGCTTCCTGGAGAGTACAAGGTTTACAAAAGTTATGATTCTGTCAAAGATCAACCAGAAGGAGGTCTCGAATTTACTTCTGAATTCCGTCGAAATGGCTGATCTACCACCACATAAACTGAAACTTAAAAGCTCAAGGACAAATATTTTAATACATTGGTATCTACTTACTAATATCAGTTTGTATGCATGGAATGTTGTACGTAGCATTTTCTAGAGTAAAAAGACGAAGCAGCTTAAAAGTGCTTTTGCCACCAGAAAATCCTCACCATACACGAAATGTTGTATGGAAAGAAATACTAACAACTAGAAGACTTTACTATAACTTTCCAATAATTTTGTATTATTTTTGTATTATACTGTACTTTGTATTATTCTATTTACTTGTATTATTTACATATGTATAATGCAATTTCTATTATTTTAAATGTTTATAAAATATACGTATAGTTTCTGTTTATGTTTACACATTTCTGGTTATGTTTACAAATTCTAGACAATTTAATGTAAAAAAAATCTGTATAGGCCTATATATAAATAAATATCAAAACCGAGCAAAGCTCGGTCTCCGATATTTGTTCAAAAGCAGCTTCATTGTTCAAATTAACTATGTTTGATATAACTAATATTATAATTTAGCAAGTTAAGAAAATTTTGATTTTAATAGACTTTAATTAAAATATAAGAGTTTGTATTATATTTACCGTTTGTTTTATTTCATAACTCAGACGTGGTCCGTGAAATTTTTTATTTTATTTTTTTTTTTTGTGGGGGTCCGCGGATTGAAAAGTTGGGAACCACTGATCCAGAACGTTGCGATATCACAACACGTGTGAAGTGTCACGTAGCCACATCTCAGTGTAGCAGTATTATTTGCTATACTGCGTACGTTGTGTGTGCGTGTATGTGCGTGTGTTGGAAATTTGGAACTGATGCTGTTTCAGTTTGTCAGGTACTGTATCGTTAAGTTCAATGATGGCCTTCAAATTCTTCTACATTAGATAAATAAATGAAATTGTTTTAGATGCTAAGCCAAGACAAATATATATTGTCTTCTTCTTCTTCTTCTTCTTCTTCTTCTTCTTCTTCTTCTTCTTCTTCTCCTCCTCCTCCTCCTCCTCCTCCTCCTCCTCCTCCTCCTCCTCCTCCTCCTCCTCCTCCTCCTCCTCCTCCTCCTCCTCCTCCTCCTCCTCCTCCTCCTCCTCCTCCTCCTTCTTCTTTTCTTTTTCTTCTTCTTCTTCTCCTTCTTCTTCTTCTTCTTCACTTCAAGGATTAGGTTATATAAACCTGTTCCGGCACCTATCTCATCCTTGGACAACCCAAGTCTCTTCTAGCAATGGTTTTATAGTTCAGTGCCGCTTTCGGCAATCAATCCTCTGTCATCCTCTGCAGATGATCCCACCACTATTGTCTTCTGTAAATTGAAATAATTTCATTTATGTCCTCTACTTTGAGTTGTGCTCTGATATCTTCATTCCTTATTCTATCTTCCAATGTATAAATTAAAGTAGTTCGAATAAACTGCATTTCAACACCCTGAATCTTACCGCTTTCCTTTTTTATCATGATCCACGCCTCACTCGCATAAATCAACGTGGGTATTGTGATTGTCTTATAAAATTTAATCCTTGTGCTGAGTTTTGTTTTATTTCTAAGATTTCTATGAATAGTACCACAAATATTCCTAAGTTCATATATTGTGACAATGTATATTGTCATGTCAAATAAATCTAATTGAAAACGATTCATAAACAAACTTATCAGCGCAGATGCTTATGAATAAACTTGTCAGCCTGCAGAACGTAGCAAGTTTAGTTTTAGAAATTTAACTTGTACCCTCAATGGAATATATACTTTATCATAAACAGACAACTGCAAAATAAATCCGCACAGTAACTTGACAGTTTGCTTTGCGTACAACTGATGAGTAAGTTTACTAAGAATTCCGTTGAAATAAGATAAATAATGGAAAATAACTTTATTCGAGAGAATAGGAAAATTCGATTTTTGTCAAAGTATACTGCAAATATTATGCGAAATATAACAAGTTATTTACTGTTTTCACTCTACTTTTCAACTAAATATTGTGTAAATCATGGTGTTACATTGAAGAAGTTCTATAAAGTTATGACCGTGTCCTGTGGCCTGTATGGAAGTAATACCTGAACCCTAAATGCTACAACTTGGAGTAGAAGCTAGATGGTTGAGATGACGTTCCTGGGGGTAACAAGAAGGGATAGACTTGAAAACGGAGCGGTCTTGGAGAATGAATATAGAGAAGAATCAAGTGTTAAGATTGGAGTCCCGTGGCTGGGGTGCCTGGGGCTTTTCCCTATGGACAAAAAATTAGCGGTCCAAACCATCATGCCCTGTGGCTCCGCCACTGTCGTCCTCCCACAGCACACACTGCCTCAGAGTCAGCGAGGGAATGAAACTGGTCCTTCGGCTGGATTGAAGCTGTTGGAATTAGGCTTCCATACGTGTTTCCCCACGTAACTCAATAACTCCATTTTACACGTAACACGTAACTCCATTCGCGAAACACACGTTATTCCATACGTTTGTGCTTCGGAAACGGTAGACAGGGGGAATGGGGTTCCTGGTAAGTAGCTGCACGGGGTGTAGTGAAGCCTAGTAGAGGCCGTGAAACGGAGCCAGGGATTTCAGGCTCACTGGTTCACTAACTGCACAAGGTCCAGTGAATCCTAAGTAGCGCCGCGTGTACTGGGAACCGGGGTTTTCTTCCCTTGCAAGTGGCCTCAAGGCGATCCATTCTTTTGGAAAAGTGGCGGGTGAACCCAAAACACGCACCCGTGTGAGCAAAGCCTGCGTGATTCAGTAGCGATCCCGAGTTTTTGATCCAGCTAGTGTAGATTTTCCCTAAAACTGGTTTTTCTGGGAGTTCGGGTGTAGGTGATGTGATCGGTTAGACTTTGGAGGCTGCATCCGGTTCCTCCTCCTCCCGTAGGAGGTTCTGCAACGCTTGGTTGCGTCTCCTTCGACGTTCGGACCCTCTACTGTTGAGAATGGAGGGCAAATGCCTGCCCAAAACATACTCCCCAGAGGAACAACAAAATTTTGGTGGGTCGGAAAGAAGATGAGTGGTGAAGGTAAAAACGGTCTAACGTTTGTGGCAGGAAAAGAGTTAATCTTCATTCTGCTTTTTGCAATAGCCTAATTTATCAACTCACACTGTATAGGCCTATATCCGAGGAGCGGCTGATAAGTAATGCACAGTCGCATATAACGGTAAAACAAAACAATGTATTACAGCACGACGCGTGATGCCGTCTTGTAGACACGTTCTTGTATTACCAACGTCCCAAATCTCGTTGATCAACTCCTTGTCGTTTTCTGTCAATCGCCATTGTTATGGAGTCGCATACGCCAGTAATGTCAACGCGTCTAAAACAACGTGCAGTGATTGAATTTTTAACAGCTGAAAAATTAAACGCTAGTGACATTCATCGTCGTCTAAAAGCCGTTTATGGTGATGAAACTGTTGATCGAAGTACCGTGAGTTGGCGGGCAATAAAATTTCGTGCATCGGAAGCTGGTAAAGCGAATATTGAGGATGAACCTCGCAGTGGTCGACCAGTTTCTGTGACTGATGAGTAGCACCAAATGGAGGTGAATTAATTGATTCAAAATGACCGTCGCATTACACAACAACGCATCGCCACCCGGATAGGCATATCGAAAGAACGAGTAGGACACACTATTGCAGAACTGGGCTACCGTAAAATCTGTTCGTGGAAGGTGCCACGCAAACTGTGAAATGAACCCACCACACCCTCTATACTCACTAGATTTGGCGCCCTACGATTTTCACTTTTTTCCGCATTTAAAGAGGGATATTAAGGGTATTCATTTCAGCACAGCTGTTGAACTGAAAGACGCAGTGAGGTCTTGGATCAAGGAAAGACCACCGGCATTCTTCACTGACGGGATGAGACAACTGGTTCACCGTTGGGAGAAATGTGTAACTGTATATGGTGACTACGTGGAAAATTAATGTAAATTTATGTAGCAAATAAACTGTACTGTTATTCCATATTGAGGTGCCTAGAACCAAAATCTGCCAAATCCATTCACCCAATTTGTTGGCAAATTGCAAAAAACTGTCCATAAAAAACCATTATCCAGAGTAAATCAGTTTTAACATTAAAAATATCAATTAGTCATTCAGGATATAATGTTGAGATATCAAACTAATCTGGAATATACTTTAAAAATATTTAAGAAATAAAATTGAGAATTTTGGACGTGTCAGGTTTTGATACCAAGATTGGGATTTGGCGGATTTTGAAACTAAGAAATGAAAGAATTGAAATATGTTTAAAGCTGAAAAAGGGTGTTTATTACCTGCATAATACAATTTTAGTTCTAATTTGGGTTACTTAACATAATTGAATTTAGGCTACAAATAAAAAATACACGAGTATCTGAAAATTGAGTTTTTTTACTACCTTATAAAAGATGTTATCTCTTAATTAGACATCATCACAGTTAACTAACTAACAGTTATCGTACTTAAAACTTTTCAATGTAACATTAAAGTCTAAAATTAGTTTTCTTACATTTTTTCTCTATTATACTACAGCTGTGTCTATTTCATTCCCATAAACTACGTCGTCTTCGTTGTAGTCCAATAGCTTTTTGTTTTTCTAAATCAGAATAAAACTTAAGCAGCTCATTATTCCTCCATTCTTCTCAAAAATGTTTTGACAGTAATTTTGACACATTAGTACCTTAGCAGGATTCAGGCAAACTCCTCTCTTTAAAGTCTTTAGTTTAATGTGTGTTATGTTTAGTTTGGGTTTAGTGACAAATTAAGCTTTACAAGCTTCACTTCTATAAAAAACTTCACTTTGGACCAAAATATTTTTTAGGTTAGTCTTCTTTTTTAAAATGATCCTTTTCGATGAGTTGAACTTAAAGTGCCACTTTTTTTGAGTCCAGGTTTTTTGGACTCTTTTTGCTTTACATTTCCAATCCTTAATTGTAACAGTAGTTCCTACTTTATGTACTGTCACATGTCTCACAAGAATTTCTTCATACTCCTATGGCTGAAGAATAGTATCTTTCTTTTCAGGCCCTTTTCTATTAAACTGAATACTCTGTTGGGTGGGATGAATGAGTGGGCATAGGAAATGTTCACTTGTTCATGAGCATCAGTGACTAGCCACATTTTTAGCATAACAATGAGTATGATATTTTTATTTTGTCCATCACACCCATCTGAAAAACGCTTAACTACTGTTTTCCCTTCAAAATATTCACTAGATGATGGTACACACACAAGAATAAATTATATTTGAATTTTTAGGAAATTCACTTTCACACCATGTGTAGCAGTCAACATTTTCCTTTGTCAGTTTGCATGATGAATTTCCTGTAACTATAGTGAAATTATAAAAAGAATACTGTCTGCTGAAGTAAGCAGACTGATCGGAGAGTCTCAGCAGAAGTGAGTTTTTTTTTTACATCCAAAGGTTATGAATATTGCATTGTTATCATGAGATTTTAATATAGAGTAAAATGCTTTAGCCTTCAGTTTGTGCAATCGTGTCTGAGTTTCCAATTCATTTCTTTTAATAACATCTTTCTCTGTTTTGTCACGTTTCCATTCCTGTTTGTTAGGTGTTTTCTTCCTAGCTTCATTTCCAGAGACCACTTTTAAATTAGCTCCCAGTACTCTCCATTTCAAAAGTATGATAAATAACACCAGTTTTAATAATATTTATTACAAAAACTTATTTTTTACAAAACAAAACAGAATATAACTGCAAACTCACAATCAAAAAGGTTAAAACAGTGTGATATGTGAAGAAGCAGTAAACAAACATGTACTGCATGCTGGGAAGTCACGTGATACAACGGGAAGCTCTCATTGGTTGACAGGATTTGGCTGACTTTGAAACTGAAAACTCCAAAACAGCCATTGGATTTGGCGGATTTTGAAACTAAGCCTCATATTTGAATGCATATTTTAATAGGATGTGTCAGGTTTTGATCCAAAATAATGTTTTTGCTGAATTCCTCGAGGTCAAATTTATAAGAAACAATGTATAACTCTATTTTGTCAAAAAATGGATTTGGCGGCTTTTGATACTAGGCACCTCAATTTGTTTCATTTGACTGTATCTGACTATTCCCCTTTTCATTTGCGAGTTACATGCGGCTTATCAGCCGCCCCTCGTATCTACACATCTGCGAGTATACTGGCTTGAAAAATTACGTCATTATAAACATACTACCTTGTAGACTAAAAATCTAAAACGGTATTATTATTGATTCTGGAGCTAAACCAGGACCTACTTAATACCAGAAGTAAATAAGCTGAGATACTGACTAATCCCAGGGTGCGACGGCAGGTCAGCCAAAGTAAGGCATAAATTATATCCCCGACTTCCACATACAGTTGCTTATCTTACTAATACAGTTTACGTCAACTAAGAAACAGTCCAATAAGTAGTTACAACAATTTATCACTACGATATGTGAACATAATTGATGCAGGTAGCAGCGGTTCAGTAGAGTAATTAATCTTGTGAATATGGAGCAACCTTGATTTGTTGTAGAACTTTGTCCTTTTCTTGTGAATACGGAGCAACCGTTCCTTGTTGTAGAACTTTGTCCTTTTCTTGTGAATACGGAGCAACCGTTCCTTGTTGTAAAAACCTGTCCACAACCGTCAACCGTAGAGAAATTTGGCATTGTGTAAGGAAATACAAAAATGTGTTAATGATGATGGATTGTGAACTATAAAATACCAATTAATTAACAGAGAAATAGACTAAAATTGTCATTTAAGTTTATGCACTCTAAAAGGTGAAACTAAAGTCTTGTTTAAAATATCTTCTAATTTTTACACGGCCGGAGTCAATTTTGTTAAGATTTTCAGATTCCAAGCTGTTTGGCCGTGGTCCAGTGCTACAAAAGTTTCGGCCGTGCCATCATCAGTGCTGATCGAGCTTTCCCTAACGCAGATGTCGCAGGTTAGAGACCACAGTACTGTGGTGTGGCTGTTAAGTACATCAGTACTGTGGTCTCTAACGTGCGACATCTCCGTTAAGGAAAGCTTGATCAGCACTGATGATGGCACGGCCGAAATGCTTGATAATAATTTGTGTTTCACTGGACCACGGCCAAACAGCCGGAATCTGAAAATCTTAACAATAAAGTCTGGTTTACTTTTAGCCGTTTTAATTCCCAAATTTGCCACATCACGTGACTTTTTTGAACTAACTTCTAAACTTATATCGGTGTTCTATACGCAGTAAGTAGTTTGGACACTTTTTGGAGGGCAGGACACAAGAAAATAGTGATTACCAGTAGTAATGTTTTTGTCATAGCAACGCGATGTCAGTCGTATGCAACCCTAAGGTTTAATAACCCTAAGCGATAGTATTTAATAACGTTGACATGGAGGAATATCAACTACATCCTACTCTCCAGCCTCACCCTACAATATCCAAAGAAATAAGTGCTCTGTGCATGTATTAACATTGAAATACATTTATTGTTCTAATGCTTTCACGGTCGGTGCCAGTTGTATTTGAAATATCTACCGAGCTGTTTGGCCGTGGTCTGAGGTTTACGTTCAAACCAAACGTTGTAGCAGCACCACTGGCTGCCATCTTCAGTGGATATTTGAGTCAACCTAACGCGGGGTCTCGTACGTCAGGCCCATAGTACTGTGGTGAAGTCTAAAGACGTCCCGCGATGCTATTGTGTTTATAAATTCACCAAGTCCCATGTACAGGTAAAAATTGCACCACCAACCAATCTGTATGAGGAAGGTGTATATGAGGAACCACGAAGCGCAGCATCCGCACACGCGTAGATTGGGACAGTCCCGCACATAGGCGTCACTGTAGATTGGGACAGCCTGAGAAGACTGCCGTGGTGGAGCACGCGCTCGCCAATGCCGACCATCGGATCCTCTTCGATGAGACGAAGCTCTTGTCGGCGGTGAGTGCTTACTTCCCTCGCCTTCATATGGAGTCCGTCTTGCTGCGATCGCTATGAATTGGCGGGGCGAAAGCATTTTGTTGAGTACTTTATGGCAGAGCGCGATGCGAGCCTCACATAGACCTACTTTATTCTGATTGGCTGATGGTGCAACTTTTACCTGTACGTGGGACTTAATGAATTTATAAGTACAGTTAGCATCGCGGGACATCTTTAGCCTTCACCACAGTACTGTGGGCCTGACGTACAAGTCCCCGCGTTAGGTTGACTCAAATATCCACTGAAGATGGCAGCCAGTGATGCTGCTGAAACGTTTGATTTTAATGTAAACCTTAGACCACGGCCATACACCCCGGTAGATATTTCAAATTGAAATACATTTATCCTGAAAAAAGGTAGCTTAAATTTCACAAACATGTAGAAAAAAAAGTCTTCCGACTCAAATTTTGTTTTTTTTATTAGAGGTAGAACATTAGAGCATAATAGAAAAAATTATAGTAAATCTTTGTGGGAATATATTTATTCGGCCACTTGTGAATGCATTTGTGACCTCATTAAAATTCACTTAAAGTGCCGCAAATGTTCACAACCCCCACGGCGTCTTCCACCTGGTTATAGAAATACTTCTCCAGCGTTGATTTACTCACGGTCGACAGAATCTTGACGAACCCCTTCAATATGATTTCTGTCATCCAATCCATTACACGCCAACTCATTCCTTTGACTCGTGGGGAGAGACCGCTGAAGCGAAGTATCTTCAATTCCTTCAGATACGCTTTGCACGGTCTCTGTTCCACCACCAGTTCGCCGTAAAGCGAAACATCGTCCACGCTCACTTCCACGGTGGCCGTTTGGTCCACAAACGGAAGCTTCACCTCGAAACGGTCGAAATCGATTTTCAGTCTGTCCAGACCGATTTCGGTTTTGAAGACAATCGCGTCCTGTCTCTCGAGAACTTCCACGTCCACTGGTCCCACTCGGCGGACGGTGAGAACATTCCCCAATCGTCCCCGTGTAGCCCACACCTTGACCGGAGTCAACACAATCGGTAAGGTTAGGTTTATTTTGATGTCGTCCAGTCTTATCTCCCCGTTGTCGTTGCCACTCGTAATAACGTTGTATTTGTAAGTTCGCAGTACATTCTCCACTGTGTTTTCGGCCTCTTCCCTAGCTTTGCTCTGAAATCTACTTGTATATGGTGCTTTCTGTGTATTAGCCGTTCCAAAAGCGTAGACCGCTGCACACGCCGTCAGCCAAAAACATAGGTCTTGCATTTTCCAGTGTTCTGGAAAAAAAAATTTGTAATTAATTTTTGTTTTATTGTACAGTGGCGATTTTTGTTAAATCCAATAAATTTATTTCAATGAGTAAGTATCATATTGTTACGTAATGCGGAAAAAGTGTACTCCATTGCACTGCGTGTTTCTCGGTTATTCCAGTGGAATCCGGCTGTAATGTTGTGTGAATACGTCATTCTCAAAGCGTTAGATAGACTGTTCGAGACTTCGCCGCCCGCGCGCACTGTGTCAAGGCTGCAATCAATTACGCTCTAGTGTTTTCCTTTACCTTTATTCCGGACGCGGAGTATGGACTATAAAGGAACACTTGTGCTGCCTATTTAAACAACGACACCTGCGCTTAGCAGTCAGTTTTAGTGGCGTCTTATTCCAGAGCGGTTCGCAGTATTGTGACGAAGTGTTGTGTTTCATAATTGTGCGAGACTATATTAGTTGACATTATTATTGCGTGTGAACAGTTTTATTTTATTTGTTGTAACAGACTACCTTGTTGATTACAAACTGTTTAATTGTGATAACTAAAGCTGGTGATTAGTGACTTGATTGGTGTCTTGTACCGTACGACAATCAGTACATCGTCGTAACAATTTGTTGAAACAGTGATTGTTTGTACATTCGATTGACGATTATTATTTTGGGGAGGGGACGTTATCCGTTTTCCGCCTTAACATGGCGTATACGATGTATATGCAACAGGCAAAGAGCAAGATAATGGACGAAAGATGAGTTAAATTATTGAATGCAGAATTTCACAAAGCATCGAATTCATTGAAGGTTTCATCGAGTAACTCCAAGGCAAGAAATTACAGTCAGTTAAAAAGACTACTGTATTGAAATGTTATTGTATATTAATATAAAAATACTATATGTGTGTGTTATGAAATAATAATTCGTTCTGAAAGTATTTATTATTTACAACAATATTCTTTGCGAATATTTACAAGTCTAGTTTAGCTACACGCTGTCTAAACGATAAACATTTTTATTATATCTTAGCAATAAAATCGCCAGATATTAAAAATTTTAAGTTAATTAAAAACATATGAAAAGTTAAAAAATCAGTATTTGAAAAAATTCCATTACTGTATTCACAAATACAATAAAAATAATTTTATAAATAAAGCAAAAATCAAATAAATTGAAAACAAGATAATTATAATATGTTAGAACAATTAAAATATAAACTTCTTCATCTTCTTGTTCTTCTTCTCCTTCTTCTCCTTCTTCTTCTTCTTCTTCTTCTTCTTCTTCTTCTTCTTCTTCTTCTTCTTCTTCTTCTTCTGTACCTCACGGAGTAGACACTTTGCCTGTTTCGTCTTCACAGAGTATTTCTTCATCTCACTCTCGGCCTTCCTATATCTCTTGTACTAAAAAGTCTCTATCAAAACGCAACCTTAAGTAGTCGTCCATCCTCCACTCTGTCCAGATGCAAAACAGGTAATGCCCAGGAAAACCCGGACGGATAACGACCATAAATTAGACCATATTGGGTACAGTACGGTATATTTCAGTTCTCTTAATTGTAATTTCGTTTAAATAATTTCAGTAAAATCACTCATATTACTACTCTCAGTGTTTGAGATATCAATTTTTATTTAAAAACAACGTTTATCTGCAGTAAATAGAAACGTTATTCACCAAAGTCAGTATAAAACTATTAGTAGATTTTACTCATGTGTTTCAACTCTTACCATAATGATTGTTATCATTACTATTACATTATATAATATTAAGGACGTCAGCCAGCTTTTCAAACACAACGTTTCGGCCTCTAGGTGGTCTTCAGGTGTAAGATAAATTACTACTGCATCATATCTACCAATACTAAATACAAGACAGATCAATACCAGAGAAAACGGAGGATTATTAAATAATACAAACAACAACAATTTTACTTACAAAGAAGGTGGGCTTCACTGAATAGGAAGGGCTCCTAGAGGAATTTTTGTGATCAGGGGTAGAACCCCTCCTACTCAGTGAAGCGACCCTTCTTGGTAAGTAAAATTTTGTAGTTTGTATAATTTAAAATAGCTTTTGTTATATAATATTAATAAACAATAAACAATTCTTCTACGCACAAAAATATTTTGTTTATTTTGTATATTTACATTGGTTTAACAATATTAACTGCCATTTTCAGAACATACAAAATATGATTAATAAAATTAATTTTATTAATTTACAAAATTGTTGAAACCAATTGTTATAAACAGCTGTTTTATATAGACTATATAATATAAAACATTTTATAAAACGAAACTGTCCCAATACCCGTACCCATACTACACTTTCGTCATTTTGAATAAGCGATTGTATCCATATACACATATACTACGATGTGACGAAAAAGAAGTGTACTACTTGGAAATTGTTAGATTTCTTAGTGTAAAGCAAAAACACGTTTTGTTTACATTTTTGAGGTTACGTAATAATGGTTTTTGGTTCCTAGCTTACTATTTAAAGAAAAAAAAGCCATGTTTGGGAAACATATGGCGTCTGATGTGTGCACACAATGTTTGAAAGAGAGAAACATTAAACGAAGAACTAACGTATTTGTAACAAAAAGCAACAAAGAAAAATGTAAAACAAAAAATACTATTATTTCCAAATAGTAAAAGTAAACAAAAAAACAACGTATTAACAAATGAAAACGAATGAAATGAAGATTTCTCATTCGTTAGGTTGCCCTTGGGGTACCTCGCTTTATTTCGAGTTTTTTTTTACGTATATTTCACAAAAAGCGAGTATTATTTTATAGGCATAAAATAAGCGAGTATTATTTTATAGGCATAAAATAAGCGAGTATTATTTTATAGGTATTATTTTATAGTTTGCATGTTAACCTAACACCGCCAGCTTTTGGCGTCACAGACACACATCAGAGTTATATTATTAGGTACTAGAAACATTTTTCTTAAAAAATATGACAATGGAACACAATTGCAATCGTCAACAAACTAATTTATCTTACACAAATACATTTTTACAATTTATATTGTCTAACTAAAATTATAGTCGACATTCACTACATATCGATGTCAATAATTGCATAATCGAAATATCAAAAATGAGGCGGATACGTTTATTGGGATAGTACCAATAAAACATATATTAGGCCTATAGCAGTGGCGGCTCGTGACTTAAGAGGCTGGAGGGCGCGGCCTTTAGGCTTCTTATTTATAAAAATTTGAACTCACCTCAAATATTGTGAGCTGTTGTAGATAGTCAGCAGTTTTATTAATAAACATAACCATATACATTCTTAGTCTCTTCACTGTCTCTTTAGTGTTGAAAGTGTCTACAAAAATGTCTATACTGTTCCCACAAAAAAAGTAATACACTATATTATTTTGATGATACATACTCCATAAACAGATCATTTATTTACTGACAAAGATCATTCGCGTTTCCTTTAAATTAACTAACTTTTCTAGCACTCTCTCATTAAAGGCCTTCCTGTCTTTAACAAGTTCCTTGTTGACAGAATGCATCATAAGGGCATTCAGTC
The DNA here is from genome assembly GCA_034769895.1 of Magicicada septendecula. Taxonomy (NCBI): domain Eukaryota; kingdom Metazoa; phylum Arthropoda; class Insecta; order Hemiptera; family Cicadidae; genus Magicicada; species Magicicada septendecula. The sequence goes on along the minus strand of CM068375.1, from coordinate 58,627,949 downwards.
TGTCGTTTTTCATTGTATTTCTCAAGAAAGCCTTTAGTATTTTCAGAGTCAAAAAGCAGTGCTCAGGTTTGGTAGTTGTCATGGGGGTCGTTATGATAATTTTTATAAGTTTCAACACATCTTTGAAAATGAGGTAAGATTGTTTTCTTATATATAAATGTAAGAAGTTTTATGGTGCCTATAATATTAAAATCATACCGTCTGTATACTTTTTTCCGTTAATTCCAAACTGTGTTTTCTTGTAAGAAAGGGTAATGCTCTATCACTCACCTGAATTTTTCTTTCTGAAAGTTTGTAGAAAAAAGTGGAAATATTCAATGGACATCAATGAAGCTGCCACCAGGTGACCCGTGTAAGTAAATGTACCTTTTACGTGAGCTATAGTGATGTCACATACTTCTTTTGCATCCCTTATTCTAATGCTGCATCCAACATTATTGTTCCTTGTTCTTGGTTGCTCAAGGAATCCTCGTTTATTTGTATTTCTATTTCATTTATTTTCTCACTCTCTTTCTGCATCTCATTTTCAAAAATTCCTATGTCACTTGGCCACATTACACTGTCTTTGTTCCTACTCTGTAGTTGTTGGTACAGTATGATCATGTGGGATAGAATTTTATGGAAAAACGTTAGCCAGAACATAAAATTTTGGTTCTTTAGAACCCCTTCTTTGACCACTTGCTTCATTAACTGCGAGTTTCTTTGTACACTTGACTTCAGGAAATTCAAAACATTTTTCTAACTTATATCGGTTTTCGTGCACAACGTTGACTGTATAAGTGTTGTAATTCCATCTTGTTATAGAAACTCTGGGTAACCTGTCTGACATTAATTCCTCCAAAACGTCCGTTCGTAGAGACGAGTGTGAAATAACGGAGAAAAACTGTAACTTTGTTGTTTACACTTGTTGCTTTTTCTAATAGCAAATTAAGTTGACGAGCGTAACAGTGTACAATATGTGCGAGCGGCTCCGCACCTCCAACACATAACATTAGCACCATCCTAAGTCTCAGTTATTAACGTTTCCTGTGATTGTGCAGAAGAGGATTGATGTTGTCCATTATGCACTTTTCTAAGGTTTCTGCACATTTACCTTCAGGACTGAGAAATGTTTGTCACATCGGTTGTCTGATTGTATTTGTTTGCCACAAATTCAGAGGCTCGTATCTCCTTTTCTATTTCTTCCCTGCAGACACTTGGGTAAAATGATAAAACAAAACCTAATAATTCGACAGTACAATATTTGCCTAAATTATTCGTGAAGCTATTTAAAAAATACACACACTCAAAACCTAAACCCTAAACAAATGGCTGCACTGAATTATTTACACCAGAAAAAGTCTAAACACTTAAAAGAGCAAATCTCACGTTATCAATAGTCTGCGATTAGTTGTACGGAGTGAATCACGTCATTTTTTCTTCAACGAGGAGCTATAGGAAACGCGCCAATTGTCAGTGGAATTACCGCATATAAGCTTACAGGTTCATTCAAAGCTGGACAGATTGGGGGTTGGAGAAATGGGCGCGACTGCCGTAGCACCGTGATGTTTCTGAAAACATTTCTGCTATTACCTAACACGAAAAAATTTTCTCGTCCGAAACATTAAAAAAAGATATAATGACTTATCACAAGTAGTGATAATGGATTGTTTAGTGATATGATCTAAACTGGGGGGCGCGCTTTTGCGCACTAAGAACGAGCCGCCCCTGCATTATAGGTTATATAAAAAACAGCTGTTAATAATAATTCGTTTCACATTTTACTATTTACTTTGTATATTCTGAAGATGACAGGTAATACTGTCGAAAAATTGTTAATATATAAACAATATATTCTTGTATAGATGAAGTAAATATTATTTATTATATATATATATATATATATATATATATATATATTACAAAGGTACACGTTGCTGTATTTAATATATTTTGAATTAGTGCTGTGTTTACACTCATATAACATTTATATATAATATTACTAACAACGTGTATGTATAATTGGGGTTCAGGTGTAATTATAATAAGAGTAACTCTTTTAATAATCGTAATATGTTTCCATTTATTAATTTAAACAAACATAAAAAGATATACTAGCATAAAATAATGATTAATTCGCCATACGATATCCATTATCTATGGTTTCAAAGTTTCTTTACTTGCCGTGTTATCATCACAAACATATATCTTATATTCTAGATATTATATTATCAATTTTAATTAAAAACCTTTCTTCATTATACTATGATTTCTTGACTACTCAGTCTGAATGTGTGCTTTCTTTAAAATTGTTAATACATCCTTATTCTATATTTTCTTTATACCATTTTACGACTTTATAATCATTTTAACACAATTAATTGATTATTTTCAATGACTGTACGTTATGTTCTTTACTAAGAAAAATTTAAATAAATTAATTACTTGTACATTCTCCAAGCAAGGATTTAAATTATTGTTACATTGACTGTTCATTCATTAAAGAAAAATAATTAAAGATTATTCTGATTACACATAAATTACATTGGTTTTATTTCTATCTACATAATTATTATTTAACCTTACAAAAATGTTTTGTTTTTGTTTTTCCTTTTATTAAAGTCTTTCAATGTCTTTCTCTTTCCTAATTATATATTGGTTTTTCGTCACCTTAAATTCTGCAGAGTTGTCCCATGTCCTCCAGTGATTCCATCAGTCCGCTCCTCCTGGATGTCCTCTTGTCCTCACTGCTCGTCCTCCCGTCTCTCGTCCTTCATGGTACATTGGCTGCTGTAGATTATAATGACGTTTTGCTCTGGATCTGTAGCTCTTATGATAGAATCGTCTCTACTGCTCGGTGTCTCGTTCCTCTGCTAGTAGTTCTCTCGTCATCTGTCTGGAGGTGATGTTCTTAGTTGTAGACTGCTTGTAGACGTCCGACGATTTATTTGTTATGGTACTTTTTTATTAATGTTTTTCGTTACTATTTTAATTCAAAACATTTGCCGTAATACTTTATAAGTTGCGATTATAAAAGATCATACTGATGTTAGACCTAGCGTTTAACTCTGTCCAAAGTAGTTAAAAAATTCGCGTCTCGGACGGACATAGCGTACCGCCGCGACTGAGGAATGTTAGAAGAGAGAGTTCGTCTCTCCTGGGCTCATATTTATATCCACCAAGAAAACTGCACCTGTCGGCTCAGGAATCAGCACGTCGAAAACTGTCCATGGCGTGGGTAGCCCCCACTCTCGGATTTCAAGGTGATATAATATTGTCTAAATTAATTATACATACGATATGTAATTATCATGATGATCACACCATTAGGGTATTTATAATGCTTTAAAAATCGCACAGAATTCGCACTGATTGTCCGAATTACGTAAAATTCGCACTGAACTTGTGTCTGATTTTTACACATTTTTAGAAGTTTTACATTCTTTCTAACATTCAGGGTTTGCTTAATATTAAATATATTCTTAATTTAGCATTGACTTGGGGTGAGGTTGCAAACTTTCAGTCTCAAACAGGCTTCACGCACACACTATTTTACTTGTGTACACGCATGCAGCGGTAATCGCGTGATCTTGCGTGTTGATTCCTGTTTGCAAGCCAGCTTCCAATTTCACACCTGCTCGTCTATTATATATTATTAAAATTAAATTAAATATTTATTTTATTTCATATATGTGCATTACAGCCTATGCTTGTATTGTCCCATTACTCCTCTGCTTGATAAAAAAAAATTTAATTAATTTATTTATTAAAATATTTTTTCTATCATTAGACATATTATATTTTTATATTTCTCATTACTTATATTTTTTTTTATTCTTATTTATACACTACGTTACTATCCATGATAATGAATATTAATTGTTCAAATTCCCTTAGTTGGAGGGTAACACAAGTCTAGTTCCTATTTCCCCCTCCTACGGTTTGCTAACAACGCGTAAGCGTAGCTGTTCTTTCCATTGTTCTCCTTTAATCTGGTCGCACTGACCTAACTATTTATTATTATATTTTCTTTTTTATGTATAAAACTTTCTAAGTGAACTAGCATGGTATTTGCCAATTTCCTTCTTCTTCATATCATCATATACTATAAATCTATGTCTCGCGATTCGTTGTTTTAATGTATATGGTCCATTATATAGTCTAAAGAATTTTTTCGCTGTATTATCGCTTCGTTTTCCCACTGGATTAGCTTTTACTAATACTTTTTGTCCCACGTCGAATTGTTGTAGTTTGTGTGTCCTGTTAAATCTTTCCACTCTCTTGTTACTTTTTCTATTATCCGTTGCTTTGCGTATTCAATTTTCACACTTACTGATACAGGTACATTCTGATTGTTAGGTTTGTTTACGTACTTGGTCCAAAATCTGTTCGGCTTTTTATCTTCTTCTAATTCTATTGGAGTATATCCAGTTGCTTCACTGTAATTTTCGTTGATGGCTTTCTCAAGAAATGGTAGATATTCTGCCCATTTATTGTGCTGATCATGGCAGTATATTCGTAAATATTTACCTAATTCATTGTTAACTCTTTCAGCAAGGTTTCCTTGAGGATGTCTTATGGATGTGAGTACAGGTTGTATTCCATTTTCTCTTAACGTTCTTTCCCATTTTTCACTCTGGAATTGTACACATTGGTCACTGAGTACTTTCGTCATTTTTCCATATGTTGGAATATATTTCTGCAGTAGTATATTCAGAACAACCTTTGTTGTGGGTCGCATAATTGGGTACAGTCGGACTGCCTTGGAAAACACATCGATACATACCAATATGTGTTTCACACCTCGACTTGATCGTGGTAATGGTCCCAGAAAATCCACTGCAATTAGCTCTCCCTTATTTTCTTTCTGGATGCTCTGCATTTCTACGTACGTGTGTGAATTCGGTCCTTTCGCCGTTTGACACTCATAGCACTTCTTCACCTCCTTCTTGATTTTTCGAAACATATTATTAATAGTAATATATTCTCGCAGACTCAGGTAACATTTCAGAGCAGCAGCATGCGCTAAGCTCTCGTGTGCTGGTTGAATTAATATCTGTAACGTTTCGTTAGTTAGTACTATCTTCCAGTCTTGTCTTACTAACCTGAAAAGAATTCCATTAAGTGCCTTATAGTGATTTGGTAGCTGTTCTCGGTCTTTCATCTCTCTTATTGTATCGTCCAAACTTTGTTGTTGTGCTTAATTTTTTAGCATTTGTTTTACTTCATCGTTCGCTTTAAATTTAATTGATAGCCATTATACTTCTTCTTTTTTCGATCTCATAGACTTCTTCGCATTCTTCTGTGACGTATCGGCTTAGTGTATCTGCTATAATATTGTCTTTACCTTTACAGTATTTATTGGTGAACGAGTATTCGCCAATGGCTAAAATCCATCTTAATAATCGAGCATTGGTTACTTTACATTTCAATAGAAAAGATAATGCTTGATGATCAGTATGTATCTCAAATTGAGTACCATAAAAATAATATCTGAATTGCTTAAGAGCGTATACTATAGCGAGTATTTCTTCTTCTGATGTGGAGTAGTGTCTTTCAGCACCTTTGAAGACTCTACTGGCGTAGGCGATGACTCGGTGTTCTCCCGTAGTATCTTGTTGATATAGTACACTCCCTACTGCGTAGTCACTGGGATCAGAGTAGATTACGAATTTTCCTTCACGTTGAGGATGATGTAACATAATATTTTCAATGAATAACGTTTTCACTTGGTTGAAGGCATCTTGGTGTTTCTTCTCCCATTTCCACTTCTGTCCTTTCTTCGTCAGCTCCAGTAGCGATTGCGTATACTCTGCATATAATGGTGAGAATTTTCTGTAGTATCCTGTTAGTCCTAAGAATGCTCTTAACCCTTTGAGATTTCCGGGTATAGGAAAATTAGTTATGCTGGATATTTTGATAGGATCGGGTTGAATACCAGAGGAAGAAATAATGTGGCATAGGGATTGTATAGAGGATTTGATAAATTCACATTTGTCTAGGTTAAGGGATATGTTCGCTTGCCTAAACTTCTGGAATATCGTACTCAGATGTTTTATATGTTCATCTAGTGTTTTAGATACAACTAAGATGTCATCTACAAATACTATGGTGTATGGTTCCACCTCAGGTCCTAGAGCTCTTTCTAGACACTTTACGGTGGCTGCTAAACTCGTGCTTAGTCCGAAGGGTACTACCCTGTATCGGTAGCATTTACTTTTATACAGGAAAGCTGTGTACTTTCTATTCTCTTCCCTAATTGGAATCTGCCAGAAACGTGAGCGTAAATCTAGCTTCGTCAGATACCTCGCTCCTTCACACTTGGTAAATAATTCGTCCGCAGTTGGCGCACAGTCATACTCCTATAACACAATGCTGTTCAGCTCCCTCATGTCAAGGCACAGACGTATCTCACCACTTTTCTTCTTCACCACCACTAGAGGATTCAGGAAGTTGCTGTTCGATCGCTTTATGACTCCATTTTCAATCATGCGCCGAATTTCCAGTTCAACCTCTTCCTCATATCGAATTGGGATAGGATACGTCCTCCTAATGACTTTCGTCGGGTCTGACACGACTATAGAGTGCTCGTATACTGTTGTCTGCGTCGGTACTTCACTAAATACTTCACTGTAAACTTCTATCAATTCGTGTAGTTCTCTTCTTCCTGTGTTGTCATTCCTTCATCTGTTGCATTCACATGTCGAGTTGGAGCATACTGTATTTGTGGCTTGTACAAAGTAGTAGGCATTTCACTTACCTTGCAGTCTTCTTCCTCGCTATTCATATTTAATTCATATTGAACATTTTCATTATTACACACAATTGTATTATCATTAACATTAATCTTAGCATTTATTGCATTTAGTATATCAATACCTAAAATTTCATCATAGATCAATTTATGCATAATTATCATGGGGTGTTCTAATTCTAGATTTTTATATGTTAGAGTTACATATGCTTGTTGCTTAACCCTTTCTTTTTTATTGGTAGCTGTTGTGATATTTAAATTATTTACGGGCAAAATTGCAGTATTTTTAAAATATTTCTTATTGCGTTGAACCCATGCAGCGTTAAGAACTGACAGTTGGCTGCCGGTGTCAACTAACATTCGTATTTTACACCTGTTAATTCCTACGGTCACAATAGGACATTGTGTTTGTTGTTCGTCTCGCTTTATATCCTGTTCGGTGCTTAATAAGTCCTCTCTAATATCGTATGGGTATATGTTATTTATCGTATAAGTTAGTTTCCGTTTATTCAGTCATTTTGACGCTTTTGACGTAGAAGGCCTACTGTGGAATGTCGCTTTTTCCCTCTCATTCATTTTCTCACTATTTCGCTTTATTGTCCCCTCGTCGTCTTTCCATACTGAGGCAACGCTTTTGTCATATGGTTTTGAAAAACGTTTACGATTAGACAACCACACAACACCTCCTTGTTGTTTAGCCGTATTTATTTGTTCAGTCTCTGCCGATGTACGCGTCGTAGTGTTGTGTATTGGTGGCGTATAATTTATTTTGTAATTATCACGGTGCGGTGTAGTGTTTTGTATTGATTTCTTGTCATTACGGTGATAATTATAGTGGTGATTATAGTGTTTTGGTTCCCAGTGTTTTGTGTTCTTACCTTTATTGATATTCTCCGACTGTGTCACAAGGATTAAAAATTTTTTTATGGTTTTAATTTCCTGCGTATAAACTGCTAACTGAATATCTCTCTGGAAATGGTAAGATAATTTTGAAACAATTTCGTACTCTGAGAGTTTAGGTTTAAGATGCTTTACGCGTTCTATTTGCACAATTGTGTATTGTTCGATACTCTGTTGTCCTTGGGCGTTGAATTTTCCATACTCGAGTTGATCCCGTACCTGTCGTTGGGTATGTATATTCTAGTATCGGTTCTCGAATGCCTCACAAAATTGCTGATATGTACTAACGTTATCTCTAATAATATAGTACCATTGACTGGCTGAATCTTTAAGATATCGCGTGACGAAGTCTATCTTCTCGTCGTCATTTATTGCACTGCCAATCTTCTCTATTTTCTTCTCCACTCTAGCTAAGAATTCCATACTGTTCTCCCATTTACCACCTGAGAACCTTATCCTGCTCCTTTCGTCCATCGATGTAGGAAACATTGTCATCTGGTTCTGTCGTCTTCTCAACTCACCTCGTAGCTGATTCATTTCCTCTTGGATTTACACTTTCATATGTGATACGTCTCCCGAACGATCCTTCGTGGTTTCTTGAATTCTATTTTCAATGACTACTGTACGTGTTTCTATTTCTCTAAGTTTACTGGTATTTGCTTGCGACATATTCTTAACAGTTTGAATTTTATCATCCTGCTCTCGTTATAGTAGTTAAAATATCATATATTTGTTTATGCGCTTCTTTTATATCTTTTCTCCACTCGAGACCTAATTTTTTTTTGTTTATTTTCAATTCTTACGGCTTGCTCATATAAGGCTTGTTAAAAATTATTCTCTAAAGTATCAATACGTATGTCGGTGTCAACAATTTTTCTGTTAATTCTTCCATCCTTTCTGTCATTTTTATAGTCTCCTGTTTAAAATTTTCAGTTTGCTGTTCTAGTTTAATATTAAACTTTTCAGACTGTTGTTCTAATTTATTTTCTAAACTTTCTGTTTGTTTTTCAGTTTAGCGTTTATATTCTCTGTTTGTTTTGTGCTTATTTCATCTACCCATGCGCGCATCATTGTCTACAATGCTTCTATGTTCAAACTCTCCGGCGCTGCCATGGTCAATTATTATTAATATATTTATTTATATTGTTTTAGAATATTATTCTTATGGAACCGACTTATTAATTTTATTTATTTATTGTTTCGTTATTATTATTTATTTATTCTTATCTACTTATATTACAATTACACCTGTTTGTTGGGGTGGGCGCTAGTTGCGTTATTACAATACAATACACGCAACAAAATTAAACACATATAAAAATATCATTAATAAATATCAATTATTATACAAAAAATCCAATGCACACATTTAACTATCGAGCATACATTTATTTATTTAAATGTAGGCGTGTCGTGCCCCACGTTGGGCGGCAAAATTATACAATGTTACACGTTGCTGTATTTAATATATTTTGAATTAGTGCTGTGTTTACACTCATATAACATTTATATATAATATTACTAACAACGTGTATGTATAATTGGGGTTCAGGTGTAATTATAATAAGAGTAACTCTTTTAATAATCGTAATATGTTTCCATTTATTAATTTAAACAAACATAAAAATATATACTACCATAAAATAATGATTAATTCGCCATACGATATCCATTATCTATGGTTTCAAAGTTTCTTTACTTGCCGTGTTATCATCACAAACATATATCTTATATTCTAGATATTATATTATCAATTTTAATTAAAAACCTTTCTTCATTATACTATGATTTCTTGACTACTCAGTCTGAATGTGTGTTTTTTTTTTAAATTGTTAATACATCCTTATTCTATATTTTCTTTATACCTTTTTACGGCTTTATAATCATTTTAACACAATTAATTGATTATTTTCAATGACTGTACGTTATGTTTTTACTAAGAAAAATTTAAATAAATTAATTACTTGTACATTCTCCAAGCAAGGATTTAAATTATTGTTACATTGACTGTTCATTCATTAAAGAAAAATAATTAAAGATTATTCTGATTACACATAAATTACATTGGTTTTATCTCTATCTACATAATTATTATTTATTCTTACAAAAATGTTTTGTTTTTGCTTTTCCTTTTATTAAAGTCTTTCAATGTCTTTCTCTTTCCTAATTATATATTGGTTTTTCGTGACCTTAAATTCTGCAGAGTTGTCCCATGTCCTCCAGTAATTCCGTCAGTCCGTTCCTCCTGGATGTCCTCTTGTCCTCACTGCTCGTCCTCCCGTCTCTCGTCCTTCATGGTACATTGGCTGCTGTAGATTATAATGACGTTTTGCTCTGGATCTGTAGCTCTTATGATAGAATCGTCTCTACTGCTCGGTGTCTCGTTCCTCTGCTAGTAGTTCTCTCGTCATCTGTCTGGAGGTGATGTTCTTAGTTGTAGACTGCTTGTAGACGTCCGACGATTTCTTTGTTATGGTACTTTTTTTATTAATGTTTTCCATTACTATTTTACTTCAAAACATTTGCCGTAATACTTTATAAGTTGCGATTAAAAAAGATCATACTGATGTTAGACCTAGCGTTTAACTCTGTCCAAAGTAGTTAAATAATTCGCGTCTCGGACGGACATAGCGTACCGCCGCGACTGAGGAATGTTAGAAGAGAGAGTTCGTCTCTCCTGGGCTCATATTTATATCCACCAAGAAAACTGCACCTGTCGGCTCAGGAATCAGCACGTCGAAAACTGTCCATGGCGTGGGTAGCCCCCACTCTCGGATTTCAAGGTGATATAATATTGTCTAAATTAATTGTACATATGATATGTAATTATCATGATGATCACACCATTAGGGTATTTATAATGCTTTAAAAATCTCACAGAATTCGCACTGATTGTCCGAATTACGTAAAATTCGCACTGCACTTGTGTCTGATTTTTACACATTTTTAGAAGTTTTACATTCTTTCTAACATTTATGGTTTGCTTAATATTAAATATATTCTTAATTTAGCATTGACTTGGTGTGAGGTTGCAAACTTTCAGTCTCAAACAGGCTTCACGCACACACTATTTTACTTGTGTACACGCATGCAGCGGTAATCGCGTGATCTTGCGTGTTGATTCCTGTTTGCAAGCCAGCTTCCAATTTCACACCTGCTCGTCTATTATATATTATTAAAATTAAATAAAATATTTATTTTATTTCATATATGCGCATTACAGCCTATGCTTGTATTGTCGCAATATTGCAATAAGCGAGATTTGCATATAAAATAATAATTCACTCTTGACATATTGTACCATGTTTCAATGAGAATTGGTTAAAGTAAAAGTTGAGTGTTGGAACATTGTAATATAGACAATAAGAATCATGTCAAAATTGTTAGATTTAGTTGATTTTTGACTGTATAAAATAATATGAGTGTTGTGGAGTAGTGCGAACATATGCATAGGCATATATCAAGTGCGCGCATGTGCATGTGAATAACTATGTTACGTAATAATAATAAACAAATTACATTAAATAACTTTTAAGTACCTCAAATGTCCGGCATAAGACTTACACCAAATTGTGCATTAAATAAATACCTATCTTTTAGTAATATTTGTTAATAATATAAAGAACAAAATGAGTTTTCCATAAAAAGGTTTTACCACCCACAAAAAAGCAATAAAATTATACCGGTTTTATTTGCACGTGTTATATTGTTATGACGGTCTACTCGATCGTCGTAGGTACAGTGGAAACAAAATAAGTACAAGACACCAATTAAATCACTAATCACCAGCTTTAAATTTTACTGTTAAACAGTTCGCAATTAACAACAGAGTCTACTACAACAAATCAAATATAAATTGTTCACACGCAATAAAAGGTCACTAATATTAAACACAATTGTATTCCAATTATACCGCCCGATTATAAAACACAACACTCAACTAATAACCACTTGAACGCGCACAGTAATATCGCTACTATAACTTTCGAACCGCACTGTCAATATCTCGCCTAAAACTGACTGAACGTCTTTGAGTACCGGTATATATACCGCCCCAAATTACTAGATTATTCGATAGCGCCAGTAGAGTTACGACGTAATTTTCTTGCGGCCTTGACACAGTCCGCGCGGCTGGCGCCTTCGGGAAACTTCTCGTATATGCGTCTACAAGCACGTACGCCACACGCGTTACATCGAGTTTCTTCTGGCACATTCGACAAACACGTAGATTGTTCTGTGATGCCGTAACAATATTGTGAATAGACAATTTCTTACAAGTAGAATGTTATCTAGACTGTAGCCGTAAGGGTAAGGGAACGTTTTGACCAATGAAATTGGCTAATACTTTAGTTGATTTGATCGGTGATGGGATGTAGGAGTCTAGCTTAGAACTCAGAAGAAGCAGTCTCACGTTACTCTCTATGACGTATAATCGTTAACTCTGATTCAGAACGTTAGTTCTGTCAGGAGTTACGAACACTAGTAGTAAAGTGTGCGACTGAAAATCTCGAGTGCTAGTTCGGTAAAGTTCAAGATCGTCCGTCTAGGCATTTATGAACACATCAAGTTTGGCTGAACCGTATAAATCAGTAGTAATTAGTAATTCAACCCTGTTCATAGAAGTACTCAACCCGTAAACGACCCTGACAGCTGGAAAGCAGGAGGAGATCCTGGAGAGCAACAACATGAGGAGCAGCGGTATCCTGACGTCTACCTGGAAGGAACATCTATCGACACTTATCAGGAAATGAAAAGAAACGCCGCTTTGTTCATCAAACCAGGGAAGTAAAACCACTTATATAAACTACATTAATCAATAAGAAAACAATTATTAACTAACAGAGACAGAAAAACTTACAGGAATTAAGGTTTATGTAATTAGAGTGTAGGAAAGAATTATATTTAAGTACAAAGAGAAGGTCAACAGAAACTGTCAATTAATTTTATTTTGCACAAGAAACTGTTCATTAATCTTTACTTACAACAGAAGTAGTAATTTATTTTACTTTAACAGAACGATTAATTTATTTTATTTTGTATTAGAAACTGTTTATTAATTTTTTTATGTTATCATAAACTGTAGTAAAATACTGTGCAATCTAAAATTTAAGAAAATTTTTAATTAAAGCCAAAACATTTAATTATCTAATATCGACTATTTAATATATGCGACCTTGTACATCGCAATATATTCCAACGTAACAAATAGAAGGCATAGTAAATTAGAACAAAATAATATCAGAGTCTCATTTATTTATTAGGTATTATGAGTTAAGTATTTATTTTAAACCAAATTTAATATGGTCTGTGATTTGAACGTAAATTATTTATTCTTAAATTTAAATAGTGTCTGTAAAATGGTTTGAATGTTTCTTTTTTATATAGTTTATTTTACTTGTTCCACGAATTCCGTTGACGAACCGTTGAACTGCTCCGCTGCTGCACTCGTCGCCTGCTGGATCAGCTGCAATGATGACACGTAGAACTCTCGCTACTCACGCATGCACGCCGTTTATCACCGATATAGCTCATCTCATTTATCTCAGGGTTCGATAATGGGTTTAACTATTATTAATTCAATTTCGGTGTGTTTTACGTACACCTTCCGGTATATTGACGTGTCCTCGCGTTCACCCACCAAAATATGTATTTCGGCAAATACACTGATTCCTATGCGGAAAAATCTTGACTATCGCAAGACAGAATTTATAATTAAATTAATCTGACTTCTAATAACCAATCGATCTAGCAAACGGGTAAGTCGTTGCTAAGACAAAGTACTCCCGTTACCCTTATGAAGAACGTATATTGATACGACAAACTCGCACAGAGACAACGTCTGTTAAGGCCGAGCTGTTAGGTAGAGCTGAGCAAAACTTCTTCCGCAAAAGACAAAACTGAATGAAAATTAGGGCTTCTGATTGGTTAAAACCCATAGCACTGATAAATAAGTAAGATAGATAGACATATGTCCTGCTCAATTTTCCTGAAGACTGCAAAAGCATGTATAGATTTTATTCAAACTTTTATGACTTTCAGAAGATAAGGATTCTTTAGAAAAGTGAATTCTGTAAAAAAATACATCTTAAAATAATATGTTTTGAGTATTTGACATCTGAAAAATGTAGCGCTAATTCAGAAGTATGAGCTGTCTAAGTTTCAATTCGATACGTTAATTTACTCAAGAGTTATTCATGTAAATACGAATAACACGCACGCGCGCGCGGACGCGCACTCGCGCACTAAATTCGCACTTGACATGACAGAAGATAAATATATGGGCATTTTAACATACAACAGTTAATTACTCATTTCTTATTTCCAAACTTACAGCTATTTTACAAAATTTTAACAAAATCAATTTTCAACATGTCTATAACGTCATAAATTGTATAAAAGCGTGTAGTCATTGCTACAAAGACCCTTTTCTGCGATGTTCCATTGCAATATACAGTATTGTTATAAAACAAATAAATAGAGATAAAATAATATTATGATTTACTACTAATGAATGATGTCGAAATCTCGCTGTTGAGCTCGCTAATTTGTTGTAAAACGTGCAAATAGCAGATGATGAAGCTCCACGTTGGATTCGTCAATTTGTTATAAAACAAATAAAATTAGATAGATATAGACTAATAATGTATTTATGTTGATAAGAAAAAATTTTGTTGTTATTATAGATTTAATAAATTTTTTTAACTAATTGAATAATTAATTAATTTTAAAAATTTCTAATTCCTTTCAATTAAATAAATGAAATATTGTGTTTTTGAAAATATTTGTTTTCTATAGATAATCTATTTATGTAGTTGGATCTAGTATTCTCTCTTCTAACTTTGCTCCTCTTCTTCTTCTTTTTGGTATACTTCTCTAATAACTCTAAATTATTTTTAGAAGAAAGAAGAAACTAGTATTTACTGTACAAATAATTATAAACGCGTAACTGAGAATTATGATGTTTATTTCTTAACATTTGAAATTGTGCGCCACTCTTATGCGCGTGGACAAGGCATTGATTGAGATTCGCTCAGGTCGATTGTGAACAAAATGACAAAATATAATGCTTACAAATTTAATTATTTCGGATTCTTTTAACTGTCGAAATGGTCAGAGAGGGCAAGGAACAAGATACAATACTTACACCTATCTTAAAATAAATTATTACTTGCTGAAAAAAATAACAGGATTATGAAAATTGTCAATTTATTGAATAAAGATCGAACCATTCGTAGAATGACGTCACCGGCTTGTAGAGGCAGTGCTCCGTGCTGATGACTAGTAAAATGCAAATGGCCGCCGCTTATTTCGTTGATTTCTGCTACACACCGCTGACGCTATTCTTCTCCCTCAGAAATAAATGAGAATTCCTTTCTCGGCGAGGTTGTAGTATCCCTGGAAACTTGTGTGAAGTGTTCTTCCCTCTTCGGCGATGTCGTTCTGTGATGATTTACTGGTGCAGTGTTCTGTGTTCAAATATGTTGAGTTCGTGTCCAGATAATGTGGGTTGAATCTTGCTCAAAATGGCGGTTGATTTCTCGTTCCAGTGATGGATATTATTATTGTAGTTGTTCTGGTTCAGTTTGGTGTTAGTTATAAAGTAGATGTGTTGTTTTCCATTTGGTAACCTCAGTAACATTTTTTGAGGTTGTTCGTCATTACTTTTACACTATTTCTGTTTTTTAGGTCTTCCGTCATTAATTCTGATCTGTACACGTTCACGATTAACAATAGACTGATGACTGAAAGTCGTCGTTTTGTGGTAATTTATAAAATGTCTTTTTCCTCTTCCCATTGTTTTTTTACAAATTTACATGTCTTAGATTTGATTTCAACTCATAAACATACATGACAAGTTTTCCTATTTATTGCTGTAACTTAATTATATATTAATTTTACGAAAATCTAACTATTCAGCAATATTCTTACGCTAATTTTACATAATTTGATATATAACTGGGTCTGTTTTATGTTTATTCATATACATATTTAAATACATTTATTTATATATTTATTTATATTTAAATACAATAGAACATCTTATATCTACTAATTTTTATATTACCTAAACATAACAAAAATATCTTAAGCTTATTATTTTTTATTTATATCATTTAACTATAATTATTCTAAAACATCCTATTACTAATAACGCTGTCAGTTATTTAACTGTCTTTTTTGCATTTATTATATACAAATTGATTGAACTAAAAACATCTTTTTTCTAATAACATTTTTCAGTTATTACACTGTCTTTGGTGTTCACTATATCTAATTTGATTAAACTATAAACATCTTATCATTAATAATACTTTCAGTTATTACACTGTCTGTTGTATTTAGGTGGCTTTTTGGTAACACTCAACTATAATAAAACATCTTATATCTATGATTTCTTCATTGTATCTAATCTTTAAAACATACTTATCTCTAATAATATTCTCAGTTAGTAAACTGTCTTTTGTTCTTATGCTACTTTTATCTGGTATCTCTCTACACTAATGGTAGTCTCTTTTAAATAATTTTATTTTCTTTCACTGTTTATTTCTTATAGTATGTCACTTGTTATTCTTAATCTAGGCTTACAAATTAGTTTACAGTTTTATTTTTCACTGTATTGTATCCTGTAACTTGTTATTTGGTCTGACATTTATCATTGGTTTTAAATGTATAAGAATTGGGTATATTCATTCCTCATAAGGTTTTAGTGGATATCCCTTCTTGTTGCCATATTCTTTTTATGAACCTTGATATATTTGTCTCTTCCTTCTCATTATATTAGCATTTTCTTATCTTGTGGTTTCATGTCCTTTTCTCATTTACAGCTCCTTATTCATTTGTTATTGGTTTTGTGTCTTGGGGTTTCTCTGCTTTATTAAATTTCCCCTTATCAATATTTTGTTTACCTTTTTTTACCTTTTGTCTTTTCTTTTTACTGCTCCCCAACAGGGTATACTGCTGTTTTATAGGGGTTTTATATAGTTGGTTATTTATATATGGACCAAGAGTTTTCTTTGTTATTTAATAAATTAATTACCTTAAATTATCCGCCGTGTGATTTCTTATGCTTCGTCTATGACGCTTTTCAGAGCGTATGCTCCATCATCAGATATTAAAAGTTAAAACTGTCACTCTTGCATAACGTCATAGACGAAGCATAAGAAATCACACGGCGGATAATTTAAGGTAATTAATTTATTAATTCGTACAAGTGATTTGGTTACCATATTAAACATGAATATTTGTTATTTAGTTTGATTTTATTAACATTTTATCGATTTAATGAACAATTTCTTTAGTTTAATCTTTAACCATCTACTTTTTCTCACTCACTATTGACATTTTCTTCTTTATTCATGTAGTATTAAGTTAAATTTTAATGTGATAACTCTGTTATGCTACAGTATATATAATTAAAATTACGTAATACATTTTTGTTAATAATAAAATATAGTCGTATAGTTGTTGAAAAAGTATTGTAATTACAAAAATGTTAACGTTCAAATTAGTATTTACAAAAACAATAGTAGATAATCAATTGTTATAACAAGTTATGGAACACGAATAAACGGGACACAGGTATGTAATGTACTAACCTTAAAGGCTAAACACACTGCAGCTGATGTAGGCCAAGATATGAAAGTGTGTAAACTGTATAGTACTTATACTGAGAAAAACACAATAGACTGATCAATATCAATTAACCATAGACCAGTGCAATTCTAAAGGCAGTGATATTGTCTCCGTTATCAGTAAGGTTTTGTTTTCCAATGTCAGTTAATTCACGGCACACTTAATGTCAAAGCTGTATTGCTGTTACACAGCGCATGAAGTCGGAAGAAATGTTTCGTCAAAATAGTATACGGGTCATTGAAAATAAAAGCTTTTACAAAATTCTTTCTGTTAAATTAGAGTATTTCTACAACACAAAATTAAATCTACAAAAGCCTTTACATTTGCAAACAGGAGCGTAAAAATAAACGTATCGGATCGAGTCACGTACGTGTTCAGTAGGACGTTCAAACTTTCACGGTCAGTCCCGTTGGGAGATAAAACAGTTAGTCTCTACTCTACCTGTATATCTTGAAATCCCAGACGCTTCAAATCGAATTGCGGCAGCCATACACAGTAGCAATGAATACGCATCTGAATTGATGATCGTTTCCTGAATGGTACAGAGTGTTTCCAGCCTACAGTTGATTTCTGAAAGTACACAAATGGTGATCGTGCAGTTTTCTCTTAACATTTTTTCAACTAATTATAAGTATATCGGTACCAACTCGGAACCCAATGTTTATATTGGTAAAAAACGTAAATTTTTTACCTTATAGCCTGAATCAGTTTTCGCTTATTATAAGCTTCGTCAGAGGCTGCCACTAGGAGCGCTGTCCGCCCTGTTCTTGGCGACGGCGCCGTCGTTTGAAAGATCGATGTTGTGTGTGTGTGCGGTGTGATATGTTCGAATAATACGTGTGATTTGAATTGCGTCTGTTCGTTTAGGATGTCGTTTTTATGTGTTTGTATATTTCTAGATGTTCAAAAGTGTCTATTTATTGCATAATACAATTTTTAATAATAAATTATAGGCCTGTCCTTGATGAAAAAGAAACGTATTATTATTCACTAATGCAACCAATAGTATGTTACAAAAATGTTGCGTTCAATTTAGTATTTACAAGGAACAATAGAAGATAATAAATTGTTATAACAAGTTAAGAATACGAAGAAACAGGACACTTGTAAGTAAGACACTTTTGAAGAACTAGAAAGAAATATACAAACACACAAAAACGACATCCTAAACGAACAGACACAATTCAAATCACACGTATCATTCGAACAGATCACACCGCACACACACAACATCGATCTTTTAAACGACGATGGCGTCGCCAAGAACAAGACGGACAGCGCTCCTAGTGGCAGACTCTGACGAAGCTTATAATAAGCGAAAACCGGTTCAGGGTATAATGTAAAATTTTACGTTTTTACCGATAAAACACTTTGTGTTCCGATTCGGTACCGATACTCTTATAATTAGTTAATCAACGGACATGTCGTGGACAACTAAATCCAAGAATTTTTCCAACCTCGTACGAATAACCATTCACACATACCATTAAAGGGAATTAATTCAGCGCCCTTCAACTTTGTTTTTGTAGTCTTCTTTCGGTACGAACAGCGTCACAAATGTCTTGTATGACAACGTTTCACCCGTATGACATGGAGAATCCTCAGGTCTATGTGTCGATGAGCCTGACAGTTGTATAGTGTAGACGTTAAGCCGTATACATTATTTATGCGGTCAGTCAACTAACGTATAGTCAGACCAGAAAGTAAAGGGTACCAAGTCGTGCTGAGCGTGACTGTTTCTCTATTGATGTTATCCTTGTGTTTATTAATTTCTATGGCTTATAGGATCATGCTGTCATAAATACATAATTCACGACCTTATAACAGATGCGTCTTCAAAGTTTATCATGCGATTAGTTATAGCTGAATGTTCAGCAAATGCCGACTTACAACTGCTAAGTTCTTCGTATGTGTAATATGTTTTTGGACTGTTGTGGAAATCAGGCGGCCCGTCTGGCCAATGTAGATCTTTCCGCAGCTGCATGGAATTTTTTAGATTCTTTCAGTGTTAAACGCGATTCTGTCTTCGATTGGTTTTTAAAATTCCTTCAACGTATACACGTCCTCCAACTGGGTAGGCAGGTGTTGGTATTTCTTCTTATTTCCACCAAATTTTTAACAAGTTTGTCATGCGTTTGGATTCTTTTTCTTCTTAATTGGAGCTACAGCCTGTTGAGAGCCAGAACCTTTTCGACTACTGGTTTCCGCCATTTGCCTCTGGATGCTTCCAGATGCTCCAGTTTTGGATCCCCCGCTTTCGCAGTTCAGTTCGGTCTCAATATTAGTCAGCCCTGGGCACCTTACAGGAAGGCTTCCCTCTGACTTTCTGGTACCGGATGACTCACCATCTTCTCCGCATGTCCGAGCCAACTTAGTCCGCGTAATTTAAGTGGTGACGGTTGCCGGAGCATTGAAAAGTACTTTTACCGCCCCCTCAACACCTTTACACTTCATGCATCCTGCCTGGACTAGACAGACACATCCCTAGGCTGCGGCTTGCCGACGCTAGAGTTGCACAGCGTCTACCAGACAGCACAGAACATAAGAGTCAATCAGCACCTGTTTTTCTGTCTCGGCTGGACTGAAACTGAGAGAGCATGGGAAACCAAGTAGTGTCCAACGGCTAATTGCGGGAGTGATCCGCCCTGTAATAGCAACCCATCGTTACGGACGACTCGCCTCAGGGCGGTCGAGGCTATCGACCACACCAGCGCTTCTCTAAGCTCTTGCGGGCGACGCCTTAAAGAGACCACGCAGCTGTGCATCAAGCCTGGCGACTGGCTGGAGCTAAATCACTCAGAGATGCCCCAACGATATACACGGTCATCGTGTATTCGTGGATCGCACCTTAACTCTTGTGCCGGACGGATGATCGAGCTGCACTGTTTAGAACCTGGCGTTCATCGGGCTCCAGCCTGGACACAACGTGCACATAAACCAGGGCGCGAGACGCCCCGGTATATCTTGTGTATTCTAGCCGAAAACCTTAACCGAAAGCCGCCGAGTTGCGAAAATCTACCCGATAACCTTAACCTTCCAACGTGTTAAAAAAGGTTTTGATTTTTTTATCAAGGTCTATGTTACAAAACCGTATACAACAACCGATTTGGTCATTGTTCTACACAGACAGCCGTCTTGTCATAAAGGACGAACTGAGGAGCTTTCGAAAGTTGTAGCCTACTAACACCAGTTTTCCGCCGCCAATCGCGCTTTAATTTCCGTCGACACTTTGTACAACACCTCCAGATATTTGAACTGTTCCACACGTTCGTATCTTTCAAACTGTTTCACGTTTATCCACCTCCTCTTATTCGTCGTATTGATAATATTGTTACGACGGTCTCACGGATCGTCGAACTGTACAGTAGAAACAAAATACAGACACCAATGCAGTCACTAATGACCAGCTTTAATTAGTCGCAAATAACAATCTTGTAATCAATAAGGTACTCTCATACAATAATGTAAGTAAAAATTTGTCCACACGCAATAATAATGTCAACTGTTAGAGTTCCGCACTAATTATAGCACAATAATCTCTTTCCACTAACACGCGATAATCACTTGATCCGCACTCAACAATAACGCCTGGTGTAACTAACTAAACCTTATACAGATCTCACAGATGTTTCAAAATAATTTTCCATACTGCCGGCCGCGTGCCAGCATAATTTGCGTAGCTAAGAGTGCTCGAACAGTCTGGAAGCTAGTTAAGTGCACGGCCTTGACATAGACACTGCACCCGCTCAGCTAGCCGAGAAACGTGTACAACGTTTACGTAATTGTCGTAGCCATATGTTTAGTTTTATCTTTATTTACAACAAGTCTCTCCTTGGCGGACCTGTTATAGTACTTTAGTACTAGTCTTATAGTCCTAATATTCCCGGCGGAAACGGAAACTGGGGTAGGTGTTAGTAAATACTCGAGAATGAATGTAAAATGTGCAATAAATTAAGTAATTGTGTCATTTGGTAATTTGATATTCATCAGTATAAGTAGTCCACGCTTGACGTTCAATGTACGCTGGACAGGTTGTGCAAACATATTTATTGGTATAACCGGGTTATAGCAGTCCCCGTCCATTTTGTGTCTACTTCATTTCTGTCTCCTTGCTTTCGTTACGTTAACCCACACGTTTGAGTAATGTTCTTTATAACACTCAAACATAAGAGAAGACAACTCAATTAGAACAGGTACCGTAAAGACAGCAAATGTTTTCCTGGCACTTACGTTGCAGCATGACAGATAATCCACACAAATACATTACTCAATGATCATTAATAAAGCTCTAATATATGGAGTATCTAAATGAGAATCGTTTAAAATGCACTATTTACTAAATATATTCACAAGAAAGGTTAAATAAAGAAAAATTCTGCAAATAATATAATATAATACAAATTTTAAAACCCAGAAGACTAAAAATGATAATAACAAAATTACCCAGGTAAGATAGAAGCAGGCAATTAATATACCCCGTCAAAGAAACCAGACCAGAAGAAACGAAGGCATACACGGCGAAAAACTACATAAGAAGGAAGAATAGTCAAAACTACCACTACTGAAGACAGAAGAAAGAAGAATAATTAAAACTAAAGAAGAAAGAAGAATAATTAAAACTACTACTACTGAAGACAGAAGAAAGAAGAATAATTAAAACTACTATTACTGAAGAATGAAGAAAGAAGAACAAACAAAGATACAGAAGACAGAAGAAAGAAGAATAATTAAAACTAAAGAAGAAAGAAGACTAATTATAACTACTACTACAGAAGAAGGAAGAAAGAAGAACAATCAAAGCTACAGAAGACAGAAGAAAGAAGAATAATTAAAACTACTATTACTGAAGAAAGAAGAACAATCAAAGATACAGAAGACAGAAGAAAGAAGAATAATTAAAACTACTATTACTGAAGAAAGAAGAACAATCAAAGATACAGAAGACAGAAGAAAGAAGAATAATTAAAACTACTATTACTGAAGAATGAAGAAAGAAGAACAATCAAAGATACTGAAGACAGAAGGAAGAAGAATAATTAGAACTAAAGAAGACTAATTAAAACTACTACTACTGAAGAATGAAGAAAGAAGAACAATCAAAGATACAGAAGACAGAAGAAAGAAGAATAATTAAAACTACTATTACTGAAGAATGAAGAAAGAAGAACAATCAAAGATACTGAAGACAGAAGAAAGAAGAATAATTAAAACTACTATTACTGAAGAAAGAAGAACAATCAAAGATACAGAAGACAGAAGAAAGAAGAATAATTAAAACTACTATTACTGAAGAAAGAAGAACAATCAAAGATACAGAAGACAGAAGAAGGAAGAATAATTAAAACTACTACTACTGAAGACAGAAGAAAGAAGAATGATTAGAACTAAAGAAGAATAATTAAAACTACTACTACTGAAGAATGAAGAAAGAAGAACTAATTAAAACTACTACTACTGAAGAAGAAAGAAAGAAGAACAATCAAAGCTAAAGAAGAAAGAAGAACAATTAAAACTCAAAGAAGAAAGAAGAACAAACTAAATCTAATGAAGAAAGAAGAACTAATTAAAACTACTACTACTGAAGAATGAAGAAAGAAGAACAATCAAAGCTACTGAAGACAGAAGAAAGAAGAACAATCAAAGCTACTGAGGAATGAAGAAAGAAGCACAATCAAAGATACAGAAGACAGAAGAAGGAAGAATAATTAAAATTAGAGAAGAAAGAAGAATAACCAAAACTACCACTACTGAAGAGAGAAGAAAGAAGAATAATTAAGATCAAGGAAGAAAGAAGACTAATTAAACCTACAGAAGAAGGAAGAAAGAAGAACAATTAAAACTCAAAGAAGAAAGAAGAACAAACTAAATCTAATGAAGAAAGAAGAACTAATTAAAACTACTACTACTGAAGAATGAAGAAAGAAGAACAATCAAAGCTACTGAAGACAGAAGAGAGAAGAACAATCAAAGCTACTGAGGAATGAAGAAAGAAGAACAATCAAAGATACAGAAGACAGAAGAAGGAAGAATAATTAAAATTAGAGAAGAAAGAAGAATAACCAAAACTACCACTACTGAAGAGAGAAGAAAGAAGAATAATTAAGATCAAGGAAGAAAGAAGACTAATTAAAACTACAGAAGAAAGAAGAAGGAAGGATAATCCAAAACTACAGAAGAAAGAAGAATAACCAAACTCAAAGAAGAAAGAAGAATAATAAAAATAAGAACTACAGAAGAAAGAAGAAGGAAGGATAATCCAAAACTACAGAAGAAGGAAGAATAACCAAACTCAAAGAAGAAAGAAGAATAATTAAGACGACCCATATAAAACAAAAACCCCATAGGGAAAGAACCCCCAAAAAACCCCAAAATCAATGAATGCCCAAAGAGAAAGTATAACACATTAAAAAACCATATCACTGTAAAACTGACAAAAAACTAAAAGTGTTACCTGTAGTAAATATTAGTGCATTCAAAAAGTTATTGTGTAATGTGTATAAACAAATCTTCACAGTTCCCCCATGGTTGAATATTTCATATTAAAAACTAGAAAAAGACTAGTAAATATAGTAATAATTCACCATGGAAAAGTGTAAGTGATCAAATTATAACTAATAAACTTTAAGAAAGGTGCATGAGTAGCAGTACAAAGTAACAAACTTTAAGTTTTGTGAACAGTGCCTACTTTGATAATGAAGTAGTAATTTTACTAATAAAAAGCTACTAAAACTGTATGAACATTCCATAGAATGGAATATAACTTAGATAGCCAGGGTTATACTTTAAGAGGGGGCATAAATCTTATAAAATGGGGAATTACAGAACTAACTGTTTATGATGAAGTAGTAGAAGGTATTAACAATTATATATGGATCCAAGTGTTGGGTTCCAATTAAATATAGCATTTAGATAAGTAAGGGTTAGTCATAAGAAATATTAGTATTATAATTGTTATTTTATTGTTCATGTTAATTTAGGAATGCATTATCTAAAATTAGATATCATTCCAATGTTGTAGAAATACTTTTTATTATGTTATTAGGTGATATACCAAAACAATGTTATTAAGAACACCAGTTTTATATATCTGGGTGTTATATTTTAATTGTATAATCTATAATTACTGTTATGCCAGATCAGAGAACTAATTTTTAATCAAATATATCAGAGTCAGAAGTCAGAGAAGGAAATAAAATAATTACATTAGTAAAACATTCTGCAAATGGCCACAATTCAAATCTAGGCAATATAATAAAGTTAAAATGCAGAATAATTAATAAACCTAATCTTATAAACCAGTCAAACTGACAATATTTAGGCAAGATACACCCAACATATTAAATACTATTTAAATAAGGCTTTCTAAAGATATGGTCATTCTATGAGTAAAATTATTTATTTGTATAATGAAATACCATTTGAAACTGAAATAGGTTCACTAACTTTATCAGAAGGGGAGTCATATACAACTGAATTATATTAAAAAACCATCATTAGTATACTAAATTGCAATAAAATAAGTGAGAATTGATAATTATACAAATTTCAGATTTCATAGAATAATAATTATATTAGTTAAAATGGCTATTATTTACATAGCAGACAGGAAGTATAATTTTAGGCCTACCTCCCAAAAAATTATAAGAAAAATAATTTTCAGATAAAACTTTGTAACACCAACTTAATTACTATCAAAATAAGTAGAATAGAATCGTGAACACGAATATGTATTTAATATTACAAACAGTTAACTAATAACAGAATTATTTTTTGAGCATAGTGTACTATTTTAAAACGTGTCGGAAATTAAGGCGATGTGAAACAATGTATTAGATATATTATATAGGCTAAGATTTTCATGAGACGAAGGAAATCCAGACAGTTCATTATTATACATTAAAGAGAGCACTTGACAGGAATATTTGATAAAACCAAACTTAATGACGGTTACGTATAACAAGAGCTCGGAATCAGTTTTGTGTAAAAATTAAATTTTTGACTATTCTAATCATTGTGAAGTGGTGAAGTTGCCATACGAACTACATAACACTAATAAACAGAACCACATATAACTATTTAAATGAAGTAACACTGGAATCACACCAAATACCAAGTGAATATTCGAGGTTAAACGGACACACATAAACACCAATTGATATACTTAATTAACAACATTTTAACACCAAGTGAATTAATCCATCTTACTACAGTGACATTAAACTATACACCAGAAGATAATATACGATTGCGAAGAAGATTTAACCGCAGAAGGGACATATTTATTCCATAAATACTCTGTCAGTGTTAGAAGGTGAACTCCGCGCATGCGCCAGGCGGCCATTTTGACCCAATTTCGTCATCTCAACTGGACGACTGTTTGCTGAACTGGGGTGAATAAAAATTATATATAAACTTTTATTATTAGTAATTACCATTATATTGTTTAAATTTAATACATTTTTAGAATTGCAAGTGTTATACTTTCTGACCCTGACCTTCTCTGGCTTTTTATATAATTAACCGTTCGAAGAACCTATTTTTGTAATACCAATATAAAATTCATAGATCGACCGGCCCTGAGCGTGTCGATACATTATAACATTGTTTTCAATTGAGCAAATTCCTTATTTTGTTGAATAAACGTTTGTTATCTAGTAAATTGAATTTGATTTCTCTAATAAAAGGACATAACCATTAATTAATAAAGAAAACTCGACAACCTTTAAAGGCAGTATATGCGAAATACTACATTTCAAGAGTAAGAAGAAGAGAGCCGTTCGCGCCTAATTTGAAGTTAACTGGATTTTTTTTTTAATAAATTTACAGAAGGGAAGATTATTACTAGAATACACACCATACCATCCTATTTATAATTACAATCAACAATCTCAATTTATTTCTAAATTTTAAGAATATAAACACATCGAAAACAATTTTTTCAGAATTTATTTTTTTTGTATAAATATAAATTTTAAATTTATATCACCTTTCAAATTGCTGCAACAGCAACATACACCTAGAATATTTGATAACAACATTATCCAGGAACATTACCAAATCGACGTCTCCCAGAGCGGAACGTCACTACTACACATACGCACCATAAAAATTATTCTGGGTAATATTATGCCAGAACACCATTACAATTACCATTATATATTACAAAATTGAAGACCAGTAGTGAGCGCCGAACGAAGATTAGAAGACATTAGCTACATTACTACATACAATAGTGAGAGTACAATTCTCATACATCAACTATTTATTTATTTTTATATATAATATTTATCGTATTATTACAAAATTGGCGAGTCCAACTGGTGGGGCTCGATTACCGCAGAATACCAGAACAAGCAACACTTTATAAATTTAATTATAATTTGTAATAAATAAGTTATATTACATAATTTGGCTTCCATCGCGGGGCTTGAAGAAACCAGGACTTCAAAGTGATATTACATAATTTGGCGTCCAACTAAAGGGCTGTAATTAGGGGTTGAAAGGCGGTAATTACTTACCCAATTCCTAATTCAGCTTGGCAGCGGTTACCCAACCAGGGAATCAGGGAAAATAATGCGTCGTGCCACATCAAAGAAGAGAGCGGCGGAGGCCGAGAAAGAACTCGATATGGATAATAAGGAGGCGACCCCAGTGGAAGACGTGGAAAGGATATTAGAACGGGTGGAACGTAAAAAACCAGCACCACCAGAGGAACAACCCGAAGCGCACACACAAACAGGGGAAATCGATGTCCGGGAGGAACGAATAGGACAACCCGAGAAACCGCCACGAGAAGAGAATAGTAACATGCAGGAGATGTTCAGGATAATGATGGAGAAGATGGAAGAAAACAGCAAGAAGATGGAAGAAAACAGCAAGAAAATGGAAGAAAACTTGAAGAAGGACAACCAAGCAACCAAGGAAGAATTAAGCAAGAAAATGGATTCCACCGAAGAAAACTTGAACAAGAAAATGGATTCCACCGAAGAAAACTTGAACAAGAAAATGGATTCTACCACAGAAGAAAATAATAAAAGATTTGAAGATTTGAAGAATGATAACCAATCTTTAAGGGAAGAATTGAAGAAGGACAACCAAGAAACAAAAGAAGAATTGGGCCGTAAAATAGAAAGGACCAATAAGAGAATTGAGGAAACCAGTAAAAAGGTGGAAAAGAAAATGGAAGAAAATAAGAAGAATTTGGAAGAAAAGATGGAAGAAACCAATAAGAAAATCGAAAGTGATCATCAACAGTTAAGGAAAGAGTTAAGAGAGGACTACCAACGGTTAAGAGAAGAGATAAGGGAGGATAACCGACGATGGCATAAGGAAATGAAAGAAGACAGGGAAGACGAAAGAAGGGATAGAAAAGAATACAGACAAATCTTGAAGGAAGGTTTGAGTGAAATAGATAAAAACATCACATCCTTGGATGAAGAATTGGATAAGACACTGGACAACAGCAAACCAGAACGAAAGGAAATACCAAACAATAAAACAATGGAGCCAGTGATACTGTTACCTGAAAAGAAAACGAACGGGAAGAAAGAAAATACTAAGGATATGGAAGTGAAACAAAAGAGAATGAAAAGAAGGCATCCAAAGAAATTAATGAAAACAAGGGAAGAAATGGAAATGATGAACCATGGTTTATTTGATAATGATAATATCCCTATTACCAACAATGAAGAAATCGTGAGTTCCAGAAATTATGGAAATAGATTGATGGTAATCTCAGAAATGGTTTACCAGCAGACAGTAGTTTACCACGGGGAAGTGATCAGAGGTAAATGGAATACAACAGGGATGGAGATATATGGTAGATTGTCAATGGTATCATTGATCATTGATGGACCAGAGACGTACTGGTATATAAAACACTATGATAGAGGGAGCCGAATAAGCTTAGCAGCCAATAAAGGAATAGCAGCTAGGAAAATGAAATACAAGACAAAGGCCAGAGATGTCACTAGTACCGGAACGATGATGAAGACTATGGTCATCCGGACAATGAGAGCAAATGAAGTGACAGACTACGGTTAAGTCTAATACCATACACCTCCACAAAAAGGGACTGATGTTATGATAACCGGCAACGGCAAAAAACTATGTCAAAGAAAAAGAAATTATGAGCAATTGTCCAACCTAATAAAAATCTTCAACCTGGGTATTTAAAAGAAAAATAATTATAAGAAGTACATTTGAAATAAAGAAAAGAAGAGAGCTAATACCATATTTAGGGTAATAATATGATATGTTAACCATATTTATGGAAAAATATTATGAGTAATTGAATGTATGGAAGAAAGAATTTAAAAGTAAAAATTCAAAAATGAAGTAATGACTACTTACTACCTATTATTTAGAAAACAGTTTATGAATCAAGAAGAAAATGAATTTTGAATTAAATCTCAAAATTCAAAAAACATGTAAGAACACCTTACTACCTATTATTTAGGAGATAATTTATGATGAAAAATCACTAAATTCAAAAATGAAGTAATGTCTACTTACTACCAAATATTTATGAAAAAACTTTATGGAAAATAAAAAAGAAGAAAATGAATTTTGAATTAAATCTCAAAATTCAAAAAACAAGTAAGAACACCTTACTACCTATTATTTAGGAGATAATTTATGATGAAAAGTAAAAATTCAAAAATGAAGTAATGACTACTTACTACCTATTATTTAGAAAACAATTTATGAATCAAAAAGAAAATGAATTGTGAATTAAACCACAAAATTCAGAAACCCAAGTAAGAACAACTTACTACCTTATCTTAAAAACAACTTTTAGAAATGAACAAGAAAAAAAAAATTTGGATAACACATTACAAACAATAATATATGGAACCAATTCTGAAAAACTTTCAAGAATAAAGAAATGGCAGTACAAACCACTGATACAATTTAAATGAATAAACTTATTGTGAAGTGAAATTAATGAGAATTTTATGTCAAATAAACAGAGATATTAAACATATGACATTAATAATAAAGAGTGCATTTGGATAAAAAGCAAGAGCAAAATAAAATTTTGATTAAGAAAGAAAAAACCATATATAAATAAATCCATAAGAAAAAGATGATCATATAATCAATGTCAATTATTAAAAAGACAATTAAAAGAGTAATTGAAAAAACAATACTAGTGGAACGATTCACAAGAATTAAGAAAGGAACAAAAATATAATACAAAATATATGCTACCAATGACCAGAAGGAGATTGTGATAACAGTCAAAAAATGACAGAGAATTAAAAACTTTACACTGAATAAGGAGTGATAATTATATTATACCAGCTTCCAATCACAAGGAGAAATAAAATGACAGCAGAGCTAACCATTGAGAAAAATAACTGAGATAGACATTCACTAAGATAGAAATATTAATAGATCTGTTCGTATACGAAGTGAAATATCCAAAGATATTTAATTTTTTTTTATATAGTCATAAGGTGGACTATTCTTATATAATTTTGTTAATGACTGTCTGAGATAAGTCCAGCAGTATTATTATGTATTGGTCAGAGATGATTTCCCTCTGTAATCAATAAATGACGTAGTATGACCAGCAGAGTGAGATGCCTACAGAGCCCCTCTGGACACTGCCCCAGCTAACGTATTAGGGAATGTTAGGGAATAAATATCCCAAGGATAAAGAAACGAGTTAAGAAGAAAATGGAAAAATAAAAAATAACGAACCTCAGATGACTATTACTATCAGTAAGAATCCAGTTAATAATGAGATATAAATAAGCTCAAAAATATAGGAGAAAAAATTTTAGAAATGTGAAGGAAGTAAAGAAATATAATTTATAATATAATGTCATAAGCAATTACTTCAGACAAACTAAGTATGATCTGAACTAATCACTTCTGGAAGAGAGCAATCTGTAGCATGACAGATAATCCACACAAATACATTACTCAATGATCATTAATAAAGCTCTAATATATGGAGTATCTAAATGAGAATCGTTTAAAATGCACTATTTACTAAATATATTCACAAG
This sequence comes from Magicicada septendecula, assembly GCA_034769895.1. Lineage (NCBI taxonomy): Eukaryota > Metazoa > Arthropoda > Insecta > Hemiptera > Cicadidae > Magicicada > Magicicada septendecula. The sequence goes on along the minus strand of CM068375.1, from coordinate 58,597,664 downwards.
AAAGGTTAAATAAAGAAAAATTCTGCAAATAATATAATATAATACAAATTTAAAAACCCAGAAGACTAAAAATGATAATAACAAAATTACCCAGGTAAGATAGAAGCAGGCAATTAATATACCCCGTCAAAGAAACCAGACCAGAAGAAACGAAGGCATACACGGCGAAAAACTACAGAAGAAGGAAGAATAGTCAAAACTACCACTACTGAAGACAGAAGAAAGAAGAATAATTAAAACTAAAGAAGAAAGAAGAATAATTAAAACTACTACTACTGAAGACAGAAGAAAGAAGAATAATTAAAACTACTATTACTGAAGAATGAAGAAAGAAGAACAATCAAAGATACAGAAGACAGAAGAAAGAAGAATAATTAAAACTAAAGAAGAAAGAAGACTAATTATAACTACTACTACAGAAGAAGGAAGAAAGAAGAACAATCAAAGCTACAGAAGACAGAAGAAAGAAGAATAATTAAAACTACTATTACTGAAGAAAGAAGAACAATCAAAGATACAGAAGACAGAAGAAAGAAGAATAATTAAAACTACTATTACTGAAGAAAGAAGAACAATCAAAGATACAGAAGACAGAAGAAAGAAGAATAATTAAAACTACTATTACTGAAGAAAGAAGAACAATCAAAGATACAGAAGACAGAAGAAAGAAGAATAATTAAAACTACTATTACTGAAGAATGAAGAAAGAAGAACAATCAAAGATACTGAAGACAGAAGGAAGAAGAATAATTAGAACTAAAGAAGACTAATTAAAACTACTACTACTGAAGAATGAAGAAAGAAGAACAATCAAAGATACAGAAGACAGAAGAAAGAAGAATAATTAAAACTACTATTACTGAAGAATGAAGAAAGAAGAACAATCAAAGATACTGAAGACAGAAGAAAGAAGAATAATTAAAACTACTATTACTGAAGAAAGAAGAACAATCAAAGATACAGAAGACAGAAGAAAGAAGAATAATTAAAACTACTATTACTGAAGAAAGAAGAACAATCAAAGATACAGAAGACAGAAGAAGGAAGAATAATTAAAACTACTACTACTGAAGACAGAAGAAAGAAGAATGATTAGAACTAAAGAAGAATAATTAAAACTACTACTACTGAAGAATGAAGAAAGAAGAACTAATTAAAACTACTACTACTGAAGAAGAAAGAAAGAAGAACAATCAAAGCTAAAGAAGAAAGAAGAACAATTAAAACTCAAAGAAGAAAGAAGAACAAACTAAATCTAATGAAGAAAGAAGAACTAATTAAAACTACTACTACTGAAGAATGAAGAAAGAAGAACAATCAAAGCTACTGAAGACAGAAGAAAGAAGAACAATCAAAGCTACTGAGGAATGAAGAAAGAAGCACAATCAAAGATACAGAAGACAGAAGAAGGAAGAATAATTAAAATTAGAGAAGAAAGAAGAATAACCAAAACTACCACTACTGAAGAGAGAAGAAAGAAGAATAATTAAGATCAAGGAAGAAAGAAGACTAATTAAAACTACAGAAGAAGGAAGAAAGAAGAACAATTAAAACTCAAAGAAGAAAGAAGAACAAACTAAATCTAATGAAGAAAGAAGAACTAATTAAAACTACTACTACTGAAGAATGAAGAAAGAAGAACAATCAAAGCTACTGAAGACAGAAGAGAGAAGAACAATCAAAGCTACTGAGGAATGAAGAAAGAAGAACAATCAAAGATACAGAAGACAGAAGAAGGAAGAATAATTAAAATTAGAGAAGAAAGAAGAATAACAAAAACTACCACTACTGAAGAGAGAAGAAAGAAGAATAATTAAGATCAAGGAAGAAAGAAGACTAATTAAAACTACAGAAGAAAGAAGAAGGAAGGATAATCCAAAACTACAGAAGAAAGAAGAATAACCAAACTCAAAGAAGAAAGAAGAATAATAAAAATAAGAACTACAGAAGAAAGAAGAAGGAAGGATAATCCAAAACTACAGAAGAAGGAAGAATAACCAAACTCAAAGAAGAAAGAAGAATAATTAAGACGACCCATATAAAACAAAAACCCCATAGGGAAAGAACCCCCAAAAAACCCCAAAATCAATGAATGCCCAAACAGAAAGTATAACACATTAAAAAACCATATCACTGTAAAACTGACAAAAAACTAAAAGTGTTACCTGTAGTAAATATTAGTGCATTCAAAAAGTTATTGTGTAATGTGTATAAACAAATCTTCACAGTTCCCCCATGGTTGAATATTTCATATTAAAAACTAGAAAAAGACTAGTAAATATAGTAATAATTCACCATGGAAAAGTGTAAGTGATCAAATTATAACTAATAAACTTTAAGAAAGGTGCATGAGTAGCAGTACAAAGTAACAAACTTTAAGTTTTGTGAACAGTGCCTACTTTGATAATGAAGTAGTAATTTTACTAATAAAAAGCTACTAAAACTGTATGAACATTCCATAGAATGGAATATAACTTAGATAGCCAGGGTTATACTTTAAGAGGGGGCATAAATCTTATAAAATGGGGAATTACAGAACTAACTGTTTATGATGAAGTAGTAGAAGGTATTAACAATTATATATGGATCCAAATGTTGGGTTCCAATTAAATATAGCATTTAGATAAGTAAGGGTTAGTCATAAGAAATATTAGTATTATAATTGTTATTTTATTGTTCATGTTAATTTAGGAATGCATTATCTAAAATTAGATATCATTCCAATGTTGTAGAAATACTTTTTATTATGTTATTAGGTGATATACCAAAACAATGTTATTAAGAACACCAGTTTTATATATCTGGGTGTTATATTTTAATTGTATAATCTATAATTACTGTTATGCCAGATCAGAGAACTAATTTTTAATCAAATATATCAGAGTCAGAAGTCAGGGAAGGAAATAAAATAATTACATTAGTAAAACATTCTGCAAATGGCCACAATTCAAATCTAGGCAATATAATAAAGTTAAAATGCAGAATAATTAATAAACCTAATCTTATAAACCAGTCAAACTGACAATATTTAGGCAAGATACACCCAACATATTAAATACTATTTAAATAAGGCTTTCTAAAGATATGGTCATTCTATGAGTAAAATTATTTATTTGTATAATGAAATACCATTTGAAACTGAAATAGGTTCACTAACTTTATCAGAAGGGGAGTCATATACAACTGAATTATATTAAAAAACCATCATTAGTATACTAAATTGCAATAAAATAAGTGAGAATTGATAATTATACAAATTTCAGATTTCATAGAATAATAATTATATTAGTTAAAATGGCTATTATTTACATAGCAGACAGGAAGTATAATTTTAGGCCTACCTCCCAAAAAATTATAAGAAAAATAATTTTCAGATAAAACTTTGTAACACCAACTTAATTACTATCAAAATAAGTAGAATAGAATCGTGAACACGAATATGTATTTAATATTACAAACAGTTAACTAATAACAGAATTATTTTTTGAGCATAGTGTACTATTTTAAAACGTGTCGGAAATTAAGGCGATGTGAAACAATGTATTAGATATATTATATAGGCTAAGATTTTCATGAGACGAAGGAAATCCAGACAGTTCATTATTATACATTAAAGAGAGCACTTGACAGGAATATTTGATAAAACCAAACTTAATGACGGTTACGTATAACAAGAGCTCGGAATCAGTTTTGTGTAAAAATTAAATTTTTAACTATTCTAATCATTGTGAAGTGGTGAAGTTGCCATACGAACTACATAACACTAATAAACAGAACCACATATAACTATTTAAATGAAGTAACACTGGAATCACACCAAATACCAAGTGAATATTCGAGGTTAAACGGACACACATAAACACCAATTGATATACTTAATTAACAACATTTTAACACCAAGTGAATTAATCCATCTTACTACAGTGACATTAAACTATACACCAGAAGATAATATACGATTGCGAAGAAGATTTAACCGCAGAAGGGACATATTTATTCCATAAATACTCTGTCAGTGTTAGAAGGTGAACTCCGCGCATGCGCCAGGCGGCCATTTTGACCCAATCTCGTCATCTCAACTGGACGACTGTTTGCTGAACTGGGGTGAATAAAAATTATATATAAACTTTTATTATTAGTAATTACCATTATATTGTTTAATTTTAATACATTTTTAGAATTGTAAGTGTTATACTTTCTGACCCTGACCTTCTCTGGCTTTTTATATAATTAACCGTTCGAAGAACCTATTTTTGTAATACCAATATAACATTCATAGATCGACCGGCCCTGAGCGTGTCGATACATTATAACATTGTTTTCAATTGAGCAAATTCCTTATTTTGTTGAATAAACGTTTGTTATCTAGTAAATTGAATTTGATTTCTCTAATAAAAGGACATAACCATTAATTAATAAAGAAAACTCGACAACCTTTAAAGGCAGTATATGCGAAATACTACATTTCAAGAGTAAGAAGAAGAGAGCCGTTCGCGCCTAATTTGAAGTTAACTGGATTTTTTTTTTAATAAATTTACAGAAGGGAAGATTATTACTAGAATACACACCATACCATCCTATTTATAATCACAATCAACAATCTCAATTTATTTCTAAATTTTAAGAATATAAACACATCGAAAACAATTTGTTCAGAATTTATTTTTTTTGTATAAATATAAATTTTAAATTTATATCACCTTTCAAATTGCTGCAACAGCAACATACACCTAGAATATTTGATAACAACATTATCCAGGAACATTACCAAATCGACGTCTCCCAGAGCGGAACGTCACTACTACACATACGCACCATAAAAATTATTCTGGGTAATATTATGCCAGAACACCATTACAATTACCATTATATATTACAAAATTGAAGACCAGTAGTGAGCGCCGAACGAAGATTAGAAGACATTAGCTACATTACTACATACAATAGTGAGAGTACAATTCTCATACATCAACTATTTATTTATTTTTATATATAATATTTATCGTATTATTACAAAATTGGCGAGTCCAACTGGTGGGGCTCGATTACCGCAGAATACCAGAACAAGCAACACTTTATAAATTTAATTATAATTTGTAATAAATAAGTTATATTACATAATTTGGCTTCCATCGCGGGGCTTGAAGAAACCAGGACTTCAAAGTGATATTACATAATTTGGCGTCCAACTAAAGGGCTGTAATTAGGGGTTGAAAGGCGGTAATTACTTACCCAATTCCTAATTCAGCTTGGCAGCGGTTACCCAGCCAGGGAATCAGGGAAAATAATGCCTCGTGCCACATCAAAGAAGAGAGCGGCGGAGGCCGAGAAAGAACTCGATATGGATAATAAGGGGGCGACCCCAGTGGAAGACGTGGAAAGGATATTAGAACGGGTGGAACGTAAAAAACCAGCACCACCAGAGGAACAACCCGAAGCGCACACACAAACAGGGGAAATCGATGTCCGGGAGGAACGAATAGGACAACCCGAGAAACCACCACGAGAAGAGAATAGTAACATGCAGGAGATGTTCAGGATAATGATGGAGAAGATGGAAGAAAACAGCAAGAAGATGGAAGAAAACAGCAAGAAGATGGAAGAAAACAGCAAGAAGATGGAAGAAAACTTGAAGAAGGACAACCAAGCAACCAAGGAAGAATTAAGCAAGAAAATGGATTCCACCGAAGAAAACTTGAACAAGAAAATGGATTCCACCGAAGAAAACTTGAACAAGAAAATGGATTCTACCACAGAAGAAAATAATAAAAGATTTGAAGATTTGAAGAATGATAACCAATCTTTAAGGGAAGAATTGAAGAAGGACAACCAAGAAACAAAAGAAGAATTGGGCCGTAAAATAGAAAGGACCAATAAGAGAATTGAGGAAACCAGTAAAAAGGTGGAAAAGAAAATGGAAGAAAATAAGAAGAATTTGGAAGAAAAGATGGAAGAAACCAATAAGAAAATCGAAAGTGATCATCAACAGTTAAGGAAAGAGTTAAGAGAGGACTACCAACGGTTAAGAGAAGAGATAAGGGAGGATAACCGACGATGGCATAAGGAAATGAAAGAAGACAGGGAAGACGAAAGAAGGGATAGAAAAGAATACAGACAAATCTTGAAGGAAGGTTTGAGTGAAATAGATAAAAACATCACATCCTTGGATGAAGAATTGGATAAGACACTGGACAACAGCAAACCAGAACGAAAGGAAATACCAAACAATAAAACAATGGAGCCAGTGATACTGTTACCTGAAAAGAAAACGAACGGGAAGAAAGAAAATACTAAGGATATGGAAGTGAAACAAAAGAGAATGAAAAGAAGGCATCCAAAGAAATTAATGAAAACAAGGGAAGAAATGGAAATGATGAACCATGGTTTATTTGATAATGATAATATCCCTATTACCAACAATGAAGAAATCGTGAGTTCCAGAAATTATGGAAATAGATTGATGGTAATCTCAGAAATGGTTTACCAGCAGACAGTAGTTTACCACGGGGAAGTGATCAGAGGTAAATGGAATACAACAGGGATGGAGATATATGGTAGATTGTCAATGGTATCATTGATCATTGATGGACCAGAGACGTACTGGTATATAAAACACTATGATAGAGGGAGCCGAATAAGCTTAGCAGCCAATAAAGGAATAGCAGCTAGGAAAATGAAATACAAGACAAAGGCCAGAGATGTCACTAGTACCGGAACGATGATGAAGACTATGGTCATCCGGACAATGAGAGCAAATGAAGTGACAGACTACGGTTAAGTCTAATACCATACACCTCCACAAAAAGGGACTGATGTTATGATAACCGGCAACGGCAAAAAACTATGTCAAAGAAAAAGAAATTATGAGCAATTGTCCAACCTAATAAAAATCTTCAACCTGGGTATTTAAAAGAAAAATAATTATAAGAAGTACATTTGAAATAAAGAAAAGAAGAGAGCTAATACCATATTTAGGGTAATAATATGATATGTTAACCATATTTATGGAAAAATATTATGAGTAATTGAATGTATGGAAGAAAGAATTTAAAAGTAAAAATTCAAAAATGAAGTAATGACTACTTACTATCTATTATTTAGAAAAGTTCTCACTACCGTTACTTGATAATGGTTGCGAAACCGAAAGGCCTCGTTCGAGGGAAAATTGTACATAGCAGAGAAGCAACAAAATACGACAAAGTTGTTATGAAGACTGCTAACACAGATAAAATAGCTGATAATAGGAACCCTTAAGAGTTGACATTACTATAGCGTGTGGACAAATGTAAGTGGATTTGTTTGTATGACCAGTACCTTCTTAATTTCACATTGTTAGGCCTGTTTGTGACACATTAAAACTGGTTATTAGTGACTACAATGTTGTCTGTGTACTGTTTCTAATGTACAATACGACGATCCGCGATACCTCGTAACGGTACATTTATTTATTGTACATTTTATAACGTCAAAATTGTGTACCTTGCAATTTTACGAGAATTAATCAATATTAAACAGATATAAGAACAAATATGTACAAATAAAGTTAAAGAAATACCGTTAGAAAATAGCAGAGCGGTATTTTTTTTTTCAACAGAACGCACCCTGGCGTCTGGCGACGGTTAGACGGCAGAAAATAAGCAACAGTCACGTACGAGACATAAGGTAGTAAAATTGTATTATATTTAAGAAACAGCAAAAAAATAGGTAAGGAGCTGTAAAAGTTAAGTGCTTATAACAAAGAGTACCGTTATGCTGAAGCGAGAGAATTAGAGAGAGAAACGGTGTTAAGCGTCAGTTTCCACTACACCGAGAGAAGTTCGGAACGCGCAGTTTGTTAGCGAATAAGAAAAAGCGTCAGTTTTTTAGCGGTTAAATCCTCCCCTTGTCACATTGGGTAGAATTGAATATCGCGGCACTTAAGTCTGATGAGAATGTTTAGAGTAAATATTGAGTGTGGGTAACAGTAGTTCATGTATAAAAAAGCGTAGTTGAAAAAGTAAGTCAGTCATCGGAGTAGTATTATACGTAAAGGACTCGGAACCATTATTTTAAGTTAGCGGAGATATTATAACAATTGAACTTGTAATAGTTAACTTAAAGAATCGTAACCGTTACTTAAGTCAGCGGACAATTCACAACTATTGACTCGAAGTCTTTATTGAATCAAATAAGTTATAGTGAATTCGGAAGTGAAAGCGGCGGAGAAATTACAAGTATTAAAATCGTAATTGTCAATTCAAGTACCGGAGAACGGTTAATAAACAGTTAAAGTGATCAGTCTTTACAGTAACAGTGAATCGGCGGGATTCCACAGAGTAATTCGTCAAGTTAATAAAGAATCCGGCGGTATCGATCTGTACTTTCCGTGTTGCAAGCACTTATCTTAATTGAAATATACCAAGGTGTTAAGAAGGAATATCGGTTAATACGATATATATATATATATATATTATAACTTTACTATCTGCGTGTTGTTGTGTTGTGTGAATGTATGAGCACCTACCTGCTGTCCGATCTTGCGGTTTTCTTCCGACTAGGGCGTGTGGATTTTGGATTTGAGTTCACAAGTATGTAAACTCAAGTATATAACAACAGCACACTAAATAAGTTATTTTAAAAGTGAAGAGTTTTGTGAGGTTGGTAGGCTACGTAGTACAGCAATAAAAATACAATATGGGGTAATAAAACGGTGTTTATTACTCCAATGACACACAAGAATGAAATGCTTATATGATCAAATATTCTTACAAACTAAACAATAAATAAATCTTGAATAATGTTTTCTGAATGATTAATAATTTTCAGAAGTTGAGCTCGTTATTTTGAAAGAGTTTATTTTAACTGAGAATTTAATTAATCAATTTAATTTAATTCAATTTAATTTCAATGTCTTTAAAAATTTGATTCTAATGAAATAAAAACTCTAAAGTTACTTGAAAATATTCAAAAATAAACTAGGCGTGACAATCTAGTTCACGTCCCTTTATTTACTAGTGATCTGACTCACGTATACTGCAGTATGAGCAAATTATTTAATTCTTTGTTAAGATTTGTATAGCGCTTTTTGTTTTATCTACTATTAATTCTTAACTAATGCTTATTAATTACTTATACTGGCTATACAGATTATCACACATGAATAATTCTTATTTAACTAGAATCTTTGATTTCTGGCATCTGAATGATTTATATTACATTGATTTTAATTAAAAAAGAAAGAAAAATTTAACGGTTGAAAAATAAATAACTTGATTTCGACTTTCCTGATTCTGAAGTGGATTTTAGAGATGCTCCGGATGTCTCTCGCTGTCCTTGTCCAATCGGCTAGAGATAGTGATCTACTTGAGCGTCCTGGGTTTTGGCGGTGAGCTCGGAAATCAGCAACACTCTGCTCTCCTGCTATTTGATGAAGTTTTTACGTCTGTAGCTTTCTGCGAGAACTGCTTCACGTCCCTCGTCGATTCACGTTCCACGTCAGCGTGTGTGTGTGTCGTTTCGAGTTGTAGCTCTGCTTGTCAGCTGATTCGCAAATGGTTTAGACGGCCTCTCTGTCGTATTCTTGAAGTAATGTCTTTTAGTCTTGTATATCTCTTGCGTGCGTACGCCTACAGTTAATGTAGTGCACAATACGACGCTTGTTTGTTGATGTGGAAGAGTATCTTGACTGGACGCTGTAATTACGAGTCATTACAGATCTGTTTTATGATGATCGTAATTAGGCGTGTTGACCACGTAGAGTCTTCAGATGAGTCTTCACAAAACTATGGTTTTGAGACGATCGAAGATATACGTCTGTTCTTCTTGAATACTGGCAGTAGAGTGTTTGATCAGCCCCAAAACTCCGCGTTGGTTCCAATTTCTTCGAATGATTTGATTGGCTGACCCACTCTCCCTAATACTCAAAATTTGAATCACCTCAGCCAGTGAGAACGAAACTACTTTCCCACAGACGGAGAATTTATATTATTATTAATATTCTTAACACAACGGAACTGAATTGTCGCTCCGGATTTCCTGTGGCACTTTTATATTGCAATTATCTTGGTTGCAAACCAAGTTGTGCTAATTCTAAAATATACAATTTGTTGTAAATTCTTATAGCTATACCATATCAAAACTCTATTATGTAGCTCAATTATTACGGAAGTTATTGACATAAAATTAATTAACTCTGTTATTATTTAATTATATTGCATATAATTCGCACACCCTATTATTAATATTTCGGCAAACATTTTGGCTATAATGGATTTTGCCTGTATTTACTGGTTTCCGAAATATTAATAATTGAAAGTTTGGGTGTGGTCGTATTCGTTACACAGTGAGTTGATTACGTAACAGACGCGTGTGCGCCTTGTACAATGCATTATTATGATCGGTAAAACATATGAGTGGAGTTTCGACTATTAAAATTTATTTAAACATCAATATAGTATACCCTTAGCATATAACTCCAAATTAATGATATTTGGTCCTGTTATAATACATATATATATATATATATATATATAGCAACAGAACACAGGATGATAAGCTATGTTGTTTATATCAGGGCACATGAATGACGAGCATTTTCTTGTTTAAATTTGTTTTATGTAATATTTGTCTTTTGGTCGTAAGTTTTGTATTTAGAAATGGATAAGCATGTAGGGTATACCAAACTCTTCATAAAAAGATGTTCTATATTGTCATGTATTTTTTGTGTGAATTTGTGCGCGTGCGCGGGTGTGATAATCTGTGATCGCTATAGCTTCAGTGGTAGTTAACCGATTGACGTGAAACGTTGACAAGGAATTATTTAGGTAAATAGCTTCAATTTGGGTATACTCTGTGGTTCATAACTATTTTAGAAATATGTTTTTTTAAGTAAAGAAAAACTCAATTATAACTCTTATCAATGATAGGGTAATAAAAATTGTAGATAATTTCCATGCAGGACTTTGCTAAATTATACAAAGTGTTCATGAAATTCGTATATCTGTTCCATCAATCATGTGACTTGGGCTTAGCCTATCAGAATACACTTAATTCAGTGAGATTCATACGTTGTAGAGCTAGCATGGACACAGTCTGTCTGTAGAAGTTGCAAGGGGAAGTTGTGCCCGGTGAAGAGAGTTGTTCTCTTACGAACGTAGAAATATCGTATATAAAATAAACCTTGGAAATTCTTAACGAAGTTTTGCGTTAAGAACCGAGAGGGTAAAATATTTAGATAAAATTTAAAATATAATACAGTGCTGTTTCGTGTAAGTTAAGATATCCGCTTAGGGAACTTAAAGACACTCCAAGATATCGTGGAAGGTGTACATTAAACGCACCGCATTAGTAAATACCCATTAACCCTGAGGTTAAGAAAATATAAGATGTAAATTAATAATAAACTGTATGAGTGGAATTTATAAGCATTGTGAGTGAACAATTTATGAAGAAACTAATTAATGTTAGCAGTCAAACATAACAACGAGACTCAGTGAAATATAGCCGCTGGAGCCGCCTGACGTAGAAGAGGACGACAAGACGAAGAGGACGCCAGGACGAAGAGGACGCCAGGACGAAGAGGACACCAGGAAGGAGTGACGCTGTAGAAGAGGACGCCAGGACGAAGAGGACACCAGGAAGGAATGACGCTGTAGAAGAGGACGCCAGGACGAAGAGGACACCAGGAAGGAGTGACGCTGTAGAAGAGGACGACGAGAAGAAGAGGACCCCAGGACGGGAGCGACGAGACGAGAGGAGGACGTTGCAGAAACCAAGTAAAATCGATTTATATTATTGAACAATACAAACAATTAATTCTATTATCAATACATGACAATTTAAAAAAAAACAATATACATCTTTAAAAACTATATTTATGTATATAATAAATAATTTTTCATCTCCTCCATAATAGACTTGTATGTGATTTTTACACACTCACTATATCCTTATTAGTATAATAAAATTTGATGTGTTGCAATATATATATATATATATATATATATATATTGCGACAACACAAATTACTAAACTATTGGCGCATAGGATATGATTTCAAATTACAAGTCTATATTGGAGGGTTTAAGATTATTTATTGTACAAACACAAGTTATAGTTTATATGGTATATTTGTAATGTACAGAATGTAATGTTTGATATAGAGTCTTTCTTTTAAAGTGTTAAATAATGTTCATACGCAAGACGTGATACGTTACATAAGAAGACTCCCACGATGATGTTGTTGAATAGAAGGGCCGGTCTTTGCGGTATAGATGGATCGTCAGGTGTGGCATACAAATGACAGACGTTTCACCAGAAACGTTTACAGCTGGGCTGATGTCCTGTAACAGCTGGGCTGATGTCCTGTAACAGCTGGGCTGATGTCCTATAACAGCTGGGCTGACGTCCTATAACAGCTGGGCTGATGTCCTATAACAGCTGGGCTGATGTCCTGTAACATCTGGGCTGATGTCCTGCAATTCCCACGATGAATCCGACACTTCGCACACACAACGGTACTACGGATTTTATCACTCGCAAAACTTATATAGAGTTTAAGACCAAGTAATATCTCAGGTGACAGTGAGTTTAATCAATAACGGTATATTGAGCTTATACCTCTCCGGCTTCTTCAAGTGTTCTCGCGAATATCAAGGTCTACCGCGATCAGCAGACCACCCTATGAGGAAATCTTGCACTAGCACGGAAACGTCTTGATGGAACTATTGCGTAACAATTTATACTACTGTCACTGCGGAAAATCTCGCACAGTGAAACAGTTACACTTACTTCCTACACACGTAATACTACAATATTAATATCGTGTGTAAAGATATAAAATCAATTGTTATGCGTCACACGCGTTACTATCCCCGAAAAGTCTTAACAGATCCTTGCAAGCGGTATAATCTTGTACAAGGAATTGTATGTACCGTTCACGGTAGCAGCAGTGAAGAACTGCTTGTAATTTTACGCACAATGCGTTAAAACACTGGTGTGTGCAAATGTACTTACACACACAGTTCTGAGTCTTCCCGTGTCACTAACGACGAATAGTCTTACAACACCTTGCAAGCGGTAGAATTCTTGTACAAGGAGTGCACGACCCGTTCGCGGTAGATGGCGTAGAAGAACTGCCTGTGTAACGACAGGCATAAGAAAATTTCCAACCACCAGTCAGCATTCTATTGGTGGATGGAAGTCACATGGTTAGTAAAAGTGACAATGCACTTTTCATGCATTAGAGTGCATTTACCTTGTGACAGCATGCATAGCGGTAATCAGACTACTCGTATCTCATGCATGCTGCCTACATATTAATAATATACTTGAACGTAAACAATAGTCCAACAGGTATAGGGATTGTAGCGATACATACGTCTAAGTTCAGTTAATGGCCACACAACGATAATACTCCACGCGCCACCCGGGAAACGTTTACCACTCGCGCACGCGCGCACATTTCCACTAACACAGTACATGGATCACCATAAATAATAATGCACAGTTTTTTTAAACTAAACCCTTAACCTTACTAAATACAATTGATAACAACCAAACTTAACCATCAACCAAAATATAATATGAATGTCCATTGTCTGTGTAATATATGACTTGCCCCGCCTATCATGATCCTGTGATTCGTTGCAGGATTAACTCCCTCCCGCATAAAAAAAAAATTTTTTTTTTTTTTTAGTTAACAACAAAAAATAAAAAAAATTTTTTTTTTTCAATATAACCACAACAACTTCCTAATCCTGAAATAATAATAATACCCTCCAACTAAAATCAAATAAACATCCTCAATTAATACTAACATTTCCAACTGTCACTTTGACAGAAGCATCAATTCACAAGACACGTGGTAACCTTCAAACCAAAACAAACACACATGTTCTTGACACATAGATAACGACATCTAATGCAGGGTCATAGCGTACACAGACAACATTCCTTATCAAAACTAGATTATTGTTCATTCACAAACCCATCTTACATACAACATTTCAACCTGAATTGACATATTTAAATCACTACACATTCTTACCCCTATATCCTGACATTTATTTCTGAGTTTTTTGTATAAATTTTTCTCAGTTTTGAAACGCACACGTTTACTTGGAAATACAGATTTAAATTTGTTTAATATACACCGTAATTGCCTTATCTCGCAACCCATTAACTGAACCTTGGGAGTCGCTGAGTTATTCGTTATCTTATCTTTCGAGCGTCCTAGTCTGATAAGGTGCTCTACCCTATCAACCTTATCTCGTAATGTATGGTTTGGAACTCCAACTGGCAGTTTATTCAATTCGTCGATTTCCAATATAATATTATGTCCGAGTTTTCTAACTCCAATTACGGTCATATCTATTTCCGTTTCCTGCACATATCTTGTTATACGTGCCTGTTTTTCAACTATCTGCGACTCACACGCTGCTGATTTAACCCTTGTGTGACTTACCGGCAGAATCGGCATTTGTATAAAGTGGTTTTTACACCACTTTCGTAACTGCTTGTCCAACAGCGATATTTCTGTGCCACTGTCGGACAACCTCTCGTCGCCATAACCATTGATTTTTGCTTCGACAATAAGGTCGGTGCAATTTTCAATCCTAATATTTCCCTCATGTTTATTACTATTATCATTATTACATACTAAATTATCCCTAATTTCGGCAGGATATAGGCCATACATAACAGTTTTATTCTTATAACTAACATTTTCCATACTTGATCGATTGAACTGCTTTTCAACTGAATCATTTTCAGTAACTGTTGCTAATAAGTTGGTATTAATTTGCTGAGTTGTATTTTTATGTTGTTGTGATTGCGGCTGATTTTGTGGTGTTCGAACATGAAACTGATTACGCGGCGGTTCATTATTATTTATCATAATTGTTGTCACCTTATTGTCACCAGTATCATTCACCTCTCCGTCCTCCGTAAACACCTCAGTACCTGATATAGATTCACCTAGTACCTCATCATTTCGACATGTGTCATAGATACTTGCACCGTTAGTATCCATACTAGTTCCAGGCTCTACTACTGGTTCGGGATTTTTATGTGTTATGCATACACTGTCCGCATCCATGATAGCTTCAGATTCTATCATACGTTCACGGTTCTCGCATGCTATATCTGTTACACTATAAACTATCACCCCATCACAGCACTTACCTGAAGTATGTTCCAGACTAACAGAGTTGTTACTACTAATTTCATTTCTGTTATCCTCACTACAATCCGATGCAGATTCTAAATATTCGACTTTACCGAGATATGAACTACTAGGCCCTAATAAGGTGGTTTCTGTATAATCACTTTCAATTGCAACTACTACGCTACTGTTCTCCGTTAATCCTCCAGATGTAAAATCTTGGTTAACTTCCATATCACTTTCTTTGAGAGTATGTTTCACAAGGACATTTGGTACTTCAAAATTATCATAAGGTACAATATTCTCAACCGTTAAATCTACTTCAATACCAGCTGACATTTCCTGTAGTTTCGCCATCCTCTCCTCTCTATCGGCTTCCATTTCTTCCCAAAATTTCTGCCTAATGGCTATCATCTCCTCATCCCTGGCTTTACTTTCCTCTGAAACTCCTTGTATATCCGCTATCATCTCTTCCTCCACGGCTTTCATCTCCTCATGCCAGGCTTTCATTTCTGCTGAAAGCTTCTGTATACTCATTTTCACCCCCTCTTGACAGGCTTTATTTTCCTCTTTATCAGCTTTTATTTCTTCCGACATGGTTTCCCACTTCGCTAATACGGCAGCTAAAAGATTCTTGATTTCTGCAGTATCCGCCATAATGATTAAATTTTAATTTAAAATTTAGTAAATTTAAATTTATTGATTTATACGCAAAGCAAGTTATTATTATCACAACAAGATTAGAACATATGGTAACCAGTTTATACGCACACAGAAAAAGCAGTTCAAAATATCAACATGTAAATACCTTATCTAACATACAACAACTAATAATCTACCTCCAATATACTGATAAAATCTGTTCATATATGATATACAAGAGAATATGCACACTTGAAAAATTATATCCTCAGATTTTCATATGAACAATACACATACAATTATTACGTTAATTATACTTATACGTCGGATTTTTCCAACAAATTTTATATTCATAGACAAATATATAATAGCGTAAAATTACCGCTATTTACGAGCCCTACGTTGCTAAGCGCCATAATATCTCTATGCGACAACACAAATTACTAAACTATTGGCGCATAGGATATGATAGTATGTGTATTTCAAATTACAAGTCTATATTGGAGGGTTTAAGATTATTTATTGTACAAACACAAGTTATAGTTTATATGGTATATTTGTAATGTACAGAATGTAATGTTTGATATGAGTCATTTATTTTCAAAACGAGCCACATCACTTTTTTTCATTTTTCAGATTTTCGTGTTTTTGATAAGTTCAGATATATTTTTATAACTGTGCAAAGCGGTTAGGTACAAAACAGATCACATCATCGCTTTATGAATGGTTAAACATCGACTTTATTTTCAAAACAAGCCACATCACTAGACCTGCGCAGTGGACCACTCCAGAACAGCTGAGCCTGCTGAGCACGCTGCTGTTGTCTCTGTTGTGTTTTGTTTGTATTACAAATTTAAACTGTTTCCTTTGTTAGTGGTGGTGATTTTTCGTTTTTATAATGGAATGTTATCCTCAAGAATGTTCGCCTACGAAGGCAAGGAGACCAAGAAATGAAGACTGTTGGGGAAGAAAATATAGCAAGAAAGCAAAGGTAATACATTTAGAGGTTATGTTCTAAGTTTGGCTTTCTACACATTGTAGGTGTGTAGATATATTTTTTTTGAACTTTATAAAGATGTGGGAAATAAAATGGATCTGTTAGGAATTTCTTTTTATTAAACTCAATTTCGTCTGGTTTAATAATTTATTATTTACTAGGTAGTCCTTCCCGTACACGACTTTTGTTTGGGAAAACTTCTATAAGCGTATTGACAGATTTTGTTCATTCTGTCACTTGATTTTCCTTAGGCCTACTTTTTATTTTTCCTCCCTGATCTAAGTTTTTGTTATCCGGTTAACATGACCAAGATCTGCCGAATGCTTATTCAAGCGCACCCATTTTATAAAAGTATTGTTTCGGAAAATTACACGCTTTTCTTTTTCTTTTCAGATGTGTACCCCCGGGTCCAGCAAAAAAGCTTACATGTAATCATAAAAAATAGGAGCCTACAGATGTAAAGAAATAACCCCTCAAGACCAAAAAATCTTTCACTCAAAATTCTATAACAATGCGGAAAAACTTTCTCATTTAAAACTAAAGCAAGATTCGTTTATTCTAAAGTATACAGATGCTTTAACTCCTAAGAAAATTAGACTTAAAGACAACTCAAGAGGTGAAAAGGGAATGACATTAAAGTATTACATTTACAAACATTCCAGTAAAGAACGTGTGCCAGTTTGTAGTCAAGCTTTCACTGATTCTCTTAGAATATCACGAACCAGGGTGAAGGGTGTGGTTTCCCGTCATTTCAAAGTGGGGACATGCCAAAAGAAAACAGAGGAGGGGACCGTAAGCTTACTTTATTTGAAGAGAAGAAAAGGACGGTTTTTGGTTTTATCAAATCCTTTAAAGCTATTGAAAGTCATTATTGTCGTAGCAAGTCTAGCTGTAGGGTATACCTAAGTTCAGATTTAAATATCAGAAAGATGTGGAGAATGTATGACAGTAAAATTACAGATGAGAGAAAGAAAGTCAAGCTTTCATACTTCCGTCACATCTTAAGAACCAAATTTAATATTGGGTTTGGGAGTCCTCGCACCGATGAATGCTCAACTTGCATCTCATTAGTCGAAAAAATAAAATATTGTTCAGACCCCACAGAAAAACAAACTTTGATGACTGAAAAAAGGGTGCACTCATTAAAAGCTAAAGCTTTTTATGCTTTGCTTCAGGAAAAGCGAGATGATTTGCTAACTATTAGTTTTGATTGACAGAAAAATCAAGTTTTACCTAAGGTTCCCGATCAAAGCGCATATTATTCCCGTCAATTATACAAGTACAACTTAACAATTGTTATTGGAGATTCAAAGGCCAAGCAAACGGTTGACAATGTGTTCATTTATCATTGGGAGGAAAACCAGTGTTTGGGAAAAGTACCAATGAGATTTGTTCTCCTTTATATGATTGTCTTACTAAAGTTGATATACCGGAAAATGTAAAAGTCCTTCGTTTGGCTTCTGATGGTTGCGGAGGTCAAAACAAAAATTATTTCATGATGTCCATGCTTGGGAAATGGCTCACGAAAAGGCTCCTGACTCAGTAAAACTTGTTGAGTATCTCTTCTCAATAGTAGGCCATTCTTTTCTGCCTTCTGATAGAGTTTTCGGCCGGATCGAGAAGGAAATAAAGAAAAAGTGTAATTATAACACCTGAGGAGTACACCGACATATTTTCCCAGTTTGGTACAGTTGTGTCCCTATTAGAAAGAAACTTTGATTGGAAGTCACAAGTGCAAAAAGTAGTTCGCCCACCCGCACAGTGACACTTCCAGTTCAACCCCTCCAAAAGATTTTATTTGAAAAGAAGTTTTAAAGGACATGACATAAGAATTAAAGGTGAAGTAAATTACAGATCAGATTTTGGAATGTTCAAGAGATTTTGCAAGAAAGGTCTCAAGTTCAGAAACTTAAATATGCCTCAGCTTTTGGCTCCTGGAGTAGGAATATCTGCACTGAAGTTAAGAGATGTTAATAACTTACTAACAAAACATTTTGGAGGTGAATGGAAATCATTGGATGTGTTGAAGTTTTACAAAAATATTGTTGATGAAGTAAATGATGATAAACAAGAAGAAATTGATAATCCAAGTGAACATGCATTGTGTGACCAAGTAGCTGAAGAGAACAGTTTAATGGTATAAGTTGATGCAGGACTAAAAAGAATTTTTTAACAAATGACTGAAACTGTATTTCAACACCAAACTTATGTACTAATAAACTAGTGTTTTATAATTGAGAACTGAATAATATTATTACCTATTTTTGTTTACTCGGGGTGGTTTCAGAACCGGCCTTAATAAGGTTTGTTCAAATATTCAATCCTTAAACCTGCAATAGTTGCAAATATAGGCTTACTTAAATAATTTTGAACTAATTACATGTCGAAACAAGAGAGCTCACTATTGTGGAATACCATTTTTTTTTTAAATACACTATTTTTGAAACTATCCATCAAATAACTGTTATTAGGTTTTAAAGTGCTGTTGAATGATAATAATAAAATTAAATTTCAAAGAAAATCTACATAATATTTTTTCTAGTTTCAAAAAAGGCTAGATCATTATTGTCTTATCAAAACAAGCTACATCACTCATAGTAATATCAAAAAAGGCTACATCACTCTTTATAGTTTCAAAACAGGCTACATCAACAATGTTAGAATCAAAACGGTCTATATCCAAATTTAAAAATGCCATAATTCCAAGATAAATCAGTGCACAATCTTCAAAACTTGTACACAAATGTATATACCCTTTCAAAATTTATAAACAAAATTTCATTCCTTTCATTGCAACATTTTTGGATTTTTTATGTTTTTTGTGTTTCCTGAAAAATTTAGTAAAAGTGATGTGGCTCGTTTTGAAAATAAATGACTCATATAGAGTCTTTCTTTTAAAGTGTTAAATAATGTTCATACGCAAGACGTGATACGTTACATAAGAAGACTCCCACGATGATGTTGTTGAATAGAAGGGCCGGTCTTTGCGGTATAGATGGATCGTCAGGTGTGGCATACAAATGACAGACGTTTCACCAGAAACGTTTACAGCTGGGCTGATGTCCTGTAACAGCTGGGCTGATGTCCTGTAACAGCTGGGCTGATGTCCTATAACAGCTGGGCTGACGTCCTATAACAGCTGGGCTGATGTCCTATAACAGCTGGGCTGATGTCCTGTAACATCTGGGCTGATGTCCTGCAATTCCCACGATGAATCCGACACTTCGCACACACAACGGTACTACGGATTTTATCACTCGCAAAACTTATATAGAGTTTAAGACCAAGTAATATCTCAGGTGACAGTGAGTTTAATCAATAACGGTATATTGAGCTTATACCTCTCCGGCTTCTTCAAGTGTTCTCGCGAATATCAAGGTCTACCGCGATCAGCAGACCACCCTATGAGGAAATCTTGCACTAGCACGGAAACGTCTTGATGGAACTATTGCGTAACAATTTATACTACTGTCACTGCGGAAAATCTCGCACAGTGAAACAGTTACACTTACTTCCTACACACGTAATACTACAATATTAATATCGTGTGTAAAGATATAAAATCAATTGTTATGCGTCACACGCGTTACTATCCCCGAAAAGTCTTAACAGATCCTTGCAAGCGGTATAATCTTGTACAAGGAATTGTATGTACCGTTCACGGTAGCAGCAGTGAAGAACTGCTTGTAATTTTACGCACAATGCGTTAAAACACTGGTGTGTGCAAATGTACTTACACACACAGTTCTGAGTCTTCCCGTGTCACTAACGACGAATAGTCTTACAACACCTTGCAAGCGGTAGAATTCTTGTACAAGGAGTGCACGACCCGTTCGCGGTAGATGGCGTAGAAGAACTGCCTGTGTAACGACAGGCATAAGAAAATTTCCAACCACCAGTCAGCATTCTATTGGTGGATGGAAGTCACATGGTTAGTAAAAGTGACAATGCACTTTTCATGCATTAGAGTGCATTTACCTTGTGACAGCATGCATAGCGGTAATCAGACTACTCGTATCTCATGCATGCTGCCTACATATTAATAATATACTTGAACGTAAACAATAGTCCGACAGGTATAGGGATTGTAGCGATACATACGTCTAAGTTCAGTTAATGGCCACACAACGATAATACTCCACGCGCCACCCGGGAAACGTTTACCACTCGCGCACGCGCGCACATTTCCACTAACACAGTACATGGATCACCATAAATAATAATGCACAGTTTTTTTAAACTAAACCCTTAACCTTACTAAATACAATTGATAACAACCAAACTTAACCATCAACCAAAATATAATATGAATGTCCATTGTCTGTGTAATATATGACTTGCCCCGCCTATCATGATCCTGTGATTCGTTGCAGGATTAACTCCCTCCCGCATAAAAAAAAAATTTTTTTTTTTTAGTTAACAACAAAAAATAAAAAAAATTTTTTTTTCAATATAACCACAACAACTTCCTAATCCTGAAATAATAATAATACCCTCCAACTAAAATCAAATAAACATCCTCAATTAATACTAACATTTCCAACTGTCACTTTGACAGAAGCATCAATTCACAAGACACGTGGTAACCTTCAAACCAAAACAAACACACATGTTCTTGACACATAGATAACGACATCTAATGCAGGGTCATAGCGTACACAGACAACATTCCTTATCAAAACTAGATTATTGTTCATTCACAAACCCATCTTACATACAACATTTCAACCTGAATTGACATATTTAAATCACTACACATTCTTACCCCTATATCCTGACATTTATTTCTGAGTTTTTTGTATAAATTTTTCTCAGTTTTGAAACGCACACGTTTACTTGGAAATACAGATTTAAATTTGTTTAATATACACCGTAATTGCCTTATCTCGCAACCCATTAACTGAACCTTGGGAGTCGCTGAGTTATTCGTTATCTTATCTTTCGAGCGTCCTAGTCTGATAAGGTGCTCTACCCTATCAACCTTATCTCGTAATGTATGGTTTGGAACTCCAACTGGCAGTTTATTCAATTCGTCGATTTCCAATATAATATTATGTCCGAGTTTTCTAACTCCAATTACGGTCATATCTATTTCCGTTTCCTGCACATATCTTGTTATACGTGCCTGTTTTTCAACTATCTGCGACTCACACGCTGCTGATTTAACCCTTGTGTGACTTACCGGCAGAATCGGCATTTGTATAAAGTGGTTTTTACACCACTTTCGTAACTGCTTGTCCAACAGCGATATTTCTGTGCCACTGTCGGACAACCTCTCGTCGCCATAACCATTGATTTTTGCTTCGACAATAAGGTCGGTGCAATTTTCAATCCTAATATTTCCCTCATGTTTATTACTATTATCATTATTACATACTAAATTATCCCTAATTTCGGCAGGATATAGGCCATACATAACAGTTTTATTCTTATAACTAACATTTTCCATACTTGATCGATTGAACTGCTTTTCAACTGAATCATTTTCAGTAACTGTTGCTAATAAGTTGGTATTAATTTGCTGAGTTGTATTTTTATGTTGTTGTGATTGCGGCTGATTTTGTGGTGTTCGAACATGAAACTGATTACGCGGCGGTTCATTATTATTTATCATAATTGTTGTCACCTTATTGTCACCAGTATCATTCACCTCTCCGTCCTCCGTAAACACCTCAGTACCTGATATAGATTCACCTAGTACCTCATCATTTCGACATGTGTCATAGATACTTGCACCGTTAGTATCCATACTAGTTCCAGGCTCTACTACTGGTTCGGGATTTTTATGTGTTATGCATACACTGTCCGCATCCATGATAGCTTCAGATTCTATCATACGTTCACGGTTCTCGCATGCTATATCTGTTACACTATAAACTATCACCCCATCACAGCACTTACCTGAAGTATGTTCCAGACTAACAGAGTTGTTACTACTAATTTCATTTCTGTTATCCTCACTACAATCCGATGCAGATTCTAAATATTCGACTTTACCGAGATATGAACTACTAGGCCCTAATAAGGTGGTTTCTGTATAATCACTTTCAATTGCAACTACTACGCTACTGTTCTCCGTTAATCCTCCAGATGTAAAATCTTGGTTAACTTCCATATCACTTTCTTTGAGAGTATGTTTCACAAGGACATTTGGTACTTCAAAATTATCATAAGGTACAATATTCTCAACCGTTAAATCTACTTCAATACCAGCTGACATTTCCTGTAGTTTCGCCATCCTCTCCTCTCTATCGGCTTCCATTTCTTCCCAAAATTTCTGCCTAATGGCTATCATCTCCTCATCCCTGGCTTTACTTTCCTCTGAAACTCCTTGTATATCCGCTATCATCTCTTCCTCCACGGCTTTCATCTCCTCATGCCAGGCTTTCATTTCTGCTGAAAGCTTCTGTATACTCATTTTCACCCCCTCTTGACAGGCTTTATTTTCCTCTTTATCAGCTTTTATTTCTTCCGACATGGTTTCCCACTTCGCTAATACGGCAGCTAAAAGATTCTTGATTTCTGCAGTATCCGCCATAATGATTAAATTTTAATTTAAAATTTAGTAAATTTAAATTTATTGATTTATACGCAAAGCAAGTTATTATTATCACAACAAGATTAGAACATATGGTAACCAGTTTATACGCACACAGAAAAAGCAGTTCAAAATATCAACATGTAAATACCTTATCTAACATACAACAACTAATAATCTACCTCCAATATACTGATAAAATCTGTTCATATATGATATACAAGAGAATATGCACACTTGAAAAATTATATCCTCAGATTTTCATATGAACAATACACATACAATTATTACGTTAATTATACTTATACGTCGGATTTTTCCAACAAATTTTATATTCATAGACAAATATATAATAGCGTAAAATTACCGCTATTTACGAGCCCTACGTTGCTAAGCGCCATAATATCTCTATGCGACAACACAAATTACTAAACTATTGGCGCATAGGATATGATAGTATGTGTATTTCAAATTACAAGTCTATATTGGAGGGTTTAAGATTATTTATTGTACAAACACAAGTTATAGTTTATATGGTATATTTGTAATGTACAGAATGTAATGTTTGATATGAGTCATTTATTTTCAAAACGAGCCACATCACTTTTTTTCATTTTTCAGATTTTCGTGTTTTTGATAAGTTCAGATATATTTTTATAACTGTGCAAAGCGGTTAGGTACAAAACAGATCACATCATCGCTTTATGAATGGTTAAACATCGACTTTATTTTCAAAACAAGCCACATCACTAGACCTGCGCAGTGGACCACTCCAGAACAGCTGAGCCTGCTGAGCACGCTGCTGTTGTCTCTGTTGTGTTTTGTTTGTATTACAAATTTAAACTGTTTCCTTTGTTAGTGGTGGTGATTTTTCGTTTTTATAATGGAATGTTATCCTCAAGAATGTTCGCCTACGAAGGCAAGGAGACCAAGAAATGAAGACTGTTGGGGAAGAAAATATAGCAAGAAAGCAAAGGTAATACATTTAGAGGTTATGTTCTAAGTTTGGCTTTCTACACATTGTAGGTGTGTAGATATATTTTTTTTGAACTTTATAAAGATGTGGGAAATAAAATGGATCTGTTAGGAATTTCTTTTTATTAAACTCAATTTCGTCTGGTTTAATAATTTATTATTTACTAGGTAGTCCTTCCCGTACACGACTTTTGTTTGGGAAAACTTCTATAAGCGTATTGACAGATTTTGTTCATTCTGTCACTTGATTTTCCTTAGGCCTACTTTTTATTTTTCCTCCCTGATCTAAGTTTTTGTTATCCGGTTAACATGACCAAGATCTGCCGAATGCTTATTCAAGCGCACCCATTTTATAAAAGTATTGTTTCGGAAAATTACACGCTTTTCTTTTTCTTTTCAGATGTGTACCCCCGGGTCCAGCAAAAAAGCTTACATGTAATCATAAAAAATAGGAGCCTACAGATGTAAAGAAATAACCCCTCAAGACCAAAAAATCTTTCACTCAAAATTCTATAACAATGCGGAAAAACTTTCTCATTTAAAACTAAAGCAAGATTCGTTTATTCTAAAGTATACAGATGCTTTAACTCCTAAGAAAATTAGACTTAAAGACAACTCAAGAGGTGAAAAGGGAATGACATTAAAGTATTACATTTACAAACATTCCAGTAAAGAACGTGTGCCAGTTTGTAGTCAAGCTTTCACTGATTCTCTTAGAATATCACGAACCAGGGTGAAGGGTGTGGTTTCCCGTCATTTCAAAGTGGGGACATGCCAAAAGAAAACAGAGGAGGGGACCGTAAGCTTACTTTATTTGAAGAGAAGAAAAGGACGGTTTTTGGTTTTATCAAATCCTTTAAAGCTATTGAAAGTCATTATTGTCGTAGCAAGTCTAGCTGTAGGGTATACCTAAGTTCAGATTTAAATATCAGAAAGATGTGGAGAATGTATGACAGTAAAATTACAGATGAGAGAAAGAAAGTCAAGCTTTCATACTTCCGTCACATCTTAAGAACCAAATTTAATATTGGGTTTGGGAGTCCTCGCACCGATGAATGCTCAACTTGCATCTCATTAGTCGAAAAAATAAAATATTGTTCAGACCCCACAGAAAAACAAACTTTGATGACTGAAAAAAGGGTGCACTCATTAAAAGCTAAAGCTTTTTATGCTTTGCTTCAGGAAAAGCGAGATGATGCTAACTATTAGTTTTGATTGACAGAAAAATCAAGTTTTACCTAAGGTTCCCGATCAAAGCGCATATTATTCCCGTCAATTATACAAGTACAACTTAACAATTGTTATTGGAGATTCAAAGGCCAAGCAAACGGTTGACAATGTGTTCATTTATCATTGGGAGGAAAACCAGTGTTTGGGAAAAGTACCAATGAGATTTGTTCTCCTTTATATGATTGTCTTACTAAAGTTGATATACCGGAAAATGTAAAAGTCCTTCGTTTGGCTTCTGATGGTTGCGGAGGTCAAAACAAAAATTATTTCATGATGTCCATGCTTGGGAAATGGCTCACGAAAAGGCTCCTGACTCAGTAAAACTTGTTGAGTATCTCTTCTCAATAGTAGGCCATTCTTTTCTGCCTTCTGATAGAGTTTTCGGCCGGATCGAGAAGGAAATAAAGAAAAAGTGTAATTATAACACCTGAGGAGTACACCGACATATTTTCCCAGTTTGGTACAGTTGTGTCCCTATTAGAAAGAAACTTTGATTGGAAGTCACAAGTGCAAAAAGTAGTTCGCCCACCCGCACAGTGACACTTCCAGTTCAACCCCTCCAAAAGATTTTATTTGAAAAGAAGTTTTAAAGGACATGACATAAGAATTAAAGGTGAAGTAAATTACAGATCAGATTTTGGAATGTTCAAGAGATTTTGCAAGAAAGGTCTCAAGTTCAGAAACTTAAATATGCCTCAGCTTTTGGCTCCTGGAGTAGGAATATCTGCACTGAAGTTAAGAGATGTTAATAACTTACTAACAAAACATTTTGGAGGTGAATGGAAATCATTGGATGTGTTGAAGTTTTACAAAAATATTGTTGATGAAGTAAATGATGATAAACAAGAAGAAATTGATAATCCAAGTGAACATGCATTGTGTGACCAAGTAGCTGAAGAGAACAGTTTAATGGTATAAGTTGATGCAGGACTAAAAAGAATTTTTTAACAAATGACTGAAACTGTATTTCAACACCAAACTTATGTACTAATAAACTAGTGTTTTATAATTGAGAACTGAATAATATTATTACCTATTTTTGTTTACTCGGGGTGGTTTCAGAACCGGCCTTAATAAGGTTTGTTCAAATATTCAATCCTTAAACCTGCAATAGTTGCAAATATAGGCTTACTTAAATAATTTTGAACTAATTACATGTCGAAACAAGAGAGCTCACTATTGTGGAATACCATTTTTTTTTTAAATACACTATTTTTGAAACTATCCATCAAATAACTGTTATTAGGTTTTAAAGTGCTGTTGAATGATAATAATAAAATTAAATTTCAAAGAAAATCTACATAATATTTTTTCTAGTTTCAAAAAAGGCTAGATCATTATTGTCTTATCAAAACAAGCTACATCACTCATAGTAATATCAAAAAAGGCTACATCACTCTTTATAGTTTCAAAACAGGCTACATCAACAATGTTAGAATCAAAACGGTCTATATCCAAATTTAAAAATGCCATAATTCCAAGATAAATCAGTGCACAATCTTCAAAACTTGTACACAAATGTATATACCCTTTCAAAATTTATAAACAAAATTTCATTCCTTTCATTGCAACATTTTTGGATTTTTTATGTTTTTTGTGTTTCCTGAAAAATTTAGTAAAAGTGATGTGGCTCGTTTTGAAAATAAATGACTCATATAGAGTCTTTCTTTTAAAGTGTTAAATAATGTTCATACGCAAGACGTGATACGTTACATAAGAAGACTCCCACGATGATGTTGTTGAATAGAAGGGCCGGTCTTTGCGGTATAGATGGATCGTCAGGTGTGGCATACAAATGACAGACGTTTCACCAGAAACGTTTACAGCTGGGCTGATGTCCTGTAACAGCTGGGCTGATGTCCTGTAACAGCTGGGCTGATGTCCTATAACAGCTGGGCTGACGTCCTATAACAGCTGGGCTGATGTCCTATAACAGCTGGGCTGATGTCCTGTAACATCTGGGCTGATGTCCTGCAATTCCCACGATGAATCCGACACTTCGCACACACAACGGTACTACGGATTTTATCACTCGCAAAACTTATATAGAGTTTAAGACCAAGTAATATCTCAGGTGACAGTGAGTTTAATCAATAACGGTATATTGAGCTTATACCTCTCCGGCTTCTTCAAGTGTTCTCGCGAATATCAAGGTCTACCGCGATCAGCAGACCACCCTATGAGGAAATCTTGCACTAGCACGGAAACGTCTTGATGGAACTATTGCGTAACAATTTATACTACTGTCACTGCGGAAAATCTCGCACAGTGAAACAGTTACACTTACTTCCTACACACGTAATACTACAATATTAATATCGTGTGTAAAGATATAAAATCAATTGTTATGCGTCACACGCGTTACTATCCCCGAAAAGTCTTAACAGATCCTTGCAAGCGGTATAATCTTGTACAAGGAATTGTATGTACCGTTCACGGTAGCAGCAGTGAAGAACTGCTTGTAATTTTACGCACAATGCGTTAAAACACTGGTGTGTGCAAATGTACTTACACACACAGTTCTGAGTCTTCCCGTGTCACTAACGACGAATAGTCTTACAACACCTTGCAAGCGGTAGAATTCTTGTACAAGGAGTGCACGACCCGTTCGCGGTAGATGGCGTAGAAGAACTGCCTGTGTAACGACAGGCATAAGAAAATTTCCAACCACCAGTCAGCATTCTATTGGTGGATGGAAGTCACATGGTTAGTAAAAGTGACAATGCACTTTTCATGCATTAGAGTGCATTTACCTTGTGACAGCATGCATAGCGGTAATCAGACTACTCGTATCTCATGCATGCTGCCTACATATTAATAATATACTTGAACGTAAACAATAGTCCGACAGGTATAGGGATTGTAGCGATACATACGTCTAAGTTCAGTTAATGGCCACACAACGATAATACTCCACGCGCCACCCGGGAAACGTTTACCACTCGCGCACGCGCGCACATTTCCACTAACACAGTACATGGATCACCATAAATAATAATGCACAGTTTTTTTAAACTAAACCCTTAACCTTACTAAATACAATTGATAACAACCAAACTTAACCATCAACCAAAATATAATATGAATGTCCATTGTCTGTGTAATATATGACTTGCCCCGCCTATCATGATCCTGTGATTCGTTGCAGGATTAACTCCCTCCCGCATAAAAAAAAAATTTTTTTTTTTTAGTTAACAACAAAAAATAAAA
This sequence comes from Magicicada septendecula, assembly GCA_034769895.1. NCBI lineage: Eukaryota > Metazoa > Arthropoda > Insecta > Hemiptera > Cicadidae > Magicicada > Magicicada septendecula. The sequence continues at coordinate 58,568,930 of CM068375.1, read as the reverse complement.
AAAATTTTTTTTTCAATATAACCACAACAACTTCCTAATCCTGAAATAATAATAATACCCTCCAACTAAAATCAAATAAACATCCTCAATTAATACTAACATTTCCAACTGTCACTTTGACAGAAGCATCAATTCACAAGACACGTGGTAACCTTCAAACCAAAACAAACACACATGTTCTTGACACATAGATAACGACATCTAATGCAGGGTCATAGCGTACACAGACAACATTCCTTATCAAAACTAGATTATTGTTCATTCACAAACCCATCTTACATACAACATTTCAACCTGAATTGACATATTTAAATCACTACACATTCTTACCCCTATATCCTGACATTTATTTCTGAGTTTTTTGTATAAATTTTTCTCAGTTTTGAAACGCACACGTTTACTTGGAAATACAGATTTAAATTTGTTTAATATACACCGTAATTGCCTTATCTCGCAACCCATTAACTGAACCTTGGGAGTCGCTGAGTTATTCGTTATCTTATCTTTCGAGCGTCCTAGTCTGATAAGGTGCTCTACCCTATCAACCTTATCTCGTAATGTATGGTTTGGAACTCCAACTGGCAGTTTATTCAATTCGTCGATTTCCAATATAATATTATGTCCGAGTTTTCTAACTCCAATTACGGTCATATCTATTTCCGTTTCCTGCACATATCTTGTTATACGTGCCTGTTTTTCAACTATCTGCGACTCACACGCTGCTGATTTAACCCTTGTGTGACTTACCGGCAGAATCGGCATTTGTATAAAGTGGTTTTTACACCACTTTCGTAACTGCTTGTCCAACAGCGATATTTCTGTGCCACTGTCGGACAACCTCTCGTCGCCATAACCATTGATTTTTGCTTCGACAATAAGGTCGGTGCAATTTTCAATCCTAATATTTCCCTCATGTTTATTACTATTATCATTATTACATACTAAATTATCCCTAATTTCGGCAGGATATAGGCCATACATAACAGTTTTATTCTTATAACTAACATTTTCCATACTTGATCGATTGAACTGCTTTTCAACTGAATCATTTTCAGTAACTGTTGCTAATAAGTTGGTATTAATTTGCTGAGTTGTATTTTTATGTTGTTGTGATTGCGGCTGATTTTGTGGTGTTCGAACATGAAACTGATTACGCGGCGGTTCATTATTATTTATCATAATTGTTGTCACCTTATTGTCACCAGTATCATTCACCTCTCCGTCCTCCGTAAACACCTCAGTACCTGATATAGATTCACCTAGTACCTCATCATTTCGACATGTGTCATAGATACTTGCACCGTTAGTATCCATACTAGTTCCAGGCTCTACTACTGGTTCGGGATTTTTATGTGTTATGCATACACTGTCCGCATCCATGATAGCTTCAGATTCTATCATACGTTCACGGTTCTCGCATGCTATATCTGTTACACTATAAACTATCACCCCATCACAGCACTTACCTGAAGTATGTTCCAGACTAACAGAGTTGTTACTACTAATTTCATTTCTGTTATCCTCACTACAATCCGATGCAGATTCTAAATATTCGACTTTACCGAGATATGAACTACTAGGCCCTAATAAGGTGGTTTCTGTATAATCACTTTCAATTGCAACTACTACGCTACTGTTCTCCGTTAATCCTCCAGATGTAAAATCTTGGTTAACTTCCATATCACTTTCTTTGAGAGTATGTTCCACAAGGACATTTGGTACTTCAAAATTATCATAAGGTACAATATTCTCAACCGTTAAATCTACTTCAATACCAGCTGACATTTCCTGTAGTTTCGCCATCCTCTCCTCTCTATCGGCTTCCATTTCTTCCCAAAATTTCTGCCTAATGGCTATCATCTCCTCATCCCTGGCTTTACTTTCCTCTGAAACTCCTTGTATATCCGCTATCATCTCTTCCTCCACGGCTTTCATCTCCTCATGCCAGGCTTTCATTTCTGCTGAAAGCTTCTGTATACTCATTTTCACCCCCTCTTGACAGGCTTTATTTTCCTCTTTATCAGCTTTTATTTCTTCCGACATGGTTTCCCACTTCGCTAATACGGCAGCTAAAAGATTCTTGATTTCTGCAGTATCCGCCATAATGATTAAATTTTAATTTAAAATTTAGTAAATTTAAATTTATTGATTTATACGCAAAGCAAGTTATTATTATCACAACAAGATTAGAACATATGGTAACCAGTTTATACGCACACAGAAAAAGCAGTTCAAAATATCAACATGTAAATACCTTATCTAACATACAACAACTAATAATCTACCTCCAATATACTGATAAAATCTGTTCATATATGATATACAAGAGAATATGCACACTTGAAAAATTATATCCTCAGATTTTCATATGAACAATACACATACAATTATTACGTTAATTATACTTATACGTCGGATTTTTCCAACAAATTTTATATTCATAGACAAATATATAATAGCGTAAAATTACCGCTATTTACGAGCCCTACGTTGCTAAGCGCCATAATATCTCTATGCGACAACACAAATTACTAAACTATTGGCGCATAGGATATGATAGTATGTGTATTTCAAATTACAAGTCTATATTGGAGGGTTTAAGATTATTTATTGTACAAACACAAGTTATAGTTTATATGGTATATTTGTAATGTACAGAATGTAATGTTTGATATAGAGTCTTTCTTTTAAAGTGTTAAATAATGTTCATACGCAAGACGTGATACGTTACATAAGAAGACTCCCACGATGATGTTGTTGAATAGAAGGGCCGGTCTTTGCGGTATAGATGGATCGTCAGGTGTGGCATACAAATGACAGACGTTTCACCAGAAACGTTTACAGCTGGGCTGATGTCCTGTAACAGCTGGGCTGATGTCCTGTAACAGCTGGGCTGATGTCCTATAACAGCTGGGCTGATGTCCTATAACAGCTGGGCTGATGTCCTATAACAGCTGGGCTGATGTCCTGTAACATCTGGGCTGATGTCCTGCAATTCCCACGATGAATCCGACACTTCGCACACACAACGGTACTACGGATTTTATCACTCGCAAAACTTATATAGAGTTTAAGACCAAGTAATATCTCAGGTGACAGTGAGTTTAATCAATAACGGTATATTGAGCTTATACCTCTCCGGCTTCTTCAAGTGTTCTCGCGAATATCAAGGTCTACCGCGATCAGCAGACCACCCTATGAGGAAATCTTGCACTAGCACGGAAACGTCTTGATGGAACTATTGCGTAACAATTTATACTACTGTCACTGCGGAAAATCTCGCACAGTGAAACAGTTACACTTACTTCCTACACACGTAATACTACAATATTAATATCGTGTGTAAAGATATAAAATCAATTGTTATGCGTCACACGCGTTACTATCCCCGAAAAGTCTTAACAGATCCTTGCAAGCGGTATAATCTTGTACAAGGAATTGTATGTACCGTTCACGGTAGCAGCAGTGAAGAACTGCTTGTAATTTTACGCACAATGCGTTAAAACACTGGTGTGTGCAAATGTACTTACACACACAGTTCTGAGTCTTCCCGTGTCACTAACGACGAATAGTCTTACAACACCTTGCAAGCGGTAGAATTCTTGTACAAGGAGTGCACGACCCGTTCGCGGTAGATGGCGTAGAAGAACTGCCTGTGTAACGACAGGCATAAGAAAATTTCCAACCACCAGTCAGCATTCTATTGGTGGATGGAAGTCACATGGTTAGTAAAAGTGACAATGCACTTTTCATGCATTAGAGTGCATTTACCTTGTGACAGCATGCATAGCGGTAATCAGACTACTCGTATCTCATGCATGCTGCCTACATATTAATAATATACTTGAACGTAAACAATAGTCCGACAGGTATAGGGATTGTAGCGATACATACGTCTAAGTTCAGTTAATGGCCACACAACGATAATACTCCACGCGCCACCCGGGAAACGTTTACCACTCGCGCACGCGCGCACATTTCCACTAACACAGTACATGGATCACCATAAATAATAATGCACAGTTTTTTTAAACTAAACCCTTAACCTTACTAAATACAATTGATAACAACCAAACTTAACCATCAACCAAAATATAATATGAATGTCCATTGTCTGTGTAATATATGACTTGCCCCGCCTATCATGATCCTGTGATTCGTTGCAGGATTAACTCCCTCCCGCATAAAAAAAAAATTTTTTTTTTTTAGTTAACAACAAAAAATAAAAAAAATTTTTTTTTCAATATAACCACAACAACTTCCTAATCCTGAAATAATAATAATACCCTCCAACTAAAATCAAATAAACATCCTCAATTAATACTAACATTTCCAACTGTCACTTTGACAGAAGCATCAATTCACAAGACACGTGGTAACCTTCAAACCAAAACAAACACACATGTTCTTGACACATAGATAACGACATCTAATGCAGGGTCATAGCGTACACAGACAACATTCCTTATCAAAACTAGATTATTGTTCATTCACAAACCCATCTTACATACAACATTTCAACCTGAATTGACATATTTAAATCACTACACATTCTTACCCCTATATCCTGACATTTATTTCTGAGTTTTTTGTATAAATTTTTCTCAGTTTTGAAACGCACACGTTTACTTGGAAATACAGATTTAAATTTGTTTAATATACACCGTAATTGCCTTATCTCGCAACCCATTAACTGAACCTTGGGAGTCGCTGAGTTATTCGTTATCTTATCTTTCGAGCGTCCTAGTCTGATAAGGTGCTCTACCCTATCAACCTTATCTCGTAATGTATGGTTTGGAACTCCAACTGGCAGTTTATTCAATTCGTCGATTTCCAATATAATATTATGTCCGAGTTTTCTAACTCCAATTACGGTCATATCTATTTCCGTTTCCTGCACATATCTTGTTATACGTGCCTGTTTTTCAACTATCTGCGACTCACACGCTGCTGATTTAACCCTTGTGTGACTTACCGGCAGAATCGGCATTTGTATAAAGTGGTTTTTACACCACTTTCGTAACTGCTTGTCCAACAGCGATATTTCTGTGCCACTGTCGGACAACCTCTCGTCGCCATAACCATTGATTTTTGCTTCGACAATAAGGTCGGTGCAATTTTCAATCCTAATATTTCCCTCATGTTTATTACTATTATCATTATTACATACTAAATTATCCCTAATTTCGGCAGGATATAGGCCATACATAACAGTTTTATTCTTATAACTAACATTTTCCATACTTGATCGATTGAACTGCTTTTCAACTGAATCATTTTCAGTAACTGTTGCTAATAAGTTGGTATTAATTTGCTGAGTTGTATTTTTATGTTGTTGTGATTGCGGCTGATTTTGTGGTGTTCGAACATGAAACTGATTACGCGGCGGTTCATTATTATTTATCATAATTGTTGTCACCTTATTGTCACCAGTATCATTCACCTCTCCGTCCTCCGTAAACACCTCAGTACCTGATATAGATTCACCTAGTACCTCATCATTTCGACATGTGTCATAGATACTTGCACCGTTAGTATCCATACTAGTTCCAGGCTCTACTACTGGTTCGGGATTTTTATGTGTTATGCATACACTGTCCGCATCCATGATAGCTTCAGATTCTATCATACGTTCACGGTTCTCGCATGCTATATCTGTTACACTATAAACTATCACCCCATCACAGCACTTACCTGAAGTATGTTCCAGACTAACAGAGTTGTTACTACTAATTTCATTTCTGTTATCCTCACTACAATCCGATGCAGATTCTAAATATTCGACTTTACCGAGATATGAACTACTAGGCCCTAATAAGGTGGTTTCTGTATAATCACTTTCAATTGCAACTACTACGCTACTGTTCTCCGTTAATCCTCCAGATGTAAAATCTTGGTTAACTTCCATATCACTTTCTTTGAGAGTATGTTCCACAAGGACATTTGGTACTTCAAAATTATCATAAGGTACAATATTCTCAACCGTTAAATCTACTTCAATACCAGCTGACATTTCCTGTAGTTTCGCCATCCTCTCCTCTCTATCGGCTTCCATTTCTTCCCAAAAATTCTGCCTAATGGCTATCATCTCCTCATCCCTGGCTTTACTTTCCTCTGAAACTCCTTGTATATCCGCTATCATCTCTTCCTCCACGGCTTTCATCTCCTCATGCCAGGCTTTCATTTCTGCTGAAAGCTTCTGTATACTCATTTTCACCCCCTCTTGACAGGCTTTATTTTCCTCTTTATCAGCTTTTATTTCTTCCGACATGGTTTCCCACTTCGCTAATACGGCAGCTAAAAGATTCTTGATTTCTGCAGTATCCGCCATAATGATTAAATTTTAATTTAAAATTTAGTAAATTTAAATTTATTGATTTATACGCAAAGCAAGTTATTATTATCACAACAAGATTAGAACATATGGTAACCAGTTTATACGCACACAGAAAAAGCAGTTCAAAATATCAACATGTAAATACCTTATCTAACATACAACAACTAATAATCTACCTCCAATATACTGATAAAATCTGTTCATATATGATATACAAGAGAATATGCACACTTGAAAAATTATATCCTCAGATTTTCATATGAACAATACACATACAATTATTACGTTAATTATACTTATACGTCGGATTTTTCCAACAAATTTTATATTCATAGACAAATATATAATAGCGTAAAATTACCGCTATTTACGAGCCCTACGTTGCTAAGCGCCATAATATCTCTATGCGACAACACAAATTACTAAACTATTGGCGCATAGGATATGATAGTATGTGTATTTCAAATTACAAGTCTATATTGGAGGGTTTAAGATTATTTATTGTACAAACACAAGTTATAGTTTATATGGTATATTTGTAATGTACAGAATGTAATGTTTGATATAGAGTCTTTCTTTTAAAGTGTTAAATAATGTTCATACGCAAGACGTGATACGTTACATAAGAAGACTCCCACGATGATGTTGTTGAATAGAAGGGCCGGTCTTTGCGGTATAGATGGATCGTCAGGTGTGGCATACAAATGACAGACGTTTCACCAGAAACGTTTACAGCTGGGCTGATGTCCTGTAACAGCTGGGCTGATGTCCTGTAACAGCTGGGCTGATGTCCTATAACAGCTGGGCTGATGTCCTATAACAGCTGGGCTGATGTCCTATAACAGCTGGGCTGATGTCCTGTAACATCTGGGCTGATGTCCTGCAATTCCCACGATGAATCCGACACTTCGCACACACAACGGTACTACGGATTTTATCACTCGCAAAACTTATATAGAGTTTAAGACCAAGTAATATCTCAGGTGACAGTGAGTTTAATCAATAACGGTATATTGAGCTTATACCTCTCCGGCTTCTTCAAGTGTTCTCGCGAATATCAAGGTCTACCGCGATCAGCAGACCACCCTATGAGGAAATCTTGCACTAGCACGGAAACGTCTTGATGGAACTATTGCGTAACAATTTATACTACTGTCACTGCGGAAAATCTCGCACAGTGAAACAGTTACACTTACTTCCTACACACGTAATACTACAATATTAATATCGTGTGTAAAGATATAAAATCAATTGTTATGCGTCACACGCGTTACTATCCCCGAAAAGTCTTAACAGATCCTTGCAAGCGGTATAATCTTGTACAAGGAATTGTATGTACCGTTCACGGTAGCAGCAGTGAAGAACTGCTTGTAATTTTACGCACAATGCGTTAAAACACTGGTGTGTGCAAATGTACTTACACACACAGTTCTGAGTCTTCCCGTGTCACTAACGACGAATAGTCTTACAACACCTTGCAAGCGGTAGAATTCTTGTACAAGGAGTGCACGACCCGTTCGCGGTAGATGGCGTAGAAGAACTGCCTGTGTAACGACAGGCATAAGAAAATTTCCAACCACCAGTCAGCATTCTATTGGTGGATGGAAGTCACATGGTTAGTAAAAGTGACAATGCACTTTTCATGCATTAGAGTGCATTTACCTTGTGACAGCATGCATAGCGGTAATCAGACTACTCGTATCTCATGCATGCTGCCTACATATTAATAATATACTTGAACGTAAACAATAGTCCGACAGGTATAGGGATTGTAGCGATACATACGTCTAAGTTCAGGTAATGGCCACACAACGATAATACTCCACGCGCCACCCGGGAAACGTTTACCACTCGCGCACGCGCGCACATTTCCACTAACACAGTACATGGATCACCATAAATAATAATGCACAGTTTTTTTAAACTAAACCCTTAACCTTACTAAATACAATTGATAACAACCAAACTTAACCATCAACCAAAATATAATATGAATGTCCATTGTCTGTGTAATATATGACTTGCCCCGCCTATCATGATCCTGTGATTCGTTGCAGGATTAACTCCCTCCCGCATAAAAAAAAAATTTTTTTTTTTTAGTTAACAACAAAAAATAAAAAAAATTTTTTTTTCAATATAACCACAACAACTTCCTAATCCTGAAATAATAATAATACCCTCCAACTAAAATCAAATAAACATCCTCAATTAATACTAACATTTCCAACTGTCACTTTGACAGAAGCATCAATTCACAAGACACGTGGTAACCTTCAAACCAAAACAAACACACATGTTCTTGACACATAGATAACGACATCTAATGCAGGGTCATAGCGTACACAGACAACATTCCTTATCAAAACTAGATTATTGTTCATTCACAAACCCATCTTACATACAACATTTCAACCTGAATTGACATATTTAAATCACTACACATTCTTACCCCTATATCCTGACATTTATTTCTGAGTTTTTTGTATAAATTTTTCTCAGTTTTGAAACGCACACGTTTACTTGGAAATACAGATTTAAATTTGTTTAATATACACCGTAATTGCCTTATCTCGCAACCCATTAACTGAACCTTGGGAGTCGCTGAGTTATTCGTTATCTTATCTTTCGAGCGTCCTAGTCTGATAAGGTGCTCTACCCTATCAACCTTATCTCGTAATGTATGGTTTGGAACTCCAACTGGCAGTTTATTCAATTCGTCGATTTCCAATATAATATTATGTCCGAGTTTTCTAACTCCAATTACGGTCATATCTATTTCCGTTTCCTGCACATATCTTGTTATACGTGCCTGTTTTTCAACTATCTGCGACTCACACGCTGCTGATTTAACCCTTGTGTGACTTACCGGCAGAATCGGCATTTGTATAAAGTGGTTTTTACACCACTTTCGTAACTGCTTGTCCAACAGCGATATTTCTGTGCCACTGTCGGACAACCTCTCGTCGCCATAACCATTGATTTTTGCTTCGACAATAAGGTCGGTGCAATTTTCAATCCTAATATTTCCCTCATGTTTATTACTATTATCATTATTACATACTAAATTATCCCTAATTTCGGCAGGATATAGGCCATACATAACAGTTTTATTCTTATAACTAACATTTTCCATACTTGATCGATTGAACTGCTTTTCAACTGAATCATTTTCAGTAACTGTTGCTAATAAGTTGGTATTAATTTGCTGAGTTGTATTTTTATGTTGTTGTGATTGCGGCTGATTTTGTGGTGTTCGAACATGAAACTGATTACGCGGCGGTTCATTATTATTTATCATAATTGTTGTCACCTTATTGTCACCAGTATCATTCACCTCTCCGTCCTCCGTAAACACCTCAGTACCTGATATAGATTCACCTAGTACCTCATCATTTCGACATGTGTCATAGATACTTGCACCGTTAGTATCCATACTAGTTCCAGGCTCTACTACTGGTTCGGGATTTTTATGTGTTATGCATACACTGTCCGCATCCATGATAGCTTCAGATTCTATCATACGTTCACGGTTCTCGCATGCTATATCTGTTACACTATAAACTATCACCCCATCACAGCACTTACCTGAAGTATGTTCCAGACTAACAGAGTTGTTACTACTAATTTCATTTCTGTTATCCTCACTACAATCCGATGCAGATTCTAAATATTCGACTTTACCGAGATATGAACTACTAGGCCCTAATAAGGTGGTTTCTGTATAATCACTTTCAATTGCAACTACTACGCTACTGTTCTCCGTTAATCCTCCAGATGTAAAATCTTGGTTAACTTCCATATCACTTTCTTTGAGAGTATGTTCCACAAGGACATTTGGTACTTCAAAATTATCATAAGGTACAATATTCTCAACCGTTAAATCTACTTCAATACCAGCTGACATTTCCTGTAGTTTCGCCATCCTCTCCTCTCTATCGGCTTCCATTTCTTCCCAAAATTTCTGCCTAATGGCTATCATCTCCTCATCCCTGGCTTTACTTTCCTCTGAAACTCCTTGTATATCCGCTATCATCTCTTCCTCCACGGCTTTCATCTCCTCATGCCAGGCTTTCATTTCTGCTGAAAGCTTCTGTATACTCATTTTCACCCCCTCTTGACAGGCTTTATTTTCCTCTTTATCAGCTTTTATTTCTTCCGACATGGTTTCCCACTTCGCTAATACGGCAGCTAAAAGATTCTTGATTTCTGCAGTATCCGCCATAATGATTAAATTTTAATTTAAAATTTAGTAAATTTAAATTTATTGATTTATACGCAAAGCAAGTTATTATTATCACAACAAGATTAGAACATATGGTAACCAGTTTATACGCACACAGAAAAAGCAGTTCAAAATATCAACATGTAAATACCTTATCTAACATACAACAACTAATAATCTACCTCCAATATACTGATAAAATCTGTTCATATATGATATACAAGAGAATATGCACACTTGAAAAATTATATCCTCAGATTTTCATATGAACAATACACATACAATTATTACGTTAATTATACTTATACGTCGGATTTTTCCAACAAATTTTATATTCATAGACAAATATATAATAGCGTAAAATTACCGCTATTTACGAGCCCTACGTTGCTAAGCGCCATAATATCTCTATGCGACAACACAAATTACTAAACTATTGGCGCATAGGATATGATAGTATGTGTATTTCAAATTACAAGTCTATATTGGAGGGTTTAAGATTATTTATTGTACAAACACAAGTTATAGTTTATATGGTATATTTGTAATGTACAGAATGTAATGTTTGATATAGAGTCTTTCTTTTAAAGTGTTAAATAATGTTCATACGCAAGACGTGATACGTTACATAAGAAGACTCCCACGATGATGTTGTTGAATAGAAGGGCCGGTCTTTGCGGTATAGATGGATCGTCAGGTGTGGCATACAAATGACAGACGTTTCACCAGAAACGTTTACAGCTGGGCTGATGTCCTGTAACAGCTGGGCTGATGTCCTGTAACAGCTGGGCTGATGTCCTATAACAGCTGGGCTGATGTCCTATAACAGCTGGGCTGATGTCCTATAACAGCTGGGCTGATGTCCTGTAACATCTGGGCTGATGTCCTGCAATTCCCACGATGAATCCGACACTTCGCACACACAACGGTACTACGGATTTTATCACTCGCAAAACTTATATAGAGTTTAAGACCAAGTAATATCTCAGGTGACAGTGAGTTTAATCAATAACGGTATATTGAGCTTATACCTCTCCGGCTTCTTCAAGTGTTCTCGCGAATATCAAGGTCTACCGCGATCAGCAGACCACCCTATGAGGAAATCTTGCACTAGCACGGAAACGTCTTGATGGAACTATTGCGTAACAATTTATACTACTGTCACTGCGGAAAATCTCGCACAGTGAAACAGTTACACTTACTTCCTACACACGTAATACTACAATATTAATATCGTGTGTAAAGATATAAAATCAATTGTTATGCGTCACACGCGTTACTATCCCCGAAAAGTCTTAACAGATCCTTGCAAGCGGTATAATCTTGTACAAGGAATTGTATGTACCGTTCACGGTAGCAGCAGTGAAGAACTGCTTGTAATTTTACGCACAATGCGTTAAAACACTGATGTGTGCAAATGTACTTACACACACAGTTCTGAGTCTTCCCGTGTCACTAACGACGAATAGTCTTACAACACCTTGCAAGCGGTAGAATTCTTGTACAAGCAGTGCACGACCCGTTCGCGGTAGATGGCGTAGAAGAACTGCCTGTGTAACGACAGGCATAAGAAAATTTCCAACCACCAGTCAGCATTCTATTGGTGGATGGAAGTCACATGGTTAGTAAAAGTGACAATGCACTTTTCATGCATTAGAGTGCATTTACCTTGTGACAGCATGCATAGCGGTAATCAGACTACTCGTATCTCATGCATGCTGCCTACATATTAATAATATACTTGAACGTAAACAATAGTCCGACAGGTATAGGGATTGTAGCGATACATACGTCTAAGTTCAGTTAATGGCCACACAACGATAATACTCCACGCGCCACCCGGGAAACGTTTACCACTCGCGCACGCGCGCACATTTCCACTAACACAGTACATGGATCACCATAAATAATAATGCACAGTTTTTTTAAACTAAACCCTTAACCTTACTAAATACAATTGATAACAACCAAACTTAACCATCAACCAAAATATAATATGAATGTCCATTGTCTGTGTAATATATGACTTGCCCCGCCTATCATGATCCTGTGATTCGTTGCAATATATATATATTGTAACATACCGCTAGCTTGCTTACGTTGGTTTCGCTATGCGTTACGTCTTTTTGATACTCTGACTGTGTTATTTTTACGGTTCTTTATTGTGTAATTCTTTAGGTAAAATAAACCACGGGATCCTTTGCCGTTTTTTTATCTCCTTGCAGGTATTAAAGTTCAGCTGTTATGGAGAGAGAGAGAGAGAGAGAGAGAGAGAGAGAGAGAGAGAGAGAGAGAGAGAGAGAGGAAGAGAGAGAGAGAGAGAGAGAGAGAGAGAGAGAGAGAGAGAGAGAGAGAGAGAGAGAGAGAGAGAGAGAGCGAGAGAGAGTTCCTCTCTTGGTGTACTGTTTTATCGTTTTATTTAAACGCGCTTTGCATCAGCTGTTTTCAATGTGATAACCAGTTACAGGTTATGTTGGCCGTTGTACTTCATAGGCTATGATGACTGAGCTAACTTTCTCACTCTTCTCTGCTATTCACCGGTTTCCTGTAACAAATCTGCTGTCTACAAAGAATAATACAAAGTCAATTCCCTAAAAGAAAGGTATTTATTGATTGAAATTGGTTTATTTTCTGATTGAAATTGGTTTATTTTCTGGAAACTATTAAATTCAGTTCATCGATTTTCAGATCGACTATTATCGAAATTACAACAGTTTTCGATATAAGTTTTTCTATAAAACAACAGATATATTCAATTATCGTTATTAGTAAAATTAATAAATTACTTATCTCAGGGTTATTTGGGGATTCTTTGAGCTATAAGAAAGTCAGAAATGCTTAGATAAGAGTATCATACTTTACAATAAATAATATTTTTATTCTTAAAGTCTGAGTCAATAAGTTCGTTTTTTAGACGCCAGAGCGCAGACTAATCGGATTCATACCGATTGTAAAAAATAAATATGGCTGCTGTGAAGTTCTAATGAAACCACGTGTTTAATGTTTTGGATTAAATATATAAAGTTTAAAATGTTGTAATATAATAGTAATATTACAAATAAAAATAAAAATATAAATAAAAATTGAAATTATATTTAGATATTGTGTGTGTAGCCATCGTGATAACAAAGGTATTGTGCTCTTCTTTTAGCCCCACTGTTAGGCTAGTCAACTTGTAATATAATTTCAAATGTAATAATAAATAGAATATAGAAATATTGATGATAAGAATATGTTATAACTAGGTGTGTTGGATTGATAAATAACAAATACATCAAACTTTAAAAATTGTGCAAATATTTTTTCTTGTTCTTGTATCGAGTTTGATAGAATGATTTAATTTAATTAATTAATAATTAATTAATTAGTTGAGTTTGTAATTTCCTTCTATATCTATTCTCTCAATGTGAATTATGTTTTTGCTTAATAAAAAATAATAATAACATTAATGGTAGAAATAAAAACAATGCTGGTAACTGAATACTGATTTGCGTTTATTCATTCAAAATTGTGCGCCAGTCAAACTGCGCATGTCCCAGGCACTGGCGAATATTCGCCACAGTCGGCAGTGAGAAAAATCAACAAATATATTTTTTAAAAGTTTAAATTTATGGTTCTTTTAACGAGTCGAAATGGTCAGAGGGCAAGGGACAAGATACATTTAACAGGTATTCTTAAACTAAATGTTAATATCTGAAATAGAACAGAATTATTATTACAATTGTCAATTAGAAAGAAATTATTTAAATTTCGAACCAAGTCGAAGAAATGACGTCACTCCTCTCCAGGAAGCACTGGCTGATCGTCTTTATAGAAATTCAGCAATGGCCGCCGTCTGCTCGATTTTAACTGCTATGATGCCGTTGGAATTGAAGATCTTCTCCCACAGAAATAAAACGATGTTCCCTTTCCTGCAAAGTGGTGTTGGTCCAAAATATAGTGTTGAATGTCCCCTCGTCGTCTGCGATGTCGAATTCTGGATGGATCTCTTTTGTAGTGTGGTGTTCAACTATGTGTGTTGGTTTTCTGTGAATTCGTTCCAAAAATTGTTCAAAATGGCTGTCGATTTCTGGTGTTGAATTTTATGGTGTTATACTGTGTTTTTGGAAACTTGTGAAGTGTTAGACATTGATAGATAAGGTTATTTCACTTGTTAGTTCATCTCCGTTACACGCCGCATAACCACACTTGGTTTTAATACAAATTATTTGGTTTTCAATACTCCACTAACACATTTTTCAACTGTTCAGCTTTGCGATTAACAATAGACTAATAGACGCAACGTCGTCGTTTTAGGGCAATTTGTGGTATGTCTTTTTCCTCTTCATATTGTTTAATTATAAAATATCTGTCTAAGACCTGTTTCACTATCTAACTATACATAACAAGTTTTCTTATTTTTTACTGTATTTCAAATATTTCTTAATTTTACATGAATCTAACTATTCAGTAATATTCATTATTTAATTTTACATCTTTTGATATATAGCTGGGTTTGTTTCAAACTCATTTAAGCCCAAAAATTACAATTTTACATAATGATTGTATGCCCCATATTTTGTACAAATTCAGTGTTTTAAAGGTTTTTATTTGTTTTTTCGGTATAATATTTCCCTGGAATACACCTAATAACTCCGTAATTACTTTGTTGTTAATAATTTGGTTATTAAAACATTTCAATATTGATTAATTTGCTGTTTAGTCTGATTTGATTACTATCATAAGCCTATTTTTGACTGTTTCCAAAAGAAGTTAATTTTCTTTCTTTTGTCATTCTATTTGCTATTAACTGTATCTGCATTAATTATACTTTCAATTTCTGTATTGTATGTATTGAATTCTATTCCTATTACATAGATTAATTCTTTGATAGATAATTTTTTTGGTTTATAGGCCAGTCTGTGTTTACAAAAATGGTGTCTTGGCTGGTCTGTTTGTACAATTATACATGGTTTACTGATTTGAATAAAATTATTACATTTTTATGCCCTACTTGCCTCTCTGACTTACACAATGGAAAATTAAATGACATGATTTTAAATACAATAGAATATCTTGTATCTACTAAACTTTCTTTATACTAATAACATCATTGGATCATAACATGAACATCTTATGCCTAATTTTAACAAAAACATCTTATTATCAACTATTTTCCATATATCACCTAATTTTAACAAAAACATCTTATTCCTATTATTTTTTACTGTATCATCAAATGATAACAAAATAGCTTATCCTAGACATAATTTAATTAAAAAAAAATAAAAAACTCCTATTACTAGTAACACTGTCAGTCACTAACTGTCTTGTGTATTTATGATTCTTTTGAAAACACTTTAACTGTGATTAAAAAAACATCGTGTATCTATTTACACCTTACATCTAAAATATTATCTAATTAATAATAAATAACAAACATCTTAATATTAGTCATACCTTCAGTTATGAACTGTCCTTTGGTATTTTTGTCCTTCTCACCATTTACTTAGCTATAATTAAAGAAAACATTTTATATGTAATAGTTTTTCGTATATCTAATTTAAAAACTCTTATTACTGGTAATGTTGTCAGTCCTTAGACTGTCTTTCATTCCAATGGTTTTATTATTATTATTCTACACTCATGGTAGTCTTTTTATAATACTTAAACTTCATTGAAGATTTTTTCATAGATTTTTTAACTATGTTTCTCACTATACACTCTGTAGTTTCTTAATTTTGTTATCTCACTTCATTTTATTGGATTCTACACTCTGGTAGTCTTTTTAGTGAGTTCTACTCTATGGTAGTCTCTTTTGACATATTTTTTAACATATTACACTTACAACTAATATACAATTTGTGTTTTATAGTATTGTATCTTGTAACTTGTTTGGGGTTTACCTATATCGGTTTCAATTTTGTCTCATGGTATTTATTATATGACTAACATTTTGTTTTGGCATATCTCTTCCTGTTTCTGGTCTCTTTGTTGGAATCTTGATATGTTTTGTCCCTTCTTCAAATATCACATTAGTAGTTTCCTTATTAAAATGGTTTCATGACAGATTATTTCCTTTTTTATGGTCCTTCCCTTTTTGTACTGCTTCCCCAATCTACTGGGTATACTGCTGGTTTAACTGGTTTTTTCATAGCAGGTTATTTTAATTAATGGTTTTCTTTATTATCTTCCATTTTTATTAACATTTTATAGACTTAATTATACAGTTTCTAGTGTAATCCTTAAACAATTTATTCTTCTCACTCACTATGGAACTTTTTCTTTTATTTATGTAACATTAATTCAAATGTTTAGTGTGATAATTTTGTTATGTTACATATGCTCTCCTGTAAAAGTGATTAGTTCAGATCATACTCTGTATGGATGAAATAATTACTACTAATTCTTTTGTATTTACATTTTCTCCGTGATTACATGTTTTCACTTTATATACCTTCTTTTTCCACCATTGCTTCCTCTCAGCTGATGTGTATCTCCTTCATTAGTTTCTTTTTTCATTGATAAGTGATCTTCAATCTTGTGTATAACATTATCATTTTATATTCCTTCTTATTTGGTGCTTCCTCACCAGTATGTTTACTCCCTAACATTCCCTAACAAATTAATTGGAACAGTTAAGAGTGGCACTTTTGGCTTCAATCCCTGCTGTCCAATACTCCAATTGAGTCCAGAGGTATTATCATCTCTGCTCAACACATAAGACTGATGGCATTTTCTACATCCAGTCATAAAAATAAACAAACAGTAAAAGTAGTCATTTTTGACTAAAATAAACATCTTTAGATTCTTCACTTCATAATACGTTATATTAATTAATACTTTTATACACTTGACTCTTCTTCTCTCTTAAAGCTTATTCCATATTAGGTGGTTTAGGTATGTGGTATCATATACATTTCATCATGTTTACATAGTAAGTAGTATTTATATTTACTCTTTCTACCATCTGGTATCCATTGAGTTACTTTTATTGCTCATGGTATAACATGAATTAATACTTTATCACTTTCACTATAACAGTGGTTGTTGTAACAGCATTATCATTATTAGTATCAGGTTTTTTTTTTTTTTTTTTTTTTTTTTTTTGCCTCACTATTTGGTCTTTAGTGAGCTGGTCCTTCTTCATTGTTCCATTTTTATTAAATTATTTTCTGTGTGAGTTTGGTTAATTTGTTCGATTAAGTCATATGACATTCTGGTTTCCTTTCTCCTTTAGAATTTTGTATCTCTTTCTTACAAAATCTTTTTTCATATTTCAGAGTTATTTCTCATCATTTGTATGAGTAATGATGTGAGTTTAATGTTTTTTTTTTTTTTTTTTTTTTTAAGACATTTTTATTCAACTACATTCTTTCTTATTCATAGTTGTTTTTCAAATATTTTGGTATAAGTTGTACTTATTATTGTTTTGAATTTTGAAATTATTATTCCTCAAAATTCTTTTTTCATTCATAATAGTCTTTGAATGTTTGTGTAAGTGGTACTTACTAATTATTTTGAATTTGGACAATTATTATCTCCCTCCAAATTCTTTTTACTTGCATAATAGTCTTTGAATATTTGTGTAGCTTGTACCTACTATTGCTTTTGAATTTTGAAGCTTATTATGTTCAAAATTCTTTTTATTTATTCACAATAATCCTTCGAATGTTTTGTTGTAAGTTGTACTTACTGATTTTTGAATTTTGTAATTTTATTCTTATCAAAATTCTTATTTCGTTCACAATATTCTTTCTGATATTTGGTGTAAGTTGTGCTTACTGATTTTTGTAATTTTTTCTTCTTCTCAAAATTCTTATTTTGTTCACAATATTCTTTCTGATACTTGGTGTAAGTTGTTCTTACTAATTTTTGAATTTGGTAATTATTATTTTTTCAAAATTCACAATTTCTTCATAATAGTTTTAACTCACAACTATGAGTCCTCCAAATATTTTTTAATGGATAACTGATTATAAGTTCCTTTTACTTTATTCGAAATGATATCCTTTAGTACATACGTATTGTTATTATTGTTTTTAATTATCAGGTATGGGCCGGTATACAGCAGTAATAACTTTTTGGTAATGCCTTCCAAGGTACTGGGTAATTCCCTGTTTTTTAGCAGTACCTTTTCTCCGACTTCATAGCTTATTATTCTCTTAACAGCCTTTTGATATTTGTTCTTGCGCCTTTCCTGGTCTTCTGCCAATTTATTGTAGAATCTGATTCGATTGAATTTGTATTCTTGACTCCTGGGGAACTCTATTATGTCTTGTATTTCTCTCGGAGGCGGTTTTTCATACATTGCCGTGTATGGCGTGGTACCTATAGCGGGGTGATATGACAAATTAAGGAATTCTTCAGTAGCTAATAAATATTCTTGCCACTTCTTTTGTTGGTTATAGCAATAAGTCCGTAATATTCTTCCGACCTCTCGCAGTACCCTCTCCGCTGGATTGCTGCTGGGGTGGTAGACAGACGTCTTGTATGTCTTAATGCCCAATGTATTCAGAGTGTTTCTCCACCTCCAACCCTTAAATTGCGTTCCATGGTCGGTGATTATGGATGTCGGGCTTCCTACCTCTGGAATGTAATGATTTGTTATTATTCCTAGAGTCTTCAGGGTGGTGGCTCTGTTCACAGGGTATAGTTTTGTAAATTTTGTAAAATGATCCATCATAATAACAATATACTTGTATCGATGGCGTCCGCCACTGCGGGGAAATGGACCACATATGTCCAGAAAGACCTTTTCCAGTTTGGCTTGTGAGGTAATCGGTATCATCATACCTTCCTTTCTTTCATTGTTGGTTTTCACCAATTGACATATCAGACAGGTTTTGAGGTAGTTTCTAGTTTTTCTATTGATACTTTTTATGTGACAATTCTCTTCTATTGCCTTGATCACCTTCATGGCTCCCATGTGACCGTATCGTAGGTGATAGTCCAGGATGATATCCTTTTCGATTGTAGTAGGGATCATGACCTTCCATATTTCTTCATCAAGGGATGTCTTGATGAATAAAATCCCATTATGTATACAATAGAATTTGTTTATTGTGTCATCTTGGTTGGAGAGACGAAGTTTAATAGAGTTTAACTTCGGATCGGATTGCTGGTGTTTGCTGATGTCCTGCACTATCTACTCTAAATCAGATCTGTCCTTAATAATGTTATAGATTTTCAAAATGCTCTCCTTTTCGCCTTCGAATGTTTGTTCTTCCAGATTCACTCTTGACAATACGTCGGCTACTACATTTTTACTTCCAGGAACATACTCCCATTGTATATCGTATTCCTGTAGGGCGAGTACCCATCTGGTCAATCTACCATGGCTTAATTTGCATCTTCTTAGAAATGATATTGACTTGTGATCTGTTCGGACGGTCACTGGATATCCGAGGATATACGTCCGAAACTTCCCGCAGGCAAAGACTACACTTAGCAGTTCTTTTTCCGTCACATTATAGTTCTTTTCACACTGGTTAAGGGTTCTGCTAGCAAAGCTCACTATGGCGTAACATTAATTCAAATGTTTAGTGTGATAATTTTGTTATGTTACAATGTTCACACTAAGTTTTCTTATAAATTGAATTATGATGTACTGGTTTCTTCAATAATTATGTAATTATTAATTAAATAATTATGTAAATTAAATTAAATTTAATTTACATAATGTTTTTCTTCATATTATTACATAAACTTAGATACTTGTATGTTATAATTTAGTTTTTTTTTTAAATTAGTTTATTTCTAACTTTAATTTCTGTAAACGTATTACTGCTCTAGGCCCTATTTTATCTTCCACTATCTCTTTATAATTTATACTAATTAGCAGTGATTAATTTCTTACATAACCCTGGATCCTTCAAACATAAACAAAATAACATTTTACTTACATTGATATTGCCTTTGTGGCCTAACAAAATAAAACTATAATAACTTACTACTAAACTTATTGTTTATTACAATAGTTCTGCATCTTTATCACAATTTGTGATTGATGTCTTTTTAATATTATATATCATACTATGTTGCACTTTGTATACACTCCACTTCTATAGTAACACTTATTACACTGTTTTTTCACTGCTAAAGTGTTTATTGTTTAGTGTAAAGATTATACAAATGTTTTATAGTATGATACTTAACTGTCATTCATTTCTGACTTGGGGAATGGGGTACCTACTGACTTTTATTATTAGTTTTTTAAAATAATAATAATAGGTACTTATTTATATTTTTTATTAAAGAATATCGTACCTTTAGTTTACTCAGTATTAGGCACTGATTATGTAATGTTACAATATATATGTAGTGTAACTAATATAATTATAGGTGCTTATATTATTGTGAAAGTGATACCAGTGTATATGCAAAGTGTTAATAATCAAGAGAGTGCGGATGACAAGGATCTACAGTATCAGCGGATGACCACGGAGCGACTGGACCGACTACTTTCGAGTGGATAATCCTCAGCGGAGATTTGGGAATTCAACAAACAATTAAAGCTTATAGAACACTCAAATTATATTGTATTCATGTTTAAAGTTTATTATATTCATATGGGCGACTCAATCCGTTCTAAAAGTATCCACTACAAGAAAATATCAAACGTTCTGAGAAAACTGATATTGTAATATTATTGAATTTATAAAGCTTATATTAATGTAACAAGTGAATGAAAAGGAATTATTAAATAACTATTTATAATATCTATATTTGTGTTAGTAAATTATTTAAATACCCTGAATAAGAGTTATGTATAATAGATTAGTAGAAACTGTTATGATACTTCTTCATAAGAAATATTATTACAAATTAAACCAGAAAATCTGTTATAATTTATTGTCTATATTTCTCGCCTTGTCTAATTTATTCACTACCTTGTTTGATTGGCTACAATTTATCAACTTTTTATTCACCAACTCCAAGTCTGGTTTTGCTTTATTCACCAACTCCAAGTCTGGTTTTGCTTTATTCACCAACTCCAAGTCTGGTTTTGCTTTATTCATCAACTCCAAAATTGGCTGCAAGAGTACACCTTGCTTAATTTATTGTATCGATACGTATTCAGTTATTTACGACAATTTTCGCGTAATTTTTAGTATTCTTCTAGTATGTACTTTAAAGTTCTCAGCAGAAACGGAAACTGCGGAAGGCGTTAGTAAATACTGGAGAAATAATGTGAAAATTCAAGTAAAGGAAGCAATTTTATCATCTGGTAACTTGATAAAGTAGTCAGTCCACGGTGGAGTAAACTGAACGTTGTATTCTCGCTGGACACCGTGTGCAAACATATTGTTACGACATCACAGAACAATCTACGTGTTTGTCGAATGTGCCAGAAGAATCTCGCTCATACGCGACTCTAGACACATTCGCGAGACTTTTCTCGAAGCCGCCAGCCGCGCGGACTGTGTCAAGGCCGCAATTAATTACGTAGTACACTGGCGCTAAGACGCAATTTGGAACGTTCTGGTCTGTGAGCGGAGGTATAAATACATGGCGGCAGCGGGCATAGTTTTCAGTATAGTGGCAATATATTTACAGTGCGGTTCGAGTTATTATCGGGCGATATTACTGTGCGCGTTCAAGTGGTTATTAGTCAAGTGTTGTGTTTTATAATCGGACGGTATATTGTAAGACAAGTGTGTTTTAATTTTAGTTGACATTTATTTGCGTGTGAACAATTTTTATTTGATTTCTTATAAGAGACTGTGTTGTTAATTACGAACTGTTAACTGTGAAAATTAAAGCTGGTGATTAGTGACGTAATTGGTGTAATTTTGTTTTCCACTGTAACTACGACGATCAAGTAGAAACGTCGTAACAGTGGTGTAAGAAGTGGGATAGAACGGTTAACAGTGGAAACAGTGGACACTTTGTACAGGACGAGGTAATTCGTAATTAATCGGTAAACAATGGATGCCAGTCAGATGATGGAAGCCTTCCAAGAGCTACTGGGGCAGACACGGGAAGAGACAAAAGAAGAACGAAGACAAGAGAGAGAGGAACCAGAGAAAAGACGTCGACAGGAGGCGGAAGAAGCAGAAAAACGACAAGACGAGAAAGCGGAAGCGAGACAGAAAACCCTCCTGCAGGAGGCAGAGGAACGGCAACGACTGGAGGCAGAGGAACGGAAGCGTGAAACAGAAGACATCAAAGCATTAATACAGGAGCAGAAACAGATCCAAGAACACAGTACCGCAGAAATGGGCCTCCTACGAGGTGAGCAAGTATAAACAAGTTACTACAATATCAGAGGTACAAGAATCAATGACATTAAAAATAGCTGAAGTAGACGAATCAGTCACGTGTGTGGAAAAAGCTATGTTAACAAAAATAGAAGACTCGATTACGAATATAAAAGAGCAGATTAAAAATGAAGTCGAGCAGTGCTTGAAGTTACAACCAAAACAACTTTTTGAACAGACTTTACCAAAAGTCAATGATAAAGACAGAAAAAGACGCAGAAAATAAGTTAATAGAGAAAGTCACTTTGCCTGCAGTAGGGACGGTTCATGTCAAAGCTCCAACGTTTGACGGAAGCAGTCACTGGGCAACGTACCTCCGCCAATTTGAAGCTACTGAATGCGCAAATAATTGGACAGAGGAAGACAAGGCTGTTTCACTCGTTGTCTCATTAAAAGGACCTGCGCCAGAATTACTACAGAAAGTGCCACCTGACAGCCAGAACATCTATGCCGAGTTGATAAAATGTCTAGAATTACGGTATGGTGATAATCATTTGCGATATGTGTACTGCACCCAGTTGAGAGCAAGGGGACAGCATTCCGGGGAGAGTCTTCAAGAGTTTGAAGCAAGTATCGACAAACTAACTAGACTGGCCTATCCTAAAGCGCCAGAAGATTTTCGAACGAGATTTGCGATGCAGACATTTACTACCGGTGTCCGAGACAAATGTCCAAGTACTACTTGTCCAAGTACAAGACACAAATGAAGTCACTAATAACCAGCTTTAATTATCACAAATAACAGTTTATAATCAACTCGTACAATAATTCCAGTTAAATTTGTGCACACTCAATAACAATGTCAATTAATAGAGTTCCATATAATTATTAACACAATAATTCTTCATTTCGACAAACACTCAATCCGCGCTAAAGAAAATCGCTCACGTAACTGAACTGACAACCCGGCTGCTATGGCTTTATATAAGTCGCTCAGAGGTCCAGTACAGATTTCCTTCTTACTACACGCCGCCATCTTAATGCGTATCTCAAGTGTTCTTGGAACGCACAAGAACACCTACTTGAATGACACAACAAGGGGAGTGGAGAATGTTCTCAGCTGTTCATACCATACTCATAACAATATAATTAGCCTGAGGACGGCTGTCAACTGTTAGGGTAGCCGAAACGTCGCAGGATAGCAAATTTTTCTGTGATAGCAAAGCCCGTCAGTTAAATTGAAATTCAAAAGATTTTTTTAGACCAGTTCTGTAGGTATCAGGAGAAGTCAAGGATCTTGGAATATAGTTTAAACAGACCGATCGAATAATGTAGAGAAAAATCACGTGGTAAGGATGAAGTACTAACGTCTCACAAAACAAATCCTATCGCGTAGACCTAAAGGAAAATTTTACTGATTTAACCAGTCGTATATTTAAACAATTGTATTACGCGTTCAAAAATCCCACTTTGCGAAACAATTCTAAGACATGCTCAATAATGTTATTTTAATAAACAATTGTACTAATGTAATCAGTCGTCTAGGATGGATTATTGTATCCATCCGGGCTGAACAATTGTATCCAGTAAACAATTGAATAGTTTTGTCTCTAGTCTGATAAACTTTTTAAATTGATGTTTCTTTCAGACACATTTTTTTATACAGACGAAGCAAATTTTTGTTATTTTTAAAAGTTTGTGTCAGCATTTTTAGTACATACTTCAGAAATTTTTAGCTATTAAAAATAAATGATATTTCTTTAAATCATTTATATAATTCTTGTCCGTGTTTTAGGTAGAGTTTATATACTATACCAAGTGTCACGTAACTTTAGAGTTGGTACAAACAAATCACTCTAACATAAATGCCATACCTCATCTAACGAATAGTGACACTGACCACCATCCACTTATCTGGTACTACAGCTTACCTGGACACTTATCTGGTATCTGTTTCTGGTACTAGGCCTACAGCTAATCTCCGACACAACATCAGGTTTCTTAGCCAACAATCATATTTACATACATACATACGTACATACATCCTTGGCTCTACTGCCCAGATAGAGCCTTGGCCTTTAAAAGAAATTGCCTCCACTTATTCCTGTCTTCAGCCATCCGCCACTAATTCACTGCGCCCAGCTTCCTCGCATCACTGCCGACCTGGTCCAACCGTCTGTTCTTCTGTCTTCCGATCTTCCCTTTCCCTTTTGGCTTGTGTTTCATAATTCTTTTTGCTGTACGTTCGTCATCCATTCTCTAAATGTGTCCAGCCCATCTTAACTTAATCTATTAATTTTGGCAAATCGGAAAACTGCAATATCATTGTACTTAGCATGTAATTAATTATTAATTCTCTTCCTCCAGACTCCGTCCTGTTGAGAAGACATAAATCCTTCTCAGTATTTTCCTTTCAAACTCAGCCAGCCTCTGTACATCAATTTTCTCGAGTACCCAGCACTCAGAGCCATATGTTAATACAGGCCTTACCAGTGTCTTATAAAGCGTGGCTTTAGTTTCTGTGGTTAATAGTCTCGGTTTAAAATGCTCATTTAGGCCGTAATAGCTTCTATTAGGAGCCAGAATTCTTCTTTCAATTTCTTTTGTGCAGTTATTCTCAGCATCGACATATGTTCCCAGATATATGAAGCCTTTTACTCTCTCAAATTATAGTCATCTATTAGTATAATTGAAATATTATCATTATTGCTTCCCACAGCCATAAACATTGTTTTATTTTCATTTATAACAAGCCCAATACTCTTAGCCGATGATTCAAGTGCTCTAAAGGCATTCTTCAGATTATTTTCATTTCTGCAGATAATATCTATATCATCTGCATATGCTAGGAGCTGGACTACTTTATTAAAAATATGTCCTCCTGTTTGTATTCCAGAGTCTCGTGGCAGAACGTCCGTTAGTCTTCATAATGCCCCAGTGCTTCGTATGTGAGCTCGGTGGTTGCAATCCTTCCATATGTCAATACAGGCCTTATCAACGTCTTATAAAGCGTGGCTTTAGTCTCTGTTTTTAGTAGTCTTGATTTAAACTTTAGCCAACAATCAATTTTCTTATATTATTCTCAACCCCCCTACCGTTTATCAACAGTTGCTGGATCTGCGTCTATTACTTTCGCGGCCTGGGTAACTCATTTTCTGTGGTTTTCTCTCCTACATGTCCAGTCCACTTGAGCATTACTGATTCTACGGAACGTGCTTTATATCGTACAGTTCATGAGTATAACGTCCCTCCAAAATGCAGCTAATCAAACGCTCCTCAAGACATTTCTTCTGTTTCTATTGTAAAACTGCTTTTAACTGGATGCTCTCCATTTTTCTTAGTCCACTGCATTTGTCTACCATCAAGCGTTCAAACCTTTCTTATCCCCTTTTTCCTTCTTTTCACCTTGCCCTCTATCATCTTTTGCTGCTGACAGTCTCTGCACAATAAACCCTGGAGGAAGTATATATAACAGACACTACCAATACCTAGCATATGCAGGCGACGTGGTAATTATGGCAAGAACAATACAAGTGCTAGTGGCAGCATATCAGGAATTTCAAGAGAGTGGCAAAAGGCGGATTAAAAATAAGTAAAGACGAAACAAAGTATATCTGGATCACAAGGAATGAGAGAAGAGAGAAATAAAGAATCAGAATAGGCACCCACAGTTTTGAGGAGATCCAAGAATTTAAAATATAACCCCTATGTGAAATATAGAATATGTAAAATATTCTAAGACATAATCGACTCGTAGAAGTCTTGAAGAGCTAAAACTTAGATGTTTGTTTGAATATCATCTATTTATGGTGTTGATATATCTGACGAACAGGAGATAGACAAGACAGTTTTCCTTATTAATATTCAGACAGCATTGTATAAAGGACCCAATTTCTAGTGTATCAATTTCAGTTTTTCCTTCGCGTAGAGACAGTAATGTAGAGATTGTTTTGCTGTTTTACTTTCTACGTAAAAGCGTTTCTACGTCGCGTCACGGGTCTGCTGTTTGTTTCTTTTGGCGCAGTTTTCCCATTGCTTCGTTTAACTTTAAGCATGACATGTAAAGTCACTCCGCACTATACATACAAACCACACCTCTTAGACTTAGTACTGTTTTTCAATTACAAACTATTTTCCTCTTGTATATAGTAAATACCTTCACGTTTCTCTCATATATTAATTTGCCGGGATAATAATCAATGTTAGTTTACTGGATTCATCTACGTATTGCCAAAGGCTGTGCTGAGTTACATCTTTACAATACAAAAATTTAACATGGGGACGGCTTAGAGTAGCACAAAGCATTGCTATTGACGAGCAAAACGGGTTTTCAGTTTTAAATTTACCGTTTTACATTTGTTTGTCAGTGTGTGTGTGTGTGTGTGTGTGTGTGTGTGTGTGTGTGTGTGTGTGTGTGTGTGTGTGTGTGTGTGTGTGTGTTGTTGTGTTTATTTGTCGTATATCTCACGATACATTGTAATCGTGTAATATCAAGTGTAATCAAGATACCAATGTAATGTGTAATGTGTAGGCCCTATATCAGTGTATTTTGTGTGATGTGTTGAGTATACATTTTTGTTTATCAATATACACTTAGATAAGTAAGAAAAACACACTTCCGCTACACATACAACTGTATCTTCTCACTCTGAGGCTCGACACCACGGACAAAGTTGCGCAACAGCCCGCAAGGAGAGAATGATTCAAGGGAAAGAAGAAGAGAAGAATTTCAGTACCATAAGTAGAACATCTTGTCTTGTGGGTCTAAAGCAGTGGTTTGCAACCTTTCCAAACTCGCGTACCACTTTGGCCTTCCGCGTTCATTTCGCGTACCACCGGAGCTTAAAGAAAGATTACTGGGGTTTTCTCAATAACAACCTTGAAACAACATGAATAGTACGTTGTTACGACATTGCAGAACAATCTACGTGTTTATCGAATGTTCCAGATGAATCCAGCTGAATGTGTGTGGCGTACGTGATTCTCGACGCATTAGCTAGACGGTGTCAGAAGCCGCGCGAATTGTGGCAAGGCCGCAATGAATTACGCTCTAGTGTTTTCCTTTATTGTTAATCTGCAGTATAGAATATTCTAGTATTTCGGCGGGCTATAAATACGAGTACTCAACGACGTTCAGTTTTCAGTTTGAGTTATAGTTGCGATAGTTTAAAGTGCGGTTTAGTTTATTGTCGGGGGATACCGTGTGCGTTCAAGTTGTTATTTGTGAAGTGTTGTGTTTTTTATAATCGAGCGATATAATTGTAATACAATTGTGTTTTATATTAGTTGACATTTTATTGCGTGTGAACAATTTTTATGTGATTTGTTGTAAGGGACTGTTTTGTTAATTACGAAATGTTTAACTGTAAAAATTAAAGCTGGTGATTAGTGACTTAATTGGTGTCTTGTATTTTGTTTTCCACTGTACCTACACGACGATCAGCAGACCGTCGTAACAATGTCTTATTATTCCTAGTTAAATAATATTCATATTTAAATCATGTCCGATGAAAATTTATTACTTTTTTGAAAATAAATTTGTATTTTTTTATTTATTTATATTAAGTAAATACTTTTCTTAGCTAGGTCTTCTTGCGTACTATCTTGCATCCCTCCCCTGCTCTAAAGCTTTGAATTTAACTCCACTATCATCATACGTATTTCGTTTTGTAACTGACACTTTTATCAACAATGCCATGTTTAGTCATCAAAAGTGCCATGTTTAGTCAAGTTCTCACCAAGTTACCTACAAACTCTATTTTTAGCATACACATCGTTACCAACGATTTACGTTTGTTTCCGTTATATATTGTAGCGTAGCCGGAATCGTCGGTCCTATTTTAAAGTATTTATTTTAATTGAAATTTGTAAATTGTTTAATGATGTGTAATTATAATCTGTGGTGTCGACGAATTGTGGTTGGTTCTCTCGCAGGAGTCCGTGGTTATTCGTAGGTCCCCGCAGATTCTGTTTCTGCTAAAACAAACACAAGTTATTTACTTACTGTAATTGAAGTTCTCGACGGTTGACCAATTCGTAAATAATCGGGTCAGTGTTCTACGGTGCCATCTGTGAAAGTATTGCTGAATCTAGCTCGTGACTGTACTGTCTAAGTAATAAAAAGTAGTCAACTCTTTTTCTGCTACGAATTTTAATGTTGTATTAACAATCTTAATAATATGCAATCGTTACTTTTAAATTTTAATACAGGCTGTTTGCCTAATCAGTCATTGACTTTACTGTTTTAAAGTTGCTCTTAATCTCAGGGTATTGAACATTATTTAAAATAGTTAACATCAAATTTAAAATATAATTCTAGAACCTTGGTTCATTATGTATACAGTTCTTCAGCGGTTCCTTTGAGCCTGCAAAATACAAAAAAAAATATGTCGGCGCTACTGTTTAACATTTAGTAGACGGAGTTAATTATCATAAACAATAAACATATTAAGTGGTTTTATAAGTCATTACCATTGAATAAAAATATAGTCGACTATGGTCAACCTTAACTTGCTTTACTCATAACGAATTAATTTTTACAATAAAATTTTACCTGAAACGGTTTCAAAATTATGAACCTACAGTCGTAACACTGACTGTGATCAACATTGGCTTGCCTCTATGCATACTAATTCAAACATTTAAAAAATAAAATTAACATCGAATGTTTATACTATAATGAACATGGTTTTTAAATTGACTATTGTCAATATGAACACAAATTTAGGCATAGTGGATTATAATAAAATATTAACTATCCCAAAATATCGGGTATCAGCTTAATCTAAAATCTCTAAAAGGTTACATCAGTATTTAACGAATAATTCGTTTAATGTTTGTCAATTATGATTATCCATCTTTTGTAGCACTCTAGTAGTTCAAACAAATGTGGTTTGTCATCTAATAAGTGTTCATTCAATATTAATTAGTGGTTTATGTCGAATACCAATTGAATACAATAGTTCGTATAAACTCTCTTTGAGAGTTTATTATTCATTAGTTTATTTCGACTTGGTTTGATATTTTTTAATATCTGGAATAAATTTCTTATTTATTTCTATGAAAAATAAATTATATTGGGTTCATCAATGTTTGTGAATGACTATTTGTCAGTTTGTTTGTTCACTATGAACCTCGTTAGTCTATTATGGTTGGTTCTATGTTTAAAATTTACAATCTGAAAATCTCTGTTTTTTTCATTAATTATCATTAATAATTAACTCACACTATACCCCCTGTTAATACACTCCAATTGCCACCTTATTATGCACTGGGCAATTGCATTTCCCTATCATATAATCGTTTTAGTTAACCACTCGACACTAAAAAATTTGAAGGCTAGGATGTCCCTTCTCTTTACGTTTTACAACCGCACAGCTGATCTCTTGAAATCGATTGTATCCGCGCACAAAAATTTGGCTGTCGCATCGCTTCGCTAGTCTGAGGTAGAATAAACAAATTATTTTTCTTCTTCGCTGTTCCTGTATCGGGAACACATACCCCCCAGTCGATTTTGATCGATTCCATTGGTTAAAAAGGCTGACATTCTATCCAGCGAGGTCACCCCCCTTGTGAATTAATCGATTTTACAGAAAATTGTTAATGACTTCGGGTTGGAGAGTTCCGTTTGTTGTATTCTCGCTTTTTCCAAAATAAATTTAATTCGTTTAAAATTGGTTTAACGTCCCTGTCATTTGAGTATTATTTAATATTATCACATCGTGTTATCACAATTAATCTGTTCTTTAAAATAAGTCCTCACAAGACATGTGTGAGTTTAATAATAAGAAAGTTAATTCCTTACTTATGACTATTATATTTTTCTTATATTTTTACATGATTAATTACTAAAATTTACCAAATGATGATTACATTTCATCATATGGTTCCTTTGAAGTTCATTTATGATAATAATTAGTACCATGATTGCCTAAGATTAATAAAATTATTATATTTGACCCATGCTTCTATGGCCTAAAGCATGGTCAGTTAGATTTACTTTATTTATTAACATAATTTGTCCTGTTCACTTTTTTACAGTGATATAGATATTCGAAGATGTCCATTACAACTTCTGGACAGCTTAGTTTTCATTAGAATACAATTATTTGCTTGTTTTAATGTAACACTTATTGTTCATAATCTTAGTATGCCATGTCATTATGATTTAATTCTGAATTAATGATATACCCATCTTTATGTGATTCTTTTAAGTCTAACTGTTCTTTACAGTTTAAAGGTTGTTTTGCAATGGTTGTTCTTTTATAATTACATGTGATATTAATAATAATTCACCAATACTTCTTGCAGCTAGTGTGGTCAGACAGTGACCTCAATTTTCCTTAATTCTGGTTAAATTAGTTTTTCATAATAATCATTGTATACTATAATAGTGGTAATACATATTATATTGCACATTTATGACATTGTTCTTTACTGGTTTATATTATTATAGAAATTCTGAGCGTGTTTAATGTGTACACTTTTCTGTCCAATTTCAGTCTGTGTATTTGCATTAAACACCACACATGCCACCTTCAATTAATAAAATTGTATCACTAGGTTCATCTTTATAATGTCTACTCTCATCATTTTATAACTTACACTAGTTTACATCGTTTTGGTCTTATTTTATGCTAATTACAAGCTGATTTATAACCGAGTTGTGGTTACCTGAAACCCCCTGGTTAGACAATAATGGTCTATGTTTTGGCTATCTGATTTCAATGTTTTACAGGTTATTATTTAACACTTTTACACTTGTTAATTATTATTTACTATCTCTTTATGATTTCTACCTGTCTACAGGTGATTACTACGTTCTTTTTTTGTTACTTTATTTGAATTTGCCAGTATTAAAAGCATGCCAGTATTAAACAGGACACTGTTTTTACTAAGATAATTACTCTTTTCTTATCATTCATTCATTATTTTCTTTCATGGTTTTGATTTATTTAATTAATGCTATTCTTTTATTAGAATAAAGAGTTTTTTGTCATGGTTTGTCTTTGATAATGTCTGTCTATGTCTGGATCTCTTTGTTGTTTCTTAATTCTCTAGATGCCTGGTTTTATTAGTTTCATTTTCTGTTAATACATATACTAGGCACATTATTTGGCATATTTATTAATTCTTCTGTGTTTGTTACCTTGCTTGTGTTTATTTATATTCTTCAGTTTCTTGTTAATGCTGAATGTCATTGTACTTTAGTTTTGTCCTCTCACGTACCATATCTATTGGGTCATTTGGTTAATCACATAATTATATTGTCTTCTATACTTTCTTCTTTATCACTATTTGTTGTCCTTTGTTTGCTGAGTTAATTACATTAATTGTTTTATTGAGTTCTTGAACCTTATATAATACTTTGTACACAGTTACATAGTTATCATTCCTTTCTTAGAAGTTCTGGTGTGAGTTTATGGGTGTTTCATTCTTTATCTTTTGTGGTTAACTTTATTGTAAAGATATGTACTATTAGAAAGTGGGCGAATTCCTTTCTTATTTTGCAAGCGACGAAAATGATATTGATAACGTTGAGCCGTGGAATTCCATAAATGTTTGTAGTTATTATCTGGGCCAAGTGTTTGTGCGACGTAATAAAGAGAAGAATGTATACAACAATGAGTCCGTAACCGTTTCTGTACGTCTCGATAAAGTTTGGGAAGTAGGGAGAGGTATATAAAACGAGCTTGGAGAGGATAATTGGAAAGGTGATAACAGGAAGAGAAAAGGCATTGCAGGCGAACGCGGAAGGAGATACGTTGGGAACAGATAAAGACGACACCCCACAAGCAGACGCGACCATCTGAGGGTAAATATTTAAAAAGAGTCAACTCTTAAAGCGGATGAGAGCGAGATTACAAATTTGTGGCTTTTATTTAATGTAACATTATTTCAGCTATGAGCACTTTCTTTAAAAATCAGTACTGCTTACATATACATGACTTACAGTATAGCATGACTTACTATATTAAAATAGTAATAACAATAATAAGCACTTTTTTATCGGCCATCTAAGTACCAAATGCCAATTTCAATTCTTCATCCTTTGTTCTTTTCTTTTCTCCAATATTCTTTCATCTTTTCACTGTGTCTCTTCTTCCTGTCTTCTGACTACTTAAAACCTGCGTTTTTCTCTCTCCTACCCTGGACTCCTTCCATTTTTAACACTTTTGCCCGAAAAACCTCTCTTTCAATTGCTTCTTCTGCGAGTGCATATTATTTTTTTCTCAATCCTTTTGAACTTCTTTAATCCAACTTGATGTTGACTTCTTCCCCGACAGATATTTGAAGATCTGCTTTGTTAACCTATTGTCGTCCATTCTATATAACTGTCTAAAAAACAATAATTTTCTTTTTCTCATGGTTTCTGTTATATTTTCTATACATATAACATATAATATTATATCGTATATACAATTAGACTATATATATATAATTATTTACAATATTATATACAATTCTATACAATACAATATATAATATAATATTATATTATATCTATATAATATATTTCATCATTAAATAAATAAGCACTTTTATTGTTTTATTTTTTTATTTCTTCCATTATTTTCGTTATAGCCATCTCATGAGTCCTTCACGTTCAGAAGTCCTTTCCTTCTTTGTCAATATTACTTCGTTCTTTTTTCAGTCTTTCTCGTTCATCTCCTGACAACACCATCTTGGTTGTCCTTTCTTTTTCTTTGGACACATTCCATACCATTGAAATTTCCTGCTCAAACTCTTCTCTGTTCCTGAATTCCAAATTTTCGTAGATTCTGATACACATTACATTAATTGTTACATTATTATTGTTGTTGTTGTTGTTTAAATTAGTCCTTTTGTCAACGCTGACTATTAGGAACGCTTCTGTTATTTGGAACGACATCCTTAGCTCTCTGAAACACTTTTTCCGCATCCCAAACTATCTCCTCCGAATGACGACGGAATTCTACCTGAGTGACAGGGTACTAATATATAATAGACAGATTAAACTTGCAGGGACAAAATCACCGCCAGGGCTACCAGTGTCTGAATTTTGGGTCGTGACTTTTGGAACGTATCATAAGATGGAATATTACGAAATGAGATGCCGCCAAACACTTTCCTGGAAGGTTAAGCAGATAATGTCGCGGCACTGATTGTAGTACTGGGGACGCACAAAGGTCCAGGCTTGAAGGACACGGTCTGGACCTAACCCCCGAGGAATGCCTATAATCATACCGGTGCAAGTGGGACCTGAGTCTATACTAACAAAGAATATAGTTAAATACCTAAGGGTGAGGCCAGATCCAAAGCTTTCCTACTGCGAGAAAATGAAGTATATGCAGCTGATAAGGCGGCTTACGTCACGACACACCTCACTAAGCTTATGGTTAATGTAGTATGTCTCATTGCGAGCAATAGCCGATTGTTGATGGAGGTCACGGAACCCATCATTCTGTATGCAACAAGAGAGTCAAGAAGAATAGAGAATGTCGGCGACGAAGCGCAAAAGTATTCTCAGCTGCGATATATAAATAAGAGGCGCGGTGAAATTTGTCTTCGCTTTCTCATGTGTTCATGAGGCCGAAGAACTCAAGAAACCTGCTGTCACTTGGTAAAATGTATAAAGACGTTATGAAGATGATACTGCAGGCACACTGAAAAGTTATTCACACTTAGAGAAGAGAAGGCTTTTTATCAAGGCTAGTCAGCCGGTGTATGTTCAACAGATACTTACTGAGACGTCATTTGAGAAGGGGGCGGCTGCGGCGCCTGAGTGATAAACGATGCAACGCGCAACACACGTGTCTGTTCTGCAGTCACCGCATGAACAAAACAAAAATGTAACAACGGACCAAAGACGAAATGTGTTTTATCAGCTGACTGTCTAGTGTTATCCAACACCTTTAGCCTTACAATTAATATTTGCGCATTCATTGTGTTTAACGGATACTAATGATAAAATACGTACAGTACTGGAGATGTCGCACAATAGATAAGAACACAACAGCGATATCATTAGAGCTCAGATTTGTGTGACCCAAACGTCTGGAAATGTGCATTCGTTTACGCCTCAAGAACTGCCAAAATGTGATATAAAGTTAGTAAATACAAGTATGACCTAAACAATGAAGACATGTAAGACAAAACTGGATACAAAGGCTAGCTGACTGTACACAAGGCGGTTGACTCAAAAATCCGCTGGAATGGGACTCCATGAAAATATCACCAAAACTAAATATATGCTAATTTCTGCATCAGAAAAGAGAAGAAATGAATATAATTTATGCATAGAAGATAATTCATTTGATGCATTTAATATGTTCAGATATCTGGGTAGCATGATAGAAAATGGACAAATACAAATAGGAAATATAACACATTATGCCAATAGTAGATTATTTAGAATCAAACTCATTAGTCGTAGCACAAAAATAAAAATAAATGACACTTATCAGAGACATCGACATTAGCAAAAAAAGAAACAAGAAACACTAAGAAGGTTTGGAAGAACGAGTGTAAGTCGTGTTTAATGGGCGAGTAAAGAAGATGAAGAATGAAGAACAATAAATAACCAGGAGATGGATAAGCTGTCGAAGCATTAGGCCATTGTAAGATTCGTAAAGGCTCAACGGATACAATGGCTAAGTCACCTAGAGCGGATGGATGATCAGCGTATGCCTCCAAAGAAAATCCTGAGGGCGCAAGTCTAAAAAAGTAGAAAGAGGGGCCCACCTAGGATAAGATGGTTGGATGATGTGTTAGAAGATCTCAGAAGAATGGATGTGAGGGGTTACACTGAGATGCCAATGGATAGGAGATTTTAGAGAAGATTGGTGTTGGAAGCCAGGGCTCACGCTGGGCTGTAGTGGTGAAGAAGAAGAAGAAGAAGAAGAAGAAGAAGAAGAAGAAGAAGAAGAAGAAGAAGAAGATGATGAGGAGGAGGAGGAGGAGGAGGAGGAGGAGGAGGAGGAGGAGGAGGAGGAGGAGGAGGAGGAGGAGGATGAGAAGGAGGAAAAGGAATAAGAAGAAGAAAAAGGAGAAGAAGAAGAAGAAGAAGAAGAAGAAGAAGAAGAAGAAGAAGAAGAAGAAGAAGAAGAAGAAGAGGAGGAGGAGAAGGAAGAATAAGAAGAAGAAGAAGAGGAGGAGGAGGAGGAGGAGGAGGAGGAGGAGGAGGAGGAGGAGGAGGAGGAGGAGGAGGAGGAGGAGGAGGAAGAGGAAGAGGAAGAGGAAGAGGAAGAGGAAGAAGAAGAGGAGGAGGAAGAAGAAGAAGAAGAAGAAGAAGAAGAAGAAGAAGAAGAAGAAGAAGAAGAAGAAGAAGAAGAAGAAGAAGAAGAAGAAGAAGAAGAAGAAGAAGAAGAAGAAGAAGAAGAAGAAGAAGAAGAAGAAGAAGAAGAAGAAGAAGAAGAAGACAAAACTCTACAGACTATATTGTAAATACAAAATTCTTGTTTTCTGTGTTCGTGAAAAAAACGGTCGGTGTCTGTGTTTCACGGCCGGTGTCAGTTGAACTTAAACTACCTGTCGAGCTGTTTGGCCGTGAGTTCTAGGCGAAGGCCTTCACCACAGTACTGTGGGCCTGACGTACGACACCCCGCGATAGGGTTGACTCGGGTACACCCACTGAAGATGGCAGCCAGTGGTGATGCTGAAACGTTTGGTTTTAATGAAAAGCTTGGGGACCACGGCCAAACAGCCCGGCGGATAGTTTAAGTTTAATTGTTAAACAATTTACAGATGGAAGTTATATATTGACTTTATCTTTCTTTGTCCCTAGGAAATGAGACTTTAGAGCGGTGAATCCACAGCAGGAATGAGATTTCTTTGACTAGTCAAAGGATATAGGCCCTACAAGCCTCGAGCATATAAGAAGTAATGACATATGGCAAGAATTAGATGCACAACCGGTAACAGAAAAACATCGTGGAACAGAAGTAACGAAATATGGAGAGACCATGTCCTGGATAGAATATCATTGCAGACTATGGCTGTGGGAAAGCGAAGTGTCGGTAGACCGAGGATAAAATTGGGAAACCGGAACAAGCAGAAGTGCCTAATTCTGGCAAGCAAGAAGAAACAATATTAATCTTTATTTTTAGTACATTTATAAACAGATAATGGGAAGAATAAACGAGGGTAAATAAGTAACAAGAGAGTTGAATTCCATATTTTGAACAATATAAACAAATTTTATATTGGGACAAAACAATAATAAAGCAAACAAATAAATGAATGTGCAGAAGTACTGTTTAAAGTTTAATAACTTACGTAGCCAAAAAGTGGGATCATACAAAGACGATTAGACGTAAATTGATGACAACAGACTTCGCGGTGGACTCTCTGAGACATAGTTGTAGAATGTCAAGGTTAGAAAGAGTAAGGAATGTGGTTGTACAAGAAACAATAAAAATGATCGCAAATACAGTGTAGCTGACGGGAACGGGAAACGGTGACGGAAAAGTCCCCGAAGAGTTGCAGGGATTGTGTGGAGCAAGCAATGAATTATTATCAAAATGGAAGGAACTCCGCTAGTCCGCCAGCCGTGCTTTGTGTTTTGAGAAATTCTTTTCTAATCAAATTATATAAAGCTTAAAAATGTTAAATCATTATAATTAAATTTTTAAAAATTTTTTACCTTAATCCGTCTATGTGACCGCTTGGTTTCTGTCTTCTTACGCGTTTCGGATTAATTTAATCCATCATCAGAGAGTAAACATTCGTCGGTTATGACTTCGTTAAAACATTAAAAGTGACACTAAAAGACATTTATGTATATGTTCTACAAACACAGCGACGTTCGCGGATGTGAGTGCGCACTCGACAAGCGGACACATAGACGGATTAAGGTAAAAAATTTTTAAAAATTTAATTATAATAATTGTGACGCGGATACCAGTACAATGACTTTAAAAAAGTTAAATCATTGCATATGAACACGTGACTATTTTACGTAAATAGTTCTTTATGAAACATAGAGGTAGAAAATTACATTTTGAGAAATGGAATATATCAAACATGCATTCACAACGAAAAAAGAGATTCTACTTTATATATGTATTACAATGATATGAACATTCGCACTATGTGTGAATAAATGGGGACATATTTACAATAAGTCTGAGTTGGTGCCCTGTGCAAATGGTGTGAATGTAATAAGACACTACTGTTACTAGGTTACTAGAATAAGTACTGCATGTAAACATAGTTTAAGCCGATTATAAACAATAAAAAACCGTTGTGCAGTGTAGAGTGAAAGTGAATAAGTGTTGTGCGTGTAACGAATTGTGTGACGACAATTAACAGTAAACCAACTA
The DNA here is from genome assembly GCA_034769895.1 of Magicicada septendecula. Taxonomy (NCBI): domain Eukaryota; kingdom Metazoa; phylum Arthropoda; class Insecta; order Hemiptera; family Cicadidae; genus Magicicada; species Magicicada septendecula. The sequence goes on along the minus strand of CM068375.1, from coordinate 58,530,887 downwards.
ACAGACACACTGTAAGTGATTTATTTTAGTGTACAAATTGCAATAACTATTAACAACTAATTATTTTAGTATTAAGTAAATTTTAATAGGATGTATTCAACTGACAAATTAAATTAGTTATGCAATCGCTTGCAGTTGAAAACACGTAGTTTGGAAAGGTCTAGAAACCGGAAGTTCATGTACGTGGTCGATTTTTCCAACAATCTAGAACGTATTAACTTGTACAACTGACGTCAAAAATGTGCGTAGACCTATAAAAGCACGGGTGAGCCGTCAGTTATGCAGTTTTTTCTCTCACAGTATCTAACAGTCTCTTTCAATCTCTAATAAGGTAGTCTTTCATGGTCTCTGGTAAGTCGGAGTGTATCGTCGAGGGAGCGGCTGAACTTAGTTCCACGAAGTCAGGCACGGCGTTCGATGTCTTAAACGACCGACGGCTGCCAACGAGGACTGAATCAGGAGCAATATGGACGGAAACAACGCACACGAGGAAACCCTGAGATCGACATCCCACCTTACGAGGACAACCTTAGACCGGTTTGAAAGAAGGAGCAGTCCCACGACATCGTCCGATCCAACTTAATATCACCAATTCCAGGAAAGTGGAATTTTAAAAACTTTTTATAAAGTATAAAACAATTTTATATTTTATTCTTTTTTTTTAAAGACTCTTTATAATTTGTTCACTGCTCAATATTTAAAAATTTATATATTTCAAACTCAGTTTTTAGATATAACTGTATATGTTTAATATAAAAAAAGGAATAACAATGAATGTACTAATTCGCCCAATCAAGATTTATTTGTGTGTGTGTGTGTGCGCGCGCTCTAAGAGTTTAATTAACGATTAAACATTTATAGGTATCACTGGACCAGGACAAGTTATAACGTTGTATAAAGAAAGTGAATAGACTAAAACACCACATAATGACTGCGTGTGCTCTTGAGATTTTAATTAAAAGTTTTAATTGCTGCTGCGGTCGGTAGACCGTGCTGAGGCAATACAGACGACGTTATGAATCCTGCTCCGGTAAGTGTACACCGTGATATCAGTTTAATCTGATACTGCTGCCTGCCCCTGTTCACGACATATAGGCCTACTTGTATTCACTTATTTTTCTAAACTTTGCTCCGCAACGATTAAACAAGTATCTTATTACTTGTTTAGATACAAGTAATAAGGTACTTCCATATCTTCCATTCTCTCCATAACAAAATCCTCCCTTTTGTTTCTCCTTCCCCTACCCTGCTGGCGATAGAATACGCATTTAACTCGGTTCTTATATCTTTATTTGGTACTTGACGTCTAAAAAACCCTTTGGTTTTTTCAAGAACTTCATTTCACTTATTTATACTCTTCGCTCATCATTTCTCGTCTTCATCCCAGTTTCACTTCCATAAGTTAAAACAGGTGTTGCCATTACTTTATAGATTTTTCCTTGGTGTCTTTCCATCTTGCCTTATTTCCAAGTGTTCTGTGTATAGTACCACATATCATTTGAAATCTATTTACCGTTGAGATCCTTCCGGCTTTTCGTTAAGATTTTGAGTATGTTTTAGATTCCTTAGTAGAGGTTACCAACCTCTAGCTAAGCAGTTAGGTAGTGGGGCTGCCACCTACAGATATCCTAACGGGGTTGTCTTCCGTAGCTAAGGGTTCCAGTTTTAAGGCGCTGGAAACTCGTCTTTCAGCCTCTTCCGGCAGTTACATAACGCACATCCATTCTACGCCAGGGGCCACGCGGCTTTCGCCTTCGAGGACGTGGAAGTAGTCTTTGCTGGCAAATTCTCAAGCTCCGACTTTTGTCAGAAACAGTGGGCAATAACCAAAATTACTTGATCCATTTCTTTTCGGCAGAAAATCAGCCCTTCGGTGCCCTTTAACAGCAAAACTTTCCATAAATATGCACTACGAAAGGGATTTCATTCATAAGAATTACCATTCACTTTCTTTCTTAAAGTTCCCAAAACCAAATTTTTATCTCCCTCTATTCAAACTTCTACCATATTGACTACCTTACGTTTTATTGTTCTAAATACGTCCTAAATATGGACGCTGAAAATACACTGTAACGAGCGTGTAAACGTATTTTCAATTTACAAGTTATTATTAAATAAAGACAGTTTCAACTAACAACGAAAACTTGAGTTTCTTTTCAGCCGATTCACTTTGTTTTTACCAATAACGGAAGTTGTACGAATTGTCTTGCAAGAAAAAAGTTTACTTGTTACAGACAAGAGACAACAGAGAACAACTTTTGCTATTAAAAAGTTGGTAAAGACGTCGGGAGCTGTGTAACATTGTCCTGATAGTTGATAGTTTGAAACAAAAGTAGGACAAGTTAGTTGTGTTCACTTTGTAGGAATACTTTATACTGTAATTCTTTTTTCTCTACCAGTGAAGTCCCCTCACGTTGGCAATTACGTACTGTAATTAGAATTTTAAATAAAAATTACGTTAACCAAATACACTGTACTCACCGTCTATGGCCTTTTTCCGTGATGTTTTTTCCGTGTTTACATGTTTCAAGCCACTTGCCTCATCATCAGAACTTATAAAATCAATCTATGTCATAAATAATGACATTTGTCAAAATATTAAAAACACAATACGGCAATTAAACTATGTACATAAATTCGCTTTAAAAATGTTCGGTGTGCCTTGCAAGAGTACGGCGCGTGTTGTCTTGCAAGGCGCACCGAACATTTTTAAAGCGAATTTATGTACATAGTTTAATTGCCGTATTGTGTTTTTAATATTTTGACAAATGTCATTATTTATGACATAGATTGATTTTATAAGTTCTGATGATGAGGCAAGTGCCTTGAAACATGTAAACACGGAAAAAACATCACGGAAAAAGGCCATAGACGGTGAGTACAGTGTATTTGGTTAACAAACACGTGGCTTGGGACTACAATAGGATTTATTCCATTTAAATCAAAAAAAAATTACGTATCTCTAAAAGTCGTCATCATCATCATCTTCAAGGATTAAACCAAAGATGGTTTTTTCCGGTCTCAAATAGGCAAAGATTATAGCTGGTCACTCCACCGCTTCCCCGGACGTCTCACACTTCTCATATAGTCTCATACTTCGGACGTCCCTGGCCTTATAGTTCCATACTTATTTGGGGATGCGGCAGTCATCCATTCGGCAAAGATGTTGCCACCAATTCAGCCGATACTGGGCGATCCTGTCGAGTCTACTCATAATATTCTGTTCCTGCCGTATATCTGTGTTTCTTCTATGATCATGGAGAGTATACCCTGCCAAGTGCCTGAGAAATCTCATTTCAGCCGCTTGGATGCGACTGGCCTGGCCTTTCGTTAAAGTCCAATTATCAGACCCATAAATATTGTGGAAAAGGCCTTGTAGATGTTTAGGCGTTTTTCTTTACTTGCTGACTTAATGGTTTGCCTAATGGTCCCGCACCTAAGGTTGAACTTATGCAACTTATTCAGTGAATACAACGTCGTTGCTTGCATTATAAGACACACTGTAGCCCAGGTAACTTATTCCAGGACAGTACCATCTATAACAGTGTTTGCCCGTACGGGATCAGTTCCACGAAAAGCTATCACCTCGGTCTTAAGTTTGGATATTTGCAATCCAGAGTCTTTGCAGATTCAATTTAACAAATGTATACCCATCTGAAATCTGTTTTCCGAGCCCGACAGAAATCTAGACAAGGACGATCCGTCTGGGCTTGTGAAGCACTTTCAGTGAACCATCAATTGAATACGGTTGTACTCTTGGTGAACTCGGACACAGCAAAACGCAATCTGACAGGATCTCGGAAACGAACAATTACCGATCGCATGAACTCTGTACTTTCTGAAACCAGCATGTTTACTGGATCGGCTCTCACACGACTGTTTTGCGTTTGTGTGTGTGTATGACTTTCCATTGTAAGCTGCCATGTAGGTGACACTCGAACATATAGCTGACGACGCAACATATATTTAACCAACAATCCTGGTCGTTGAGCTAAACACGCTAGTTGCCGAGCCATTTACGTGGAAAAATGTAATAATAATAACAGTAAAACAATAATAATAATAATGATAATAATAACAATAATCAAACGTGCGAAGCGAGTTCCCAGTTTTACCTTGACCGTTTGGTTCATTTATTCATGATAACTTATGAAATCATCAACTGATTTTAATAAACCTTAGCGTGTGTATTTACAAACAATGTTTCTCTTTTCTTTTATCAGCACCTTTTTAGAAAATTACCTTTGGCATAAATTAAACGAGTGACAATACCGTGGAAAGGGTTTTATCAAATAATACCCCCGTAATGCGTACCAAAAGGCCCCTCTGAGGTTTCAGTCTTATGTATTTCAGGCAGTGTGTATTCTAGACACGTAGCAGGCAACAATACACTTACGGGGTTTCAATCGCATTGTCACAGACTCGCTGTAAACTCTGTGCTAACCAAATAACAATCTGCTTCCCTCCCATCTTATCTGTAACGCACGTACAAATACCTCTTCTGGCACACGTTTGAGCGATATAATATAAACAACAAACCCCATTTTTGTCACCGAATAGTAAGATTAAGTCAATTACAATTTTAAAATTATGAGGTCTTCTAATTCTGTTTCCCATATAGGTCTACATAAAAGAAATATACTAACGGTATAAACACTAATAATAGTGCACTAGTTTCAAGTTATACTAATAATAGTAATAATAATTGAACGAGTGGACTGAGTTCTCATTTTTAACTTTACCATTTGGAAGCTGTCTGTCTGTCTGTGTGTCTGTCTATATATCTATCTGCCCTTCTGTTTAGGGCATGTCTCACGATAACGTTTGAAAGCATCAACCGATTTTAGTAAACCTGAGCATGCGTGGCAATATTTTAACCCCTAATAATATTATTTTTGAGGTTGATCTCACAAAAATGGGGGAGACAAAATGTGTGGGCTACATTTTTTTTAATAGGAAAAATGTTCATGTAGGATACAAAATCAAAGGTAAATTTAACTAAAACATAATGTAGTGTTTATTTTTTTAATCTGAAAATTTTGGGATTCTGGGGGCCAAAAAGTGGGTGAAAATTTTGATAAAATCTCAAAAATTCGTAAATTTCAAAATTTTTGGACACCAGGTCCCACAAAATTTGTTAAAAATTGCAAATGCCATGTGGAATATTAAATTAAAGAGAATTTTAACCAAAATGTAAATATAGTGTGCAGTTTTGTAATTTTCAGATTTTTTGACTCCAGTGTCCATAAATGGGTTGAAAATTAAAAAAAAAAATAATCCAACCAGATGTCAGAGTAAAAAGAATTATAACAGAAATCCCGTGGTTTGGAATTTTCAGCGTACACGGTTGCTCTACAATTCTTATTTTATGAAACAAGAAATGGTGGGGTTATCAGGATTTTCACAGTTTATCTGAGGTTTGAAATGTCGCCGGGGTCCTAAGGAGCTGTGCTCCTTATGAAAGATAAGGTCGGCAAGGAGGTGGCAAAACATCAAGAGAGGCTTCGCACCTTTGAAATGTGGTAAATAGCTTGGGACAAGGAGACTAGAGGGCACTGGACCGCGCGATGATGAAAACACGTAAGGTCATGGATTGAGAGAAAGCACGGGGGAAGTCGAGTTCTACCTGACTCAGTTTCCTAACGGGGCCACGGGTACTTCCGATCTTACCTCCATAAAATGGGTAAATAGTTTTCTTCAGTCTTCCCATACTGCCTGGGTATACAGGATAACACACAGCACACCTTCTTCAGCTATGACAGAAGAGCGCTCTGTCACAGATATGTGGGTCACAAGAAGAGCGTTTCTGGTTGCAGATATAGGAAGAATAGCTTCAGATAACATCGTCGAAGCCATGGTAAGAGGGGGGGAGGACGTCTGGAATCATGTGGCACATTGTATGTGTATATTCTTTCTATGGGTGAAGAAGAGACTTGGAGCGCCAGTAGAGTAGATCAATGTAGATGTGAGTCCATGGGGCTCAGCAAAATGTCCTAGTTTGAAATAGTGTGATAAACGGTGCCGCCTAGTTCTCGTTTGACGGAGCAGGAGTTTTAGTGGGCAGTCCACTTGAAGGAGTCCCAGAGCTTGTGCGAAAATGCACTTCCACTTTTCCTTAAAAAAAATATTATTTTTATGATGTATCTGGTATTTTCAAGTTTTCCACTGTTTCTAAGACTGTGATGAATGCTATCCACTTAACAATTTTTATAAATATGTAAATATTATAATATATAGTGTCTTTGTTATATTTGTTTATGAAATCTAAACTCAAGTGTAATTTCCTTTACAGCTACAGCTTACTCATGGACGTTATTATTTCGACAGTGTTCTTATCTCGTGTGTGACCGCTACACCACTGCTCGTATTGAACCGTCGGACACAATGAATGCACAAAGATTAATTGCAGCGCTGTGAAGGCGCTTGACGAGACGAAACTAGACAGTCAGCTGATAAAACGTCTTTTGTCTTTCGTCTGCCGTTACATTTTGTTCATGCGAAGACAGTTGGAGAACTGATGACCTAACATTGTGGGTGTGTGTGTTGCGTGCTGCGTCGTTTGTCATTCAGGCGCATCAGCCGAGCCGCCTTCCCAAAACGACGTCTCAGTAAATATCTCTCTCACACTCTCTCTCTCTCTCTCTCTCTCTCTCTCTCTCTCTCTCTCTCTCTCTCTCTCTCTCTCTCTCTCTCTCTCTCAAACACACACACACACACACAGACAAACTGATAATAGTCTTGATAAAAAGCCTTGTCTTCTCTACGTCTAAATAACCTCTTGAGCTAAGTCTAGTCTTTCTCTTGACCAGCTCTTCTGTCTCACGAAAACAAGATTAAGTGAATAGCCATTTCACCGTAAGCGAGGATGCACGGAGGGAAAATAGAGGAAATCCCTCCCTCCTAAATAATTACTTCAGGTGAAATTTTTTCATTGTTTTGTGATTATAGAATAGCTTTGTGAAGGTGAATATAAAATAAAAAATCATATTACTTTACATATGCTTATGGTTTTACTCTGAAATTACTCTTAAATTACTTTAACTCTAAAATTATTGGTAACTAACTTGTAATTGTAATTTACCAGCATGTAAAAAATGTTTAAACTGTAAGTAAATGTTATTAAAAAACAATGGAGTGGCAAATACAGATAATAAGATTTCATACTTGTACCTCGGTAAACTTAGAGTGTTTTTTAAACACGTATTTTTAAACACGTATACAGTAAACAAACTGTATTTGTATTTTCACCCATTCCTGTCAATTATACAATAGACCTTTCCAAAGGATGGTCCAACTTTCCATAAATGCCTCCCACCAAAGTTAGCTCTCCCCCCCTTAAATTGCTAATTTGACAAGCCCTTGTTTCAGCACTTCTCTTATCTTTATATCACAGCTTAGGATACTTACTCCTTCTCGGCCTTCATTCTCTATTCGTTAGTTATAGTATAAATAATAATATAAAATCTAGTATTTGTGTTGCTGCATTATAAAAAAATGAAAAGGAAACATCATCTTGAAAACTGATTTGTTTTAAGCTGTATATAACAATGTGTATGTGTGTGTGTGTGTGTGTGTGTGTATTAGTAAACTTTAATTAACTGCAATATAACGTAATATCAAGTAACATCTTTGGAAGACCTTACACAAAAATTAAACGGTAACAGCATTAATATTACAGTTTCCATACACAAAACAAATAAAAAAAATTGTTTTGCGTTGTTGTAAGCTACTATCTTTTTGTTTTCAATGGAAGTCCGTACAGTGAGCTTAATACTCAAAACACGAACCATAAGCCTGTTGTAAAGGAAACATTCTGACGTTGTCAGTCACAGCGAACAGTTAGCAAAGGACGCAGTTATACTGGGACAGTGATGACGAAGAGAGAGATACATACGGACAGACAGAGACGTTCACGTCATTTCATACCAAACGAGACTACCTTTCAGATCAGATCCCGTTATTCACGACATTCCATTACGTCGTGGTATGTATGCGTATGCTTGTTTCGTTTTTACATTTCCTTTGACAAAGTTAAAACATCAAAGCATTCATTTAGACGTCGTACAGGATACTTAATTGGTTGATGCTCCAAGGGCCGGTCATTAACGTTTGTAAACTTGAAGGAAAAACGAGTTTCGAGTTTTCACTGTAGTACTTTACCGACTGTGATACATGGACCAGGTTTTTTTAGATACTGCTTTTGGACAGTAGTCTTAATTATTGCTGTTTGTTGTGTTTATCTCGCTGCAAGAGTTCCTATCAACAGCAATACAATATTTCTGTTATTATTTGAAAAACATAAATTAAATTCTTTTTAATAAAAAAGTAGTATTTAGAAAAATATTGCAACGTAATAACTTTAATTACAGCTATGCATACAAACTCAAACCTACAAACGTACATAAAAAGAAGTACAAATTCTGAATGTACAACAAACACATTTCTTTCCCTCCGTCGTGTTCTACACAACAAGTTTCCTCTCCATGATAAACTTTTTTCTTCAAGCTTAATCTTTGTCTTGAGAGAATAATGACTGTTCTGTAATAAAACAATGACTTTCTTCTTCTTCTTCTTCTTCTTCTTCTTCTTCTTCTTCTTCTTCTTCTTCTTCTTCTTCTCCTTCTCCTTCTCCTTCTCCTTCTCCTTCTCCTTCTCCTTCTCCTTCTCCTTCTCCTTCTCCTTCTCCTTCTCCTCCTTCTCCTTCTCTTTCTCCTTCTCCTTCTCCTTCAGCATTACAGCCCAACGTGAACCCTGGCTTCCGACACCACCAACCTTCTCCAAAGTCTCCTGTCCCTTACCATCTCAGTGTAGCCCCTCACATCCATTCTTCTGAGATCGTCAAGCAATCATCCAACCATCTTATCCTAAATCGGCCCCTCTTTCTGCTGTCATAGATCTGCGCCGCCCTCAGAATACTTTTTAGCATACGCTGATCATACATCCGCTTTAGGTGACCCAGCCATTGTATTCGTTGAGCCTCTATGAATCTTGCAATGTCTTCGTGATTTAATAGCTCATCTACCTACTGCCAAGTTATTATTCTCCATTCGTCATTTCTTTAACCGCCCCCATAAACACGTCTTATGATCTTCCTTTCAAAGCTTCTTAGTGTTTCTTGTTCCTTTTCGCCAGTATACTTTTTTATCTGTCATTATAGATACTAATAATGACTATTAAAAATGGAAAATTACCAGGATGTTCGGTGATTGTCGATCGCCTACATTTCGCTTCACTCTAAATGTTTCGGCCACACTTCCAGAGGTCATCTTCAACAGAATCACCTTCGAATGAATGATAAGGCAAACGCACCTCACTGTATAGGGATAATCATTGCTCACTCGTACTGAATATTGCCTCCGCATATTGCTTCCTATCGGGAGGAACGTTTAGAATGCATGAAATGTAAGAGTAATCGATCACGGCCCAACGACATTACTTCAACCCTTTCAATTACAGTATTGAGTTTAATGCATGACAAATACATGCCAAAAACTACATCATATTAATGTAACTTAAACTTTTTGTAAGTAATTTTTAACAATTATTTCTTTTATTTTGGGGCATAAATTACTGAATTTTCAATTTAAAAAGAATCAGTTGTGTAATCAAGGTAATCATGATACCACAACCTACGCTTTTTTATGCGCTTTCCTATGTGTCTACGCACTTTGAGGAGAAAATACACACATTTTTATAATACCAAATAGCTTGTACCTAAATGTGGAGACAGTGTCCACCTTCGTCATTCTGAGCCCGGGGCTTGTAGGCGACCCCGGGGCTTGTAGGCGTCCCCCACTTTCTTGTGGTAAAGGAGACCTACTCACAGCTCACAAAACACCTACCCTTTGGTTTAATAAATTCAGAGAAAGTAACTCAGTGTATAAAGAAAAGTAGATTTGCTCTGTCTGTTCAAAATAAAACGGGTGAGTGAGTGAAAGATAGAGAGATAGAGAGATAGAGAGAGAGGACTTATTCGCATGAGAAATATTTCCTACATATTGCAGGACAATAACTGTAACTTGAACTCACTACCAGTTGGTCTGCTCTGCTCTTCTCTCAATCTATATAATTCACTATCTACTATAGACACACACATTAAACGCAACTTAAATGCTAGCTTTACACACACACAATAGTTTTCACCGAGGATCCCTTGCAGAGCAGCTTAAGTCACATTGAGGCTATATGGTTAAGGGGAGATATTAAAACGACGAGACATTTAGTCACGTACACTATGTGAGAGATTATGAACTGTCTGCGTGTTTGACACGAAGGCTGCCTCAATGCTGCTGCGGGGTGTTTAAACAGTTTATTGTAGATGTGAGCTGACAGTCAGGATTACTTATGATACGATGATAAACAGCTTTGGTTTTGTGCGATACACACAACGATGGTAAAACATTTCTGTGTCTGGAGATTAGCCACGGTACGTTGACAAGTGCAAGTTATAAAATTGTACCGTACTGCTTGTCTAGAATATCCCATCCAACGAATGGTTGACAGTACATTCTGCTGTAGCTTGGAACAACCGTGTGAAATTATACGACACCCAATCTCCACGAGCTTTATTTTATGTTATTTATTTATTACGCTATCAAATTACAAAAAATATAAAGATTTCTTTTCAGTAAAATATGTGTGTACAATTTTTCATATATCAAATATTTTTTGTTTTTCTTTACCAGTCAATTGAAGGTTTATTTCTAAATAGCCCGCGTAATTAGATTTCATTTAAATAAATTATAGAAATGTTTTACGTTTATCTAAGAAGCGTTAAAATCAAAATTTATAAAGGAACACTTTCAGCGGTTTCGATTCTGTGTTTCATTTTAAACAACTATTAGTAAGACAGAATATCAAAGTAATTTGTCAAGAATAAAATCGTTGTCAGCTACACGTGGGGGAAAACGTTCGAACGGCAGTTCATTTGTTTTGTCCTTGTGATAGATTTCTTTTCAATAGTTTTGTGCCTTCTACAAAGAGACGTTATCATTACTGAGTTTTCAGACAAAGAATCCTTATTAGTGAAACAAATTACGCCACGTGTCTTCCTGTCTTTCCGCACTCATCGGTGATTTAAGATAACTTTTTATTATGGTTTAAAAACTTCTCTTACAAAGCGGTAATTTCAGTTTAACACACAAATTGTCATTAAGTTTTGTAAGGTAATACACAGTTTGGGAGTGGATTTAGTAAGTCCCGTTTCACAATAAACTGTAGTTTTGATTGTCTATCCACGTAACTGTTGCTTCTGCTCAGATACAATTCCAAACAAATATTGTTGGAAATATACGGAGCTCCAGCAGACCATCCTCGAGTCCCTATGTCCGCTACTCATAAGGCTTCAACACATGATGATTACAGCTGTATTCCAGAATCCGCTGGAATGTTACTCAATGTAAATATCGGTAAAATTAAATACATATGATTTCTGCATAAGAAAGGAGAAGAAATCTATGCAATTTATGCATCGAGGATAATTCGTTTGATCCAGTTAATAAGTTCAGGTACATGGGTAACATGATAGATAATGAAGGGTCCATAAACAGGATAATACATGACAGTATACAAATAGGAAATAGGGCATACTATGCTACCAGCAGACTATTGTAAAGGAAACTCATTAGTGGTAATATAAAAATAAAAATGTATAAGACACTTATCAGACACTGTTGAAAAAGAAACAAGAAACACCAAGGAGGTTTAAAAGAACGATCATAAGACCTAATAAAATAAGATAAAGAATAAAGAATAAAAAATAACCAGGAGATAGGTGAGCTACTGAATCATGAGGACATTGTAAGATTCATAAAGTCTCAACATGTAGAATGGCTAGATCACTTAGAGCGGATAGATGATCAGCGTATGCCAAAGAAAACCCTGAGGGCTCAAGCCTATAAAAGCAGAAAGAGGGGCCGACCTAGGATAAGATGGTTGGATTATGTGCTGAGAAGACCTCTGAAGATTGAATGTGAGAGGTTACACTGAGGTGGCAATAGACAGGAGACTTTGAAAAAGATTGGTCTTGGAAGCCAGTGCTGAAGAAGAAGATAACAATTATACGAGTTGAACTTTGCAGTGTGTTAGTAAAGCAGACGTTTTATCAGAACCTTAAACTTAAGAAAAATAAGTTTTTTAATTTTTACAATAAAAATCACATTTTTATTAAACTAAGAGAAAACTAGATCGTCTTTGTTTGTCAAAATCACTACTGAGGTTAATAAAATTTATGTCGTTGGCAAAAGGTAATGGAAAATATTTACTCACAAATGATAAACATATAGTTTTTAATAAACATTTCAATTAGGAATGTGTCGGTACCAAATTTTTCCGATCCCAGTACCAGTACCGATTCCATAAAAATCGATTCCCGATTCTCGGTACCGGTACCTAAAAACAAAAATTAAAAATGTATTTTAGCCTTAAGTGAATGGCTTTGGGATAAGGGCTGAATCTAGGTGAAGTGTGAATCTCAGAACTATCACCTAGGTCTGTTGTTGTTGCTGGTGACACAGCAGATAAATTTGGAGAAGTCATCAGTGGGTTTGGATCATCTGTATCCGAAACATCAACACTTAGGCGTAAATTATCATCACTTATTTCTTCTACATTTAAGCCCATATCTGGGCTGGAAGTTTTACGGCCTAAATTTGTATTTTTACTAAAATAATTGCTTAAAGTGGATCCACTGGGTATACTCAGAGTTTTGGCTGGCTCTCTATTAGTAGGAGCATTCGGCCTACTTTTAGAATGCGTTTTAAAATGTTTCATTAAATTTGAAGTACTCTTACTTGCACCTCCTCTCGAAATTAATTTACTGCAGATATTGCATTTGGCAAACCGATTATCGACAGCGTCAATTTTAAAATACTTCCAAACTTGGGATGACATCTCTTAAAATTATTCTAAAATTCGAAATAATTATAAATATTAAACTTATCTAAACTGAAACCACTAATAGGGCAAAGTTTGCTCCCCAATTTGAGAACTCGAGACCTCCCCAATTTGAGAACCCGAGACCTCCCCAATTTAGGACACGTCACGCGTTTCCTCATAACCTATACGGAAAAATAAAACTACTTAATTCTACAAAATTTCTGCTTAAATTAGTGAATTTTGACTCCTTAATTCTGTAGATACTAGCAAAACCAAAGTTTACTATAGACGTTCCTTAAATCTAGGAGTAGGAACTAAAATCTGGAAACGGTGACTAGAATTTACTAATTCGATATTCCTAAATCTACCATTTGTATACAAACATAACCATTACATGTCAAAAGGTCAAAAGACAAGAAAATCATTTTTAAAATTTACAGATATTTTCAGCTAAAATAAGCTTATATTTATATTGTTTTCGCCGATATTTAGTCTACAGTTTTAACTATGTAAGTTGTTGGTTAATTTAAGTAGTTTTTTCCGTGTAAATTCCTTATTTGTATTATGTGATAAACAATGTTGTAGTACAGCGGAATATAGCCTTACAGGTACTTAACAGAATACAGTAATTAAGATGGATATATAACTTAAAGTTAGACAGAGTTGAAAAGTCCCTGGTAAAATATTTTTCGCACAAGACAAACTAATAACGTGTACTTCTCACAAAGCAGATAAGCAACTGAACTGCTGCTCCTACCACGAAGTCTAGACACGAGGCTATTGTAGCATGTGGCTTGCCGATTCGCAGAATAGGGGATTAGATTTATTACTGTAATCCGTGCAAACCTTAGGATAAAAGCATTGTGTTGTGGCAGTGCTATTTGTGGCAACGCTTTTGCCTACCTGACTTTTAAAGTCATTGTATTTGTATCCGCGTCACAATTATAATTAAAATTTAAAGTTTTTTACCTTAATCCGTCTATGTGACCGCTTAATTTTGTCTTCTTTGCTTCTTACGCGTTTCGGATTATGTTAAGCCATCATCAGAGATTAAAAAATTCGTCGGTTAAAGACTTCGTTAAAACATTAAAAGTTAACTAAAAGACATTTAAGTATATATTCCACAAACACAGCGACGTACGCGGATGTGAGTGCGCACTCAATACTGGTTACCGACGTACTGCCAAATTAAGCGGTCACATAGACGGATTAAGGTAAAAAACTTTAAATTTTAACTACCTGACTTTGTTTGCTTTCACACGCATACATTATACAAACCCTGTATAACTGCCTGTCCGTGTCAGACACGCACCTCGTGCTCCGTTGGCGACGCTCTAACCTACGAATCTTGGCTTCGGTTTTTTGCATTTTTTTCGTGTTTCCAGCCATCGCGTTGCGATTTCCTTGAAATTTACATCGACTGGGCTGAATCCGACCACGACCTGTGGTGTTTAAATAACGCCACCGTGGTACTTCCGAATCACCAAACCGCTTTCCGTGTACAGTGTGAAAGTTTTAAAAGTACCGACAATCTAATAACTATGAAAATGGTCTAATGCAAAAACGAAGGATAAAACATGTAAAAGTACTGGTACCGACTTTATAGCACCGGTTCTCGATACCGGTACCTAACCCCAAGAACCGGTGGTACCGAGAATCGGTACCGAGAACCGACACATCCCTATTTCAATTACTTTTCAAATTTGTTTATATTTTATTTTACATTTCACAAGTTATTCTGTAACGATATTCAAACATGCACTTTACAAAAAAAAAAGTTTCTTTATATTCTCTTTTTATGTAATGGAACAAACAAAACTATACAGTTGTGAGATGGACGGCTATATTTTATAAAGTGGATTCGGACAAGGCTGCACTTTGTCCTCTCTGTTATACTACACATGTCATTATCATCATCACATTCACGTCACGACAAGGTGCTGCCTGTTGCGCTTTCAAAGATTCTCCATCATCTCTCTTCGTGGGCACAAGGAAGTGATGTTAGCTCCCAAAGGAGTCCTCAGCCTCTCTCCAGCCAAGACCGTACTGCGTGGTGAAGTGAAGTCATCGTACAAGAGGTGACCCGGTTGATGCATAACAATATGGATCTAGACAGGAATGGTCGATAAATATACCTGGTGCAGGACAGCAGTACAAAGTTAAGGCGTAAGAAGAGAAATAATCCAGGACCGGCTTATCTTTGGAAAATTACAGGCCTGAATCTAGTTGGATTCAGTCGGCTGTAATGCTGCGGCCTTATCATATTGTGTTGCTGCTAAATGCTGGGGCATCAGAGGCTAGGTGAAGACAACCCTGAATAGAAATTACAGGAAGTCATGCGTGAGGAGGCAGCCTCTCCATATGAATTACCCATCCATAGGCCAGTACCCTATAACGGGGAATTTTAATATACTCAGAACCTTCAAAGGTAACAGCCATACGTGGTTAATGGTAAACGACTACGACACATGTATAGATAATATTTTCCTAGGGGACTTTCTCTATGTACCTTTACATTTAATTAAGATTATAGCTTACTTGTCAGACAGTGGGTGAGCTTGTAAAACGATGGGCCACATTCATTTCAAATGTTTAATTGAGCGAGTAGTAGGTTTGATATAAATACGTGTGAATACATAATTTTTGGCTATGTTATATATTTATGTTCTTAATTATTTTACTGCATTTAATTTATTTACAATGTACCCAACAAGAGTAATTAGTAATATTAATGATCGACTGAAAAATGACATGCAGGGTATTATTCCAGTGAGACACCCTCCCCCCCATTACAATCAAGTGCTACAGAATATACATTTAATAAATTACATACTGTTTTGAAATAGTCTCTACAACTTAATACAATATGCCCAGTAAATTACTAGGTTCAAAACGTTTCAATCTATGCACTTCACTATCGGTAACACGTTGGCGAGGTCGTTGGGACGGTTTTCCGGCCTGTCGCTGTTTGGTACTACGTCGCTTCGCTTTATCTCTTCTATGACTGAACGCATCTGTAGATCTATCTGGATTACACGGTTGGGCAGATGCCACTGGGCGCTCAGGAAAGCTCTGAACACTGGAAGTATTCTGGAAGCGCTGAAATATTCCAAGGTTGGAGTTATCAATCGTTCTTCACAGTTGTACGACATAAGTCTAGACAGATTTTAGGACACATTTGTAGATTAACAGTTTCAATTGCAAACTCAGCTGGCGCTTACTGTTAATCAACCAGTATTTTTAATTATAGCATTAATAACGTTTTTATCTTTAAATGCTGTTACGACGGTTCCACGGATCGTCGTGACGTGCAGTGCAAATATAATAACTGACATCAGTGAAGTCACTAATTACTAATTACTAACTTTAATTAGGCACAAACAACAGTTACAACAACAAAGGCACAGTTATCAAAAAAGACACTCTTGCACAGTAATTCAAGTAAAAATTGTCCCAGACTCAACAATGTCACATTATTAACATTAGTTTTGCACTAATTAAAACACAAAAATCACTTTTAAAACTTTTCATCCAGTTTGTTAATGTTATACATGTAATTATTCACGTGACGTCAAAAATAATAATTGAATTAAAAACAAAAACAAATTAAAGAAAGTCTGTAACATGAAATTAAAGTATACATGAACATCAATTCGTCCAAATTTAATATGTTACGTCACAAGGCGGCCAACGGCATATGACGGAGAAAACAAACGTAAACTACTCCATTAAAGGTGTTAAAGGCATTCGTAGTTCAAGCCCTATTAGGCGCACAAGAATTTGATAAAAAAAAATAGATGAAGGTTACATAGATGAAGGGAAAAGAGGAAGAGGAAGGCCGAAACTCCAATATATGAAACAGATTATTGGTGATGTAAGTTGAAATTCCTATGAGGAGATGAAACGGAAAGCACAGAGAAGATCGGTGTGAAAAACTCCTATAAACGAATACGCGGATTGCTAACTAAGGTAGAAAAGAAGGAATTATGTTACTTAGATAGAAAAATGATAAGCATGTGTGTAAAATACATTACAAAAGTGTATGGTATTTGAAAGTAAAAATAAGTATTTCTTGATCGAGGTCGCCACTAAACATAGGAAAACTTGAAATGTTTTTAGTGTTTTATTAACGAGAACTGTAACAACCATAGGCGTACGGTTGTGTGTGGACTATTCTGTATTTTTTAGAACCAACGTTGGTCAAAATTTCTCTATATACAGTTATGTATTATTTAGCAGGTTGAGAATTTCATATAAAGTTGTTTTGTACTATTGATATTCATGTTTTTTGTACTTTTATTTTATTTTGTATGTTCTAATTTTACAAAGTGGAGTATATATAGCGTAACAGAATAACAGAATTTCTCGCGTTTCGTTTCATTAATAAGACTTCCCACTGTATACTCAGAAGTGACAACTTCTTTTATAGAACGTGCAAAAACTATTGACAAGAAATTTATCACAGGGAAAAAACAAATTAACTCTGCCGTTCAAACGTTTTCCCACGTGTAACTGGCAAGTATTTTTACTCTTGACAAATTGCTTGTCTGTTCTGCCTAACGAAAAGTTGTTGAAAATGAAATAGAGAATCAAAACCACTGAAAGCGTTTCTTCCGTTATAAATTTTGATTTAACTCTTTGGATAAACAAAAGTGAATTCTTAAATTTATGTACACAGAATCTAATTACGATGGCTATTGAAAAATTAATCTCTGACTGACTGATGAAGAAAAACGAAAAAATATTATATATACAAAATTTGTGTAATATCTTCAAATAAATACAAATGCAAGTAAGTTTATTTTCACCTGACACACGTTTTACAGAAATAATTCTGTATCTTCAGAGTTGTCTTAATTAAATAAAGAAT
Organism: Magicicada septendecula; assembly: GCA_034769895.1. Classification (NCBI taxonomy): domain Eukaryota; kingdom Metazoa; phylum Arthropoda; class Insecta; order Hemiptera; family Cicadidae; genus Magicicada; species Magicicada septendecula. The sequence goes on along the minus strand of CM068375.1, from coordinate 58,513,141 downwards.
TACAAATCAAACAAACCCCTGAAGATACACAATTATTTGTGTGAAACGTGCGTCAGGTGAAAATAAATTTACTTGCAGTGTATTTATTTGAAGATATTATATAGGAGACCTGCAGGAAACTCAACGAGTTATTTACAAAGAAATAATATACAAAAGTTGTATACACATACACATTAGGATTCCACATAATCACAACGCACTTAGAGACACTTATTACGTCGCTGCACCAGCTTTCACAATGCCTCCTCAACAAACGCTGCCTCCCATGGTAATCGGCAAAGAGGTGACACCGTTAATAAGCAGGCTCGAACCGCTAAACACGGACGAATCAAACTATTTTCAACTCAACAGGACATAATATGAATCATTTCTTTCAAACTCAAGTCCGCGTTGCGCTTTGGACTGTTACCCCGAAGCCTGTCTGCAAATATCTTTGCGTCACGCTTGGCTCCAAACGAACCTGGCAGCCACTCATCGGATGAACGAACCACTGACCTAGACCGCAAACGAATCCGGGCCATCAGCAGCAATAACCGTTGCTCCAGCGTGATACTCAGCCGTATCTACACTGCTTGTCGTCGCCCCATCCCATGCACATCTGCTAACTGCTGACTGCCCGCCTGAAAACTGAACGGCGAGACGTCCTCCTAATTCATCGTCGTCCTCTCAAAATTAAAACCAGCAATACTGCTCTGTATGCCCTCGATAAACATCTCTCAGCCCTAGACTTTTCCTGCATAAACTACACTGGAAATATGTCCAGACTGATAAACATCGTGCTTCTCTTCAATCTATCTCAGCCTCCACCATCAGAGTAACCAGGAACACTCACAGATTGGCTATCGCCAATGAGCCTCAGCTATCGCCAATTTAAGAATATACGCAGAAACGGAAATAACTAATTAAAAATTGCAACACCTACTCCACCACTAACCAACACCGATCCCGTAATTCTATTATTGTCCTTCACTGCACACCCAATTCTATGCCCTCTTAATTTAGTCCTCCGCTTATCCCTTGACGCCGCATTTACACTACCCACAATCTTTAGCGTCCTGCACTACTCGACACTGCGGAGGCCGTTTTCTAGTTTGGACTCTCATATTAATCCCCTCCGATCCCCTGCTGTCCACACTAAATACACACACCCACACATGTAATCTTTTCCACCGGATGCCTCCACCTTCTCCGCCAACGGCCCGCGATGGCGGCGTCTTCACATTCCAAATACCAAACCGGCTGAAGGGGGCTCGTCCCCAAAACAACTTTTTTCAAACAACTCGAAAAAAGGGTTGCTTTGGAGGCCCATAGAATTACAACACGCTTAAACATATGCGTTCCGATGATGAGGTTTTCTAATACTGTTTTAATCGACAATATATGAGATCTCCGTTTTGGGAGCGCTACAAGAAACATTTGTCTAACTCCTGAAGAATATAACCTACCACATACGACAGGACCTCCCGTCAAACGCGCGATTGAGATTAGCTTGTCCTTTTGTCAAATTCCAAAATTCCAAGTTTAGATCCGTTGAGAAATGTGAGAAGGACCAGCACCTTATAGAAACTTGGACGTGTTTCTTGGTTTTCTGACTTCTGACAGTTCTCCTGACAGACCCACACATATGGTTGCATCTGCCAAAATACTACCACAGATTTTAAGCAACCAAGATGAAGGCAGTACACTTTCAATGGAATAAATTATTCAATAAACTACGTCAAGTGTATCAACACTTTAACTAAAAATAACTGAAAACTTTCCACAAAACAAACTTCTTAACGCAGACGTGAGGCTGTGACTGTGTTGACATGAGAACAGTTTACAACTTTAGTTTCACGATTTTAAACTTTCTCGAATTTCACAGATTTCATCTTGTGATATTATTTACCGCCGACATAGACTGAATTAATAATAGTTTTGTTTAACTTGATCTTTCATTTACGCTACGCTGGCTGGTTGTCAGATGTTTAACTGAAGTTCCCAGAGGACTACGTTATGGGAATTCTTTTTTTTTTCTTGAAAAAAACATCACTTTTTAAACTGAAAAAGAAAAACTTTAGTGTAAAGAACATACTGTTAGAAGCGAGTTATTGGTACAACATTATATAAAACAAAACAAATTTTTGAACTTTGTACAAAAATAGTAACAAAAAATATTTTATCAGTTTTACTAAGAAAAAACTGTACACATTTACTATACACAGAATTCAGTTTCTTCATTTGTTAAATTTTTGTTATTTTTTATTGATTTCTTAATTTCTAGATTTTCTAACAAATCCATTTTTTTTACCTTTTTGTATGTTGTGGAGTAGTGTTATGTTTTTAGTATCTATGAAGTGATTGTGTTGTAAGCAATGATCTGCAAAACCTGTATTAGATTTATTGGTTAAAATTGCCTTCTTATGTTCAGAAATGCGATGTTTCAGAGCACGGCCACATTGTCCGATATAAATAGCATCGCATTCTGCACAGTGTATTTCATAAACTCCATTTTTCTCCAGTGTGTTTGATTTTTCTTTATTGTTGACTAGTAGTGAAAAAAAATACGTTTCTTTACTGATACCATGTTAAGACCATTGTTTTTTAAAATATTATTAATCCTATCTGTTATAAACGGAATGTAATTTGTTAAATGAAATTTTTTATACCCTGATCTGGCTCTGTGGAATAAAATTCTTTTAAAATAATTTACTTATTTTTTTTTAATTAAAGAGTCTATTATTCTTTCATCATAACCGTTATTTTTTGCTATGGCTTTTATAATATCTTCTTCTTTATTGAAATTTTCTTTGGATAAAGGAGCTATAAGGAGACGATTAACCATTGCATGAAAACTGCTTATTTTTATGTGCCAAGTTTCTGTTATGTGCCAATTTGTGTCAATGTGCTTGTTTGGTCAGTTTAGAATTTGACATTCTTTCTAACTGTTCTTTCCACTTGTGTTTATAATCTTTCAATCTGTCATTAAGTGAAAAACTTTTAATTTTTCTCTTATGTGCAAGCAGTCTGACGAGTAGTTACACCTCAGATACTAGACGTTTACTGTTCCGTTTCCGTAAACAGAACAAAACTATTTCTACATTTTTACTATTATTATGTACGTTAATTTAGTACTATAGTAATTTTAAAAACATCAGTACTACTTCAAAGTATAAGTATTTCCGTTCCTTTTATAAAAATTAATAACCAACAGTCCTTCCTTCCTTTCCTTTTCCTGGTGCCACAGCTAAGCGTGGTTTTTAGCCCGCTCAATTACTTTATTCTATCCCTCTCATTACACATCCGTCTCTATCCCCTCACGTTCATATGTCAAATCATCCTCCACGTCATCCAACCACCTTTTTCTTGGTCAGCCGCTAATTCTTCTTCCTACCGGTCTATAATCTGCAATTCTCTTAGCCATTCTTCCGTCATCCATTCGCCTTACATACCCCAGGCACTCAAGCCTCCTGCGCTTAATAAACCGCGGCACTATGCGGCACTCTGAATTAATTGGTCTAGTTTATGGTTCATTCGAATCCTTCAATAGCCATCTTCAGTTTTTAGAGGGCCAAAGATTGTTCGCAAGACTTTCCGTTTAAGTATTCTTAGAAGTTCCTCGTCTGTGCTGGTTAATGTCCAGACTTCGCATCTGCATGTTATTACCGGTCGTATAAGACTTTTATATATAGTCAGCTTAAGTTGTCGGCTTAACATCCTGGATTTGAAAAGGTTTTCATAGGAATAACAACACCTGTTGCCACGTACGATGCGGGACTTTATTTCACTGCTGCAAGAGTTGTTCTGAGTCATTTCTAATTGATGGGCACGTTCAAATGTACAATTGCCAACATTCAGTTAAACCAATTTTTATTTCTTCCAGATTAGTAATCGAAAAATTATTTAGGGGAGAATTTAATTAAAGTAGAACTTAATAGTAATGCGCAAAAGAAAGTGGACAAAAAATTAATGAGAGTATAAAACTAAGATTTATGGAAGTCTAAAGAAACGCGACAAAAACGTTAAACATCTGACAATGACAAACAATCTTGTACTACAAGACAAGATGACGTTGTTGTCAAACGTCTTGTATTACAAACAATGACGTGATAAATAAGCTACATGAGTTTCACTACACGTGTGGGACCGCCAGGAGAATTTAAAGTCAACGATTAATAAAACACGCTTAATAGACTACGAGGTGAAGGCTCTCCCTACTCTTCTCAACGGATCTGATTATTATTGGACTTTAACAAAATGCGGATATATGGTGATATAAGTCCCACCATATGTGTGGGACCGTCAGGAGAATTTAAAGTCAACGATTAATAAAACACGCTTAATAGACTACGAGGTGAAGGCTCTCCCTACTCTTCTCAACGGATCTGATTATTATTGGACTTTAACGAAATGCGAATATACACAGTGACACATACAGTAATCCAGGTTTGGGGAAGTTGTACGTATTACAGAAGCGTAATGCAACATAGCCAGCAACAGAACAAAGTACCGCTTGAGGGCATCGTTAGCTGCGCCTGTGTCAAATGTCTGAGTACACGCATTGTTTTGTACGCCCGTTAGTCGTGTACGATCTGTCGGTTGGACAGATTTATAGATACTTTTGGAACTATAAATGTGATGCTGAAATCGTGTTCGTAGATTTTATATCGTATTAATAGAACTTCGTGACATATTTGTTTTTGCATTTAATATTTTTTTTTTTCTATTTGTATCGGTCGTCTAAGAACCACATGCCAATTTCAATTCTTTATTCCATGTTCTTTTCTTTTTCTCCAATATTCTTTCATCTTTTCACTATGTCTCTTCTTCCTGTCTTCAGACCACTTTCAACCTGCGTTTTTCTCTCTCCTACCGTGGACTCCTTCCATTTTCAACACTTTTGTCCGAAAAACGTCCCTTTCAATTGCTTCCTATGCGTTTATATTCTTTTTTCCTAAATACTTTTTTACTTCTTTAATCCAACTTGATGTTGACTTCTTTCCCCAAAAATATTTGAAGATCTGTTTTGTTAACCTATTATCATCCGTTCTATTTAAATATCCAAAAAATACTAGTCTTCTTCTTTTCATTGTTTCTGTTATATTTTCTATACTTCATAATATTTTTCATAATTATATTAATAATTATTTAATAATTTCATAATTACTTTTTAATTTCCAACCTTCTGAAGTTTTTCGTGGGCCTAATATTTTCCTAATAATTCGTCTTTCCAATATTTATAGTATTTCTAAATTATAATTCAATGCTAGACATTCACTTGCATATAGGCATTCTAGTCTCACTACTGTACTGTAATGAGATATTTTTATTTTAGCATTTTTTGATATTCACTTTTTACTGTAAATATCTTTAGTTATATCAATAATTATTATTTTATTATACATTTGTTCATTATAGTAAAATACAATATATTTTCATTCTTTCTTCGTTTTATGTTTCAGCCATTTACGAGCTGCGAATACAAAACTGTTTCTTCAATCTCTACAATTCTTTCCTCCTTCGCTAACATAACTTCATTCTCTGGCTCGCTCATCTTCAATCTTCTTTGCTAACATTCGCCAGGTTTACCTTGATTACTTTTTACTAAGATCCTACCACTCCGCTATTTTCCATATGAAAATAAATCCTACCACTCCATCCTCTTCCCTGATTCCAAGTTTTTCTAGATCCTTATAGACTTCATTCACACACGGTACGTATGTACTTCTGTTTTCCTGGAAGGCGAGGATTTGGCTTAATATCCTTTCTGACTCTACCTTTGTGAGGTCATAACAAAAAAGGAAAGCGGCAAGATTCAGAATGCTAAAATGCAGTTTCTTTGAAATACTTGCAAATTATACATTGCAAGATAGAATAAGAAATGAAGCTATCAGAGCAGAACTCGAAGTAAAGGACATAAATGAAATTATATCAATTTACAGAACACAATGGTGGGATTATCTGCAAAGGATGACAGAGGAGTGATTGCCGAGATTGCCGAAAGCGGGACTGAACTACAAAGCCATTGGTAGAAGAGACGTGGGTCGTCCGAGGATGAGATGGGTGCCGGAACAGGTTTACCCCAATCCTTGAGGAGGAGCAGGAGGAGGAGGAGGAGGAGGAGGAGCAGAAGAAGAAGAAGAAGAAGAAGAAGAAGAAGAAGAAGAAGAAGAAGAAGAAGAAGAAGAAGAAGAAGAAGGAGGAGGAGGAGGAGGAGGAGGAGAATGAGACGAAGAAGAAAATTCTGTAATAAATCGTGCTGAAATTAATCATTGTAGCTGAACTATCGTGCTGAATCGTTCTGTACTAAACCTTTTTACAGAGACTTACTTAATTCAAAACCACACTCAAATACAGTATTGCAATATGCTCTGTTTGCAAAAATACAACAACATTTATTACTAAACTTATTAATTTATTAAAATCGAAATTTAAAGGAACTGAAGATAACATACACTTGTCACTTTCAGTATGTGTCTATATGTAGGATTAACAATAATATGCTCACCCACTGACTGTCCTGTCATACAATAGTTGATAACAAAAGCACATAGCGTTTGGCACATAGATAAACACAGTGGCGTATCTAGAATTTGGCCTTGGGGTGAGGTCTGAGGTCGTGTCGGCTTCATACAAAAGGAAAAACAAGTTAAGGCTAATCAACATTACTATCTTCAAAGTGGCTGAAATCAGTCCCATGGAAGTAAACTGTAATAACATAATAAGACACTAATACGGGTACTGAAACATTGTTTACAAGACACTGACTGAACTGATTTTCCTGTATTTGATATTCAAACGTGTACGCTAATACCTGTTGTAACGTTTTTATTTACGTTACAATTCGGGAACCTGGTTAATTGGCTCAGGTCAATTAAACAGGCTGCCATAATCTTAACAAAATCTTGAATAACTATTAAGTACACAAATGTTAAATAGGGTCCCGTGAATTGAGGGATATTGACAAGGGATTTGGTAGATATATTCACTCTCCTTTTGGATAACCATGACATCTCTTTATTACATAAATTTAGCAATGAATATATTAAAGTTAAAACATTTGTACCTCTTGTACAAAGAGAATTAGAGTAATTTAGTACTGAGTTAGCATAGTTTTTCTTTTATTAATACCCTCGGATCCGAGTACTTCGTTTCAGCATATGATATTACATTTATAATATTTATTCTTGTGTTATCTTAAATACTGCTTTATTTAACCAAAAATTATTTAAATTAACGCATGTTATTGCTAAACATGAAATTACATTTAATTTAATTAAATCAGTCTTTCTTGTTTTACTTAAAGTTCAGTTTTTATCTATTTAGTGTTTATCATACAATATTATACTTCAAGTTTTGAACCACTGAATTCAAAGTTCAGTGTCACCTGTGGGTATCATCCTCGGCGAATTGGCGACTCTCTCGGTTGTCCTGGTGTCTTGTAGTTTTCTTCTGAAGATCAGGTTTCTGTTGTTGGTGAAGTTTGGAAGTCATTTTAGTCATGGTGAGTCCTGGTTCTCTCCTTTTTTAATAAGTTGTAGTCATCGCTTGTTGTTTTGGACCTTTACACAAAAGTTTTATTCACTTGTAATCACGTCACATGTTGATTTAGTTATTGAGTTTCACATTATAATTTCACCATATTTCTAATTACATACACTTTATTGTTTAGATTCCCAGAGATGTCATAGACGCTCAATTCTCATTACACTCACTTGTTCACTACATATTTACTTTAATTATACTCGTAGATTATATTCGCGGTTCACATGTTGTTTAAATTTATTTTAGTGCCGCTACATCTCAACTGTGAGTTTATTTACTTTTGAAAATATAATTATTATACCGCATCTAAGCAGTATGCTGTTTACGCTTCGACCGCTCCATTGCAAGTGGTTTATTAGTTAAGGGGTGCGAGTAGTAATCTCGCTTCACTTACTATTCAGCATAAAAGTAGTTCCATATTCGATTAATATTTACTCGTTTATTCTCTGACATATTTAACTATATTTAATTGTACTACGGTATCTCTTACTTATTATCTTACTATTGTACATCATTATGTTTTTTATCAAGTTCCGATTTAATACAATTATTAGTCATATTCACGGGTAATTATGCGTGTTGATTCCGGTTTCGGCAGGTTAAAGCCGGGTTAATTATTAAGGGGTGTTATCGAAATTTATTATAGAATTCTTAATAGTTTTAAAACTATTTATTTTGGGTATTATGGCGGGGTTACATTATCATTTTCTTTAGGGGTTTATGTTTAGTTTTAAAGTGAGATTTTAAATTTCTTTTATTTCATTTTTTTCCTCTTTTAAAATCGTCACATACTCCTCCTCTTAACAATCGACGCCGGGGGAGTATTTTACGGGTTATTAGGTCAGCAATATACTGGGAGTATGCTCGGGGATTTCTGTGTTAAAATTTAATTTAGTACACGATTTGTTTTCTCTATATCTCTTTAAATGATCTTGTTCATTTAAATGTTCTCCTCCGTGAAATTCCCTTTATCTCACTTCTTACAATGCTAACTTATATTTTTACTTCTTAATACTAATATCCGTAACTCACAATATCGTGGCCCGACTGATTACATTTTGCATACTCTAACTCTAGTAGTTAGTTTTCTGCACTTTCTTTAACTCTTGTAAAGAACTTTCTTTAACCCTTGTAAAGAATTTTTCAGTGCGGCGCCGTTGTGACTTGTTACGTTACCTATATATAATTCTTAATTCTACTACAGAAATCTAAAGCCAATCCCATACTTGACCTTAGATTCATTCTTATCCTAATTTCTTATACTACCGAGAGAAGCGGAATTTCACGAAGATAATAATTTTTGTTTTCTCTTTTAAATGATCAGCTGTAATACATAAACAAAAGGGGGCAAACACTTTACTTTCAACGATCAGCTGTTACGCTGGAATGTGGGTCAAACTAGTTTTCTTCAAACAATGGCATCGTTTATGCGTACAAAGGGGGAAAGTCTACTCGAGGGTGAATATTTCTCTATTGTTCCATTTAACAATAGCTAGCGGACACCTTATTAACTTGCACTGGCTTGCATCAAAGAGGGGTGGCGTGTGCGATGCGTACGCAATGTTACGGCCCGTTACCAAGCTGAGTTTAGTTACACTTTTATAATTATAATTGTACTAACGTGTTATAATAATTTACGATATTATTAAACTTTTTATTTTAAATGACTTATTATTTATTATTATTATTTTGGTCTGATTTAAGAGACGGTTTCTTTTTTGTTTCGAACACGTTTATTTACTTAAGGAAGCATCATTCCTTAAAATTAATTAGTACACTTGTTTTATTTAGTCAGTAGTTCATATAACTCATCGTGTCAATAGAAACACGAATTACACATTTATGCAGGCTTGTACAGGAAAACTACAGGTCTTAAATTGTCGCAAAATTGACGTGTTAGAGACTGAATACTTTGACACGTACATACATGAATTGGTATAATACAATCTAATCTTTTCACGTATCATTATATACGAGTATGTGCGTAATCTCACACAAAATATACACTTATAAATATCGTCAATATTTTTCATATATGCTACTTAGCCTCTTTCTTTTTACATACAATTTCCTAACTGAGTGCATAGATTTACAGAGTAGAGTATTTTATAATTGACACTAAGTACACTAAGCATTTACACAAAATGAAACCAAAAACAGTGGCGCATTTTAATAATAAAATTATTTACTTTTTTTTTATTTTCAACAACGTCTGAAATCTTTTGTTACTGGGCAAGGGGTCACACACTTTGTAATACAATAGAGGGAGGTGATGTATTGTCTAACTCGAGGTGGCAGAGCGTAACAAAGGGAAAGTTTGTTACAAGCGGGAACAGGTCATTTTCTTGTCTGAGATTGTCGTTAAACAGACAAGTTGGGGAATGCATTTTTAAACAGGTTTTACCCTGGGCTTACAATGTTTAAATTATTATTATATTATATTTAAATATCCTTACCTTATATATCATGGTTATTATATTATATTATATTATTATTACGCCCCATAATGATTATAAAAACACATTATCCTAATTCTGATTTTACTTACTTTAATTCTTCCTTTTGCATATTTTAAATTAACATTCATAGAGTGAATAATTCTACCACATATTAAATGACAAACGCAGAGTATTTTATTTTGCTAAATATCATTTATTCAGCAATTAAGCAGAGTTGCGCATTTGTAACGTTTTGCCTACGTTACAATTCGGGAACCTGGTTAATTGGCTCAGGTCAATTAAACAGGCTGCCATAATCTTAACAAAATCTTGAATAACTATTAAGTACACAAATGTTAAATAGGGTCCCGTGAATTGAGGGATATTGACAAGGGATTTGGTAGATATATTCACTCTCCTTTTGGATAACCATGACATCTCTTTATTACATAAATTTAGCAATGAATATATTAAAGTTAAAACATTTGTACCTCTTGTACAAAGAGAATTAGAGTAATTTAGTACTGAGTTAGCATAGTTTTTCTTTTAGTAATACCCTCGGATCCGAGTACTTCGTTTCAGCATATGATATTACATTTATAATATTTATTCTTGTGTTATCTTAAATACTGCTTTATTTAACCAAAAATTATTTAAATTAACGCATGTTATTGCTAAACATGAAATTACATTTAATTTAATTAAATCAGTCTTTCTTGTTTTACTTAAAGTTCAGTTTTTATCTATTTAGTGTTTATCATACAATATTATACTTCAAGTTTTGAACCACTGAATTCAAAGTTCAGTGTCACTGTGGGTATCATCCTCGGCGAATTGGCGACTCTCTCGGTTGTCCTGGTATCTTGTAGTTTTCTTCTGAAGATCAGGTTTCTGTTGTTGGTGAAGTTTGGAAGTCATTTTAGTCATGGTGAGTCCTGGTTCTCTCCTTTTTTAATAAGTTGTAGTCATCGCTTGTTGTTTTGGACCTTTACACAAAAGTTTTATTCACTTGTAATCACGTCACATGTTGATTTAGTTATTGAGTTTCACATTATAATTTCACCATATTTCTAATTACATACACTTTATTGTTTAGATTCCCAGAGATGTCATAGACGCTCAATTCTCATTACACTCACTTGTTCACTACATATTTACTTTAATTATACTCGTAGATTATATTCGCGGTTCACATGTTGTTTAAATTTATTTTAGTGCCGCTACATCTCAACTGTGAGTTTATTTACTTTTGAAAATATAATTATTATACCGCATCTAAGCAGTATGCTGTTTACGCTTCGACCGCTCCATTGCAAGTGGTTTATTAGTTAAGGGGTGCGAGTAGTAATCTCGCTTCACTTACTATTCAGCATAAAAGTAGTTCCATATTCGATTAATATTTACTCGTTTATTCTCTGACATATTTAACTATATTTAATTGTACTACGGTATCTCTTACTTATTATTTTACTATTGTACATCATTATGTTTTTTATCAAGTTCCGATTTAATACAATTATTAGTCATATTCACGGGTAATTATGCGTGTTGATTCCGGTTTCGGCAGGTTAAAGCCGGGTTAATTATTAAGGGGTGTTATCGAAATTTATTATAGAATTCTTAATAGTTTTAAAACTATTTATTTTGGGTATTATGGCGGGGTTACATTATCATTTTCTTTAGGGGTTTATGTTTAGTTTTAAAGTGAGATTTTAAATTTCTTTTATTTCATTTTTTTCCTCTTTTAAAATCGTCACATACTCCTCCTCTTAACAATCGACGCCGGGGGAGTATTTTACGGGTTATTAGGTCAGCAATATACTGGGAGTATGCTCGGGGATTTCTGTGTTAAAATTTAATTTAGTACACGATTTGTTTTCTCTATATCTCTTTAAATGATCTTGTTCATTTAAATGTTCTCCTCCGTGAAATTCCCTTTATCTCACTTCTTACAATGCTAACTTATATTTTTACTTCTTAATACTAATATCCGTAACTCACAATATCGTGGCCCGACTGATTACATTTTGCATACTCTAACTCTAGTAGTTAGTTTTCTGCACTTTCTTTAACTCTTGTAAAGAACTTTCTTTAACCCTTGTAAAGAATTTTTCAGTGCGGCGCCGTTGTGACTTGTTACGTTACCTATATATAATTCTTAATTCTACTACAGAAATCTAAAGCCAATCCCATACTTGACCTTAGATTCATTCTTATCCTAATTTCTTATACTACCGAGAGAAGCGGAATTTCACGAAGATAATAATTTTTGTTTTCTCTTTTAAATGATCAGCTGTAATACATAAACAAAAGGGGGCAAACACTTTACTTTCAACGATCAGCTGTTACGCTGGAATGTGGGTCAAACTAGTTTTCTTCAAACAATGGCATCGTTTATGCGTACAAAGGGGGAAAGTCTACTCGAGGGTGAATATTTCTCTATTGTTCCATTTAACAATAGCTAGCGGACACCTTATTAACTTGCACTGGCTTGCATCAAAGAGGGGTGGCGTGTGCGATGCGTACGCAATGTTACGGCCCGTTACCAAGCTGAGTTTAGTTACACTTTTATAATTATAATTGTACTAACGTGTTATAATAATTTACGATATTATTAAACTTTTTATTTTAAATGACTTATTATTTATTATTATTATTTTGGTCTGATTTAAGAGACGGTTTCTTTTTTGTTTCGAACACGTTTATTTACTTAAGGAAGCATCATTCCTTAAAATTAATTAGTACACTTGTTTTATTTAGTCAGTAGTTCATATAACTCATCGTGTCAATAGAAACACGAATTACACATTTATGCAGGCTTGTACAGGAAAACTACAGGTCTTAAATTGTCGCAAAATTGACGTGTTAGAGACTGAATACTTTGACACGTACATACATGAATTGGTATAATACAATCTAATCTTTTCACGTATCATTATATACGAGTATGTGCGTAATCTCACACAAAATATACACTTATAAATATCGTCAATATTTTTCATATATGCTACTTAGCCTCTTTCTTTTTACATACAATTTCCTAACTGAGTGCATAGATTTACAGAGTAGAGTATTTTATAATTGACACTAAGTACACTAAGCATTTACACAAAATGAAACCAAAAACAGTGGCGCATTTTAATAATAAAATTATTTACTTTTTTTTTATTTTCAACAACGTCTGAAATCTTTTGTTACTGGGCAAGGGGTCACACACTTTGTAATACAATAGAGGGAGGTGATGTATTGTCTAACTCGAGGTGGCAGAGCGTAACAAAGGGAAAGTTTGTTACAAGCGGGAACAGGTCATTTTCTTGTCTGAGATTGTCGTTAAACAGACAAGTTGGGGAATGCATTTTTAAACAGGTTTTACCCTGGGCTTACAATGTTTAAATTATTATTATATTATATTTAAATATCCTTACCTTATATATCATGGTTATTATATTATATTATATTATTATTACGCCCCATAATGATTATAAAAACACATTATCCTAATTCTGATTTTACTTACTTTAATTCTTCCTTTTGCATATTTTAAATTAACATTCATAGAGTGAATAATTCTACCACATATTAAATGACAAACGCAGAGTATTTTATTTTGCTAAATATCATTTATTCAGCAATTAAGCAGAGTTGCGCATTTGTAACGTTTTGCCTACGTTACAATTCGGGAACCTGGTTAATTGGCTCAGGTCAATTAAACAGGCTGCCATAATCTTAACAAAATCTTGAATAACTATTAAGTACACAAATGTTAAATAGGGTCCCGTGAATTGAGGGATATTGACAAGGGATTTGGTAGATATATTCACTCTCCTTTTGGATAACCATGACATCTCTTTATTACATAAATTTAGCAATGAATATATTAAAGTTAAAACATTTGTACCTCTTGTACAAAGAGAATTAGAGTAATTTAGTACTGAGTTAGCATAGTTTTTCTTTTAGTAATACCCTCGGATCCGAGTACTTCGTTTCAGCATATGATATTACATTTATAATATTTATTCTTGTGTTATCTTAAATACTGCTTTATTTAACCAAAAATTATTTAAATTAACGCATGTTATTGCTAAACATGAAATTACATTTAATTTAATTAAATCAGTCTTTCTTGTTTTACTTAAAGTTCAGTTTTTATCTATTTAGTGTTTATCATACAATATTATACTTCAAGTTTTGAACCACTGAATTCAAAGTTCAGTGTCACTGTGGGTATCATCCTCGGCGAATTGGCGACTCTCTCGGTTGTCCTGGTATCTTGTAGTTTTCTTCTGAAGATCAGGTTTCTGTTGTTGGTGAAGTTTGGAAGTCATTTTAGTCATGGTGAGTCCTGGTTCTCTCCTTTTTTAATAAGTTGTAGTCATCGCTTGTTGTTTTGGACCTTTACACAAAAGTTTTATTCACTTGTAATCACGTCACATGTTGATTTAGTTATTGAGTTTCACATTATAATTTCACCATATTTCTAATTACATACACTTTATTGTTTAGATTCCCAGAGATGTCATAGACGCTCAATTCTCATTACACTCACTTGTTCACTACATATTTACTTTAATTATACTCGTAGATTATATTCGCGGTTCACATGTTGTTTAAATTTATTTTAGTGCCGCTACATCTCAACTGTGAGTTTATTTACTTTTGAAAATATAATTATTATACCGCATCTAAGCAGTATGCTGTTTACGCTTCGACCGCTCCATTGCAAGTGGTTTATTAGTTAAGGGGTGCGAGTAGTAATCTCGCTTCACTTACTATTCAGCATAAAAGTAGTTCCATATTCGATTAATATTTACTCGTTTATTCTCTGACATATTTAACTATATTTAATTATACTACGGTATCTCTTACTTATTATTTTATTATTGTAGATCATTATGTTTTTTATCAAGCTCCGATTTAATACAATTATTAGTCATATTCACGGGTAATTATGCGTGTTGATTCCGGTTTCGGCAGGTTAAAGCCGGGTTAATTATTAAGGGGTGTTATCGAAATTTATTATAGAATTCTTAATAGTTTTAAAACTATTTATTTTGGGTATTATGGCGGGGTTACATTATCATTTTCTTTAGGGGTTTATGTTTAGTTTTAATGTGAGATTTTAAAATTCTTTTATTTCATTTTTTTCCTCTTTTAAAATCGTCACATACTCCTCCTCTTAACAATCGACGCCGGGGGAGTATTTTACGGGTTATTAGGTCAGCAATGTACTGGGAGTATGCTCGGGGATTTCTGTGTTAAAATTTAATTTAGTACACGATTTGTTTTCTCTATATCTCTTTAAATGATCTTGTTCATTTAAATGTTCTCCTCCGTGAAATTCCCTTTATCTCACTTCTTACAATGCTAACTTATATTTTTACTTCTTAATACTAATATCCGTAACTCACAATATCGTGGCCCGACTGATTACATTTTGCATACTCTAACTCTAGTAGTTAGTTTTCTGCACTTTCTTTAACTCTTGTAAAGAACTTTCTTTAACCCTTGTAAAGAATTTTTCAGTGCGGCGCCGTTGTGACTTGTTACGTTACCTATATATAATTCTTAATTCTACTACAGAAATCTAAAGCCAATCCCATACTTGACCTTAGATTCATTCTTATCCTAATTTCTTATACTACCGAGAGAAGCGGAATTTCACGAAGATAATAATTTTTGTTTTCTCTTTTAAATGATCAGCTGTAATACATAAACAAAAGGGGGCAAACACTTTACTTTCAACGATCAGCTGTTACGCTGGAATGTGGGTCAAACTAGTTTTCTTCAAACAATGGCATCGTTTATGCGTACAAAGGGGGAAAGTCAACTCGAGGGTGAATATTTCCCTATTGTTCCATTTAACAATAGCTAGCGGACACCTTATTAACTTGCACTGGCTTGCATCAAAGAGGGGTGGCGTGTGCGATGCGTACGCAATGTTACGGCCCGTTACCAAGCTGAGTTTAGTTACACTTTTATAATTATAATTGTACTAACGTGTTATAATAATTTACGATATTATTAAACTTTTTATTTTAAATGACTTATTATTTATTATTATTATTTTGGTCTGATTTAAGAGACGGTTTCTTTTTTGTTTCGAACACGTTTATTTACTTAAGGAAGCATCATTCCTTAAAATTAATTAGTACACTTGTTTTATTTAGTCAGTAGTTCATATAACTCATCGTGTCAATAGAAACACGAATTACACATTTATGCAGGCTTGTACAGGAAAACTACAGGTCTTAAATTGTCGCAAAATTGACGTGTTAGAGACTGAATACTTTGACACGTACATACATGAATTGGTATAATACAATCTAATCTTTTCACGTATCATTATATACGAGTATGTGCGTAATCTCACACAAAATATACACTTATAAATATCGTCAATATTTTTCATATATGCTACTTAGCCTCTTTCTTTTTACATACAATTTCCTAACTGAGTGCATAGATTTACAGAGTAGAGTATTTTATAATTGACACTAAGTACACTAAGCATTTACACAAAATGAAACCAAAAACAGTGGCGCATTTTAATAATAAAATTATTTACTTTTTTTTTATTTTCAACAACGTCTGAAATCTTTTGTTACTGGGCAAGGGGTCACACACTTTGTAATACAATAGAGGGAGGTGATGTATTGTCTAACTCGAGGTGGCAGAGCGTAACAAAGGGAAAGTTTGTTACAAGCGGGAACAGGTCATTTTCTTGTCTGAGATTGTCGTTAAACAGACAAGTTGGGGAATGCATTTTTAAACAGGTTTTACCCTGGGCTTACAATGTTTAAATTATTATTATATTATATTTAAATATCCTTACCTTATATATCATGGTTATTATATTATATTATATTATTATTACGCCCCATAATGATTATAAAAACACATTATCCTAATTCTGATTTTACTTACTTTAATTCTTCCTTTTGCATATTTTAAATTAACATTCATAGAGTGAATAATTCTACCACATATTAAATGACAAACGCAGAGTATTTTATTTTGCTAAATATCATTTATTCAGCAATTAAGCAGAGTTGCGCATTTGTAACGTTTTGCCTACGTTACAATTCGGGAACCTGGTTAATTGGCTCAGGTCAATTAAACAGGCTGCCATAATCTTAACAAAATCTTGAATAACTATTAAGTACACAAATGTTAAATAGGGTCCCGTGAATTGAGGGATATTGACAAGGGATTTGGTAGATATATTCACTCTCCTTTTGGATAACCATGACATCTCTTTATTACATAAATTTAGCAATGAATATATTAAAGTTAAAACATTTGTACCTCTTGTACAAAGAGAATTAGAGTAATTTAGTACTGAGTTAGCATAGTTTTTCTTTTAGTAATACCCTCGGATCCGAGTACTTCGTTTCAGCATATGATATTACATTTATAATATTTATTCTTGTGTTATCTTAAATACTGCTTTATTTAACCAAAAATTATTTAAATTAACGCATGTTATTGCTAAACATGAAATTACATTTAATTTAATTAAATCAGTCTTTCTTGTTTTACTTAAAGTTCAGTTTTTATCTATTTAGTGTTTATCATACAATATTATACTTCAAGTTTTGAACCACTGAATTCAAAGTTCAGTGTCACTGTGGGTATCATCCTCGGCGAATTGGCGACTCTCTCGGTTGTCCTGGTATCTTGTAGTTTTCTTCTGAAGATCAGGTTTCTGTTGTTGGTGAAGTTTGGAAGTCATTTTAGTCATGGTGAGTCCTGGTTCTCTCCTTTTTTAATAAGTTGTAGTCATCGCTTGTTGTTTTGGACCTTTACACAAAAGTTTTATTCACTTGTAATCACGTCACATGTTGATTTAGTTATTGAGTTTCACATTATAATTTCACCATATTTCTAATTACATACACTTTATTGTTTAGATTCCCAGAGATGTCATAGACGCTCAATTCTCATTACACTCACTTGTTCACTACATATTTACTTTAATTATACTCGTAGATTATATTCGCGGTTCACATGTTGTTTAAATTTATTTTAGTGCCGCTACATCTCAACTGTGAGTTTATTTACTTTTGAAAATATAATTATTATACCGCATCTAAGCAGTATGCTGTTTACGCTTCGACCGCTCCATTGCAAGTGGTTTATTAGTTAAGGGGTGCGAGTAGTAATCTCGCTTCACTTACTATTCAGCATAAAAGTAGTTCCATATTCGATTAATATTTACTCGTTTATTCTCTGACATATTTAACTATATTTAATTATACTACGGTATCTCTTACTTATTATTTTATTATTGTAGATCATTATGTTTTTTATCAAGTTCCGATTTAATACAATTATTAGTCATATTCACGGGTAATTATGCGTGTTGATTCCGGTTTCGGCAGGTTAAAGCCGGGTTAATTATTAAGGGGTGTTATCGAAATTTATTATAGAATTCTTAATAGTTTTAAAACTATTTATTTTGGGTATTATGGCGGGGTTACATTATCATTTTCTTTAGGGGTTTATGTTTAGTTTTAATGTGAGATTTTAAAATTCTTTTATTTCATTTTTTTCCTCTTTTAAAATCGTCACATACTCCTCCTCTTAACAATCGACGCCGGGGGAGTATTTTACGGGTTATTAGGTCAGCAATGTACTGGGAGTATGCTCGGGGATTTCTGTGTTAAAATTTAATTTAGTACACGATTTGTTTTCTCTATATCTCTTTAAATGATCTTGTTCATTTAAATGTTCTCCTCCGTGAAATTCCCTTTATCTCACTTCTTACAATGCTAACTTATATTTTTACTTCTTAATACTAATATCCGTAACTCACAATATCGTGGCCCGACTGATTACATTTTGCATAATCTAACTCTAGTAGTTAGTTTTCTGCACTTTCTTTAACTCTTGTAAAGAACTTTCTTTAACCCTTGTAAAGAATTTTTCAGTGCGGCGCCGTTGTGACTTGTTACGTTACCTATATATAATTCTTAATTCTACTACAGAAATCTAAAGCCAATCCCATACTTGACCTTAGATTCATTCTTATCCTAATTTCTTATACTACCGAGAGAAGCGGAATTTCACGAAGATAATAATTTTTGTTTTCTCTTTTAAATGATCAGCTGTAATACATAAACAAAAGGGGGCAAACACTTTACTTTCAACGATCAGCTGTTACGCTGGAATGTGGGTCAAACTAGTTTTCTTCAAACAATGGCATCGTTTATGCGTACAAAGGGGGAAAGTCAACTCGAGGGTGAATATTTCCCTATTGTTCCATTTAACAATAGCTAGCGGACACCTTATTAACTTGCACTGGCTTGCATCAAAGAGGGGTGGCGTGTGCGATGCGTACGCAATGTTACGGCCCGTTACCAAGCTGAGTTTAGTTACACTTTTATAATTATAATTGTACTAACGTGTTATAATAATTTACGATATTATTAAACTTTTTATTTTAAATGACTTATTATTTATTATTATTATTTTGGTCTGATTTAAGAGACGGTTTCTTTTTTGTTTCGAACACGTTTATTTACTTAAGGAAGCATCATTCCTTAAAATTAATTAGTACACTTGTTTTATTTAGTCAGTAGTTCATATAACTCATCGTGTCAATAGAAACACGAATTACACATTTATGCAGGCTTGTACAGGAAAACTACAGGTCTTAAATTGTCGCAAAATTGACGTGTTAGAGACTGAATACTTTGACACGTACATACATGAATTGGTATAATACAATCTAATCTTTTCACGTATCATTATATACGAGTATGTGCGTAATCTCACACAAAATATACACTTATAAATATCGTCAATATTTTTCATATATGCTACTTAGCCTCTTTCTTTTTACATACAATTTCCTAACTGAGTGCATAGATTTACAGAGTAGAGTATTTTATAATTGACACTAAGTACACTAAGCATTTACACAAAATGAAACCAAAAACAGTGGCGCATTTTAATAATAAAATTATTTACTTTTTTTTTATTTTCAACAACGTCTGAAATCTTTTGTTACTGGGCAAGGGGTCACACACTTTGTAATACAATAGAGGGAGGTGATGTATTGTCTAACTCGAGGTGGCAGAGCGTAACAAAGGGAAAGTTTGTTACAAGCGGGAACAGGTCATTTTCTTGTCTGAGATTGTCGTTAAACAGACAAGTTGGGGAATGCATTTTTAAACAGGTTTTACCCTGGGCTTACAATGTTTAAATTATTATTATATTATATTTAAATATCCTTACCTTATATATCATGGTTATTATATTATATTATATTATTATTACGCCCCATAATGATTATAAAAACACATTATCCTAATTCTGATTTTACTTACTTTAATTCTTCCTTTTGCATATTTTAAATTAACATTCATAGAGTGAATAATTCTACCACATATTAAATGACAAACGCAGAGTATTTTATTTTGCTAAATATCTTTTATTCAGCAATTAAGCAGAGTTGCGCATTTGTAACGTTTTGCCTACGTTACAATTCGGGAACCTGGTTAATTGGCTCAGGTCAATTAAACAGGCTGCCATAATCTTAACAAAATCTTGAATAACTATTAAGTACACAAATGTTAAATAGGGTCCCGTGAATTGAGGGATATTGACAAGGGATTTGGTAGATATATTCACTCTCCTTTTGGATAACCATGACATCTCTTTATTACATAAATTTAGCAATGAATATATTAAAGTTAAAACATTTGTACCTCTTGTACAAAGAGAATTAGAGTAATTTAGTACTGAGTTAGCATAGTTTTTCTTTTAGTAATACCCTCGGATCCGAGTACTTCGTTTCAGCATATGATATTACATTTATAATATTTATTCTTGTGTTATCTTAAATACTGCTTTATTTAACCAAAAATTATTTAAATTAACGCATGTTATTGCTAAACATGAAATTACATTTAATTTAATTAAATCAGTCTTTCTTGTTTTACTTAAAGTTCAGTTTTTATCTATTTAGTGTTTATCATACAATATTATACTTCAAGTTTTGAACCACTGAATTCAAAGTTCAGTGTCACTGTGGGTATCATCCTCGGCGAATTGGCGACTCTCTCGGTTGTCCTGGTATCTTGTAGTTTTCTTCTGAAGATCAGGTTTCTGTTGTTGGTGAAGTTTGGAAGTCATTTTAGTCATGGTGAGTCCTGGTTCTCTCCTTTTTTAATAAGTTGTAGTCATCGCTTGTTGTTTTGGACCTTTACACAAAAGTTTTATTCACTTGTAATCACGTCACATGTTGATTTAGTTATTGAGTTTCACATTATAATTTCACCATATTTCTAATTACATACACTTTATTGTTTAGATTCCCAGAGATGTCATAGACGCTCAATTCTCATTACACTCACTTGTTCACTACATATTTACTTTAATTATACTCGTAGATTATATTCGCGGTTCACATGTTGTTTAAATTTATTTTAGTGCCGCTACATCTCAACTGTGAGTTTATTTACTTTTGAAAATATAATTATTATACCGCATCTAAGCAGTATGCTGTTTACGCTTCGACCGCTCCATTGCAAGTGGTTTATTAGTTAAGGGGTGCGAGTAGTAATCTCGCTTCACTTACTATTCAGCATAAAAGTAGTTCCATATTCGATTAATATTTACTCGTTTATTCTCTGACATATTTAACTATATTTAATTATACTACGGTATCTCTTACTTATTATTTTATTATTGTAGATCATTATGTCTTTTATCAAGTTCCGATTTAATACAATTATTAGTCATATTCACGGGTAATTATGCGTGTTGATTCCGGTTTCGGCAGGTTAAAGCCGGGTTAATTATTAAGGGGTGTTATCGAAATTTATTATAGAATTCTTAATAGTTTTAAAACTATTTATTTTGGGTATTATGGCGGGGTTACATTATCATTTTCTTTAGGGGTTTATGTTTAGTTTTAATGTGAGATTTTAAAATTCTTTTATTTCATTTTTTTCCTCTTTTAAAATCGTCACATACTCCTCCTCTTAACAATCGACGCCGGGGGAGTATTTTACGGGTTATTAGGTCAGCAATGTACTGGGAGTATGCTCGGGGATTTCTGTGTTAAAATTTAATTTAGTACACGATTTGTTTTCTCTATATCTCTTTAAATGATCTTGTTCATTTAAATGTTCTCCTCCGTGAAATTCCCTTTATCTCACTTCTTACAATGCTAACTTATATTTTTACTTCTTAATACTAATATCCGTAACTCACAATATCGTGGCCCGACTGATTACATTTTGCATAATCTAACTCTAGTAGTTAGTTTTCTGCACTTTCTTTAACTCTTGTAAAGAACTTTCTTTAACCCTTGTAAAGAATTTTTCAGTGCGGCACCGTTGTGACTTGTTACGTTACCTATATATAATTCTTAATTCTACTACAGAAATCTAAAGCCAATCCCATACTTGACCTTAGATTCATTCTTATCCTAATTTCTTATACTACCGAGAGAAGCGGAATTTCACGAAGATAATAATTTTTGTTTTCTCTTTTAAATGATCAGCTGTAATACATAAACAAAAGGGGGCAAACACTTTACTTTCAACGATCAGCTGTTACGCTGGAATGTGGGTCAAACTAGTTTTCTTCAAACAATGGCATCGTTTATGCGTACAAAGGGGGAAAGTCAACTCGAGGGTGAATATTTCTCTATTGTTCCATTTAACAATAGCTAGCGGACACCTTATTAACTTGCACTGGCTTGCATCAAAGAGGGGTGGCGTGTGCGATGCGTACGCAATGTTACGGCCCGTTACCAAGCTGAGTTTAGTTACACTTTTATAATTATAATTGTACTAACGTGTTATAATAATTTACGATATTATTAAACTTTTTATTTTAAATGACTTATTATTTATTATTATTATTTTGGTCTGATTTAAGAGACGGTTTCTTTTTTGTTTCGAACACGTTTATTTACTTAAGGAAGCATCATTCCTTAAAATTAATTAGTACACTTGTTTTATTTAGTCAGTAGTTCATATAACTCATCGTGTCAATAGAAACACGAATTACACATTTATGCAGGCTTGTACAGGAAAACTACAGGTCTTAAATTGTCGCAAAATTGACGTGTTAGAGACTGAATACTTTGACACGTACATACATGAATTGGTATAATACAATCTAATCTTTTCACGTATCATTATATACGAGTATGTGCGTAATCTCACACAAAATATACACTTATAAATATCGTCAATATTTTTCATATATGCTACTTAGCCTCTTTCTTTTTACATACAATTTCCTAACTGAGTGCATAGATTTACAGAGTAGAGTATTTTATAATTGACACTAAGTACACTAAGCATTTACACAAAATGAAACCAAAAACAGTGGCGCATTTTAATAATAAAATTATTTACTTTTTTTTTATTTTCAACAACGTCTGAAATCTTTTGTTACTGGGCAAGGGGTCACACACTTTGTAATACAATAGAGGGAGGTGATGTATTGTCTAACTCGAGGTGGCAGAGCGTAACAAAGGGAAAGTTTGTTACAAGCGGGAACAGGTCATTTTCTTGTCTGAGATTGTCGTTAAACAGACAAGTTGGGGAATGCATTTTTAAACAGGTTTTACCCTGGGCTTACAATGTTTAAATTGTTATTATATTATATTTAAATATCCTTACCTTATATATCATGGTTATTATATTATATTATATTATTATTACGCCCCATAAAGATTATAAAAACACATTATCCTAATTCTGATTTTACTTACTTTAATTCTTCCTTTTGCATATTTTAAATTAACATTCATAGAGTGAATAATTCTACCACATATTAAATGACAAACGCAGAGTATTTTATTTTGCTAAATATCATTTATTCAGCAATTAAGCAGAGTTGCGCATTTGTAACGTTTTGCCTACGTTACAATTCGGGAACCTGGTTAATTGGCTCAGGTCAATTAAACAGGCTGCCATAATCTTAACAAAATCTTGAATAACTATTAAGTACACAAATGTTAAATAGGGTCCCGTGAATTGAGGGATATTGACAAGGGATTTGGTAGATATATTCACTCTCCTTTTGGATAACCATGACATCTCTTTATTACATAAATTTAGCAATGAATATATTAAAGTTAAAACATTTGTACCTCTTGTACAAAGAGAATTAGAGTAATTTAGTACTGAGTTAGCATAGTTTTTCTTTTAGTAATACCCTCGGATCCGAGTACTTCGTTTCAGCATATGATATTACATTTATAATATTTATTCTTGTGTTATCTTAAATACTGCTTTATTTAACCAAAAATTATTTAAATTAACGCATGTTATTGCTAAACATGAAATTACATTTAATTTAATTAAATCAGTCTTTCTTGTTTTACTTAAAGTTCAGTTTTTATCTATTTAGTGTTTATCATACAATATTATACTTCAAGTTTTGAACCACTGAATTCAAAGTTCAGTGTCACTGTGGGTATCATCCTCGGCGAATTGGCGACTCTCTCGGTTGTCCTGGTATCTTGTAGTTTTCTTCTGAAGATCAGGTTTCTGTTGTTGGTGAAGTTTGGAAGTCATTTTAGTCATGGTGAGTCCTGGTTCTCTCCTTTTTTAATAAGTTGTAGTCATCGCTTGTTGTTTTGGACCTTTACACAAAAGTTTTATTCACTTGTAATCACGTCACATGTTGATTTAGTTATTGAGTTTCACATTATAATTTCACCATATTTCTAATTACATACACTTTATTGTTTAGATTCCCAGAGATGTCATAGACGCTCAATTCTCATTACACTCACTTGTTCACTACATATTTACTTTAATTATACTCGTAGATTATATTCGCGGTTCACATGTTGTTTAAATTTATTTTAGTGCCGCTACATCTCAACTGTGAGTTTATTTACTTTTGAAAATATAATTATTATACCGCATCTAAGCAGTATGCTGTTTACGCTTCGACCGCTCCATTGCAAGTGGTTTATTAGTTAAGGGGTGCGAGTAGTAATCTCGCTTCACTTACTATTCAGCATAAAAGTAGTTCCATATTCGATTAATATTTACTCGTTTATTCTCTGACATATTTAACTATATTTAATTATACTACGGTATCTCTTACTTATTATTTTATTATTGTAGATCATTATGTCTTTTATCAAGTTCCGATTTAATACAATTATTAGTCATATTCACGGGTAATTATGCGTGTTGATTCCGGTTTCGGCAGGTTAAAGCCGGGTTAATTATTAAGGGGTGTTATCGAAATTTATTATAGAATTCTTAATAGTTTTAAAACTATTTATTTTGGGTATTATGGCGGGGTTACATTATCATTTTCTTTAGGGGTTTATGTTTAGTTTTAATGTGAGATTTTAAAATTCTTTTATTTCATTTTTTTCCTCTTTTAAAATCGTCACATACTCCTCCTCTTAACAATCGACGCCGGGGGAGTATTTTACGGGTTATTAGGTCAGCAATGTACTGGGAGTATGCTCGGGGATTTCTGTGTTAAAATTTAATTTAGTACACGATTTGTTTTCTCTATATCTCTTTAAATGATCTTGTTCATTTAAATGTTCTCCTCCGTGAAATTCCCTTTATCTCACTTCTTACAATGCTAACTTATATTTTTACTTCTTAATACTAATATCCGTAACTCACAATATCGTGGCCCGACTGATTACATTTTGCATACTCTAACTCTAGTAGTTAGTTTTCTGCACTTTCTTTAACTCTTGTAAAGAACTTTCTTTAACCCTTGTAAAGAATTTTTCAGTGCGGCGCCGTTGTGACTTGTTACGTTACCTATATATAATTCTTAATTCTACTACAGAAATCTAAAGCCAATCCCATACTTGACCTTAGATTCATTCTTATCCTAATTTCTTATACTACCGAGAGAAGCGGAATTTCACGAAGATAATAATTTTTGTTTTCTCTTTTAAATGATCAGCTGTAATACATAAACAAAAGGGGGCAAACACTTTACTTTCAACGATCAGCTGTTACGCTGGAATGTGGGTCAAACTAGTTTTCTTCAAACAATGGCATCGTTTATGCGTACAAAGGGGGAAAGTCAACTCGAGGGTGAATATTTCTCTATTGTTCCATTTAACAATAGCTAGCGGACACCTTATTAACTTGCACTGGCTTGCATCAAAGAGGGGTGGCGTGTGCGATGCGTACGCAATGTTACGGCCCGTTACCAAGCTGAGTTTAGTTACACTTTTATAATTATAATTGTACTAACGTGTTATAATAATTTACGATATTATTAAACTTTTTATTTTAAATGACTTATTATTTATTATTATTATTTTGGTCTGATTTAAGAGACGGTTTCTTTTTTGTTTCGAACACGTTTATTTACTTAAGGAAGCATCATTCCTTAAAATTAATTAGTACACTTGTTTTATTTAGTCAGTAGTTCATATAACTCATCGTGTCAATAGAAACACGAATTACACATTTATGCAGGCTTGTACAGGAAAACTACAGGTCTTAAATTGTCGCAAAATTGACGTGTTAGAGACTGAATACTTTGACACGTACATACATGAATTGGTATAATACAATCTAATCTTTTCACGTATCATTATATACGAGTATGTGCGTAATCTCACACAAAATATACACTTATAAATATCGTCAATATTTTTCATATATGCTACTTAGCCTCTTTCTTTTTACATACAATTTCCTAACTGAGTGCATAGATTTACAGAGTAGAGTATTTTATAATTGACACTAAGTACACTAAGCATTTACACAAAATGAAACCAAAAACAGTGGCGCATTTTAATAATAAAATTATTTACTTTTTTTTTATTTTCAACAACGTCTGAAATCTTTTGTTACTGGGCAAGGGGTCACACACTTTGTAATACAATAGAGGGAGGTGATGTATTGTCTAACTCGAGGTGGCAGAGCGTAACAAAGGGAAAGTTTGTTACAAGCGGGAACAGGTCATTTTCTTGTCTGAGATTGTCGTTAAACAGACAAGTTGGGGAATGCATTTTTAAACAGGTTTTACCCTGGGCTTACAATGTTTAAATTATTATTATATTATATTTAAATATCCTTACCTTATATATCATGGTTATTATATTATATTATATTATTATTACGCCCCATAAAGATTATAAAAACACATTATCCTAATTCTGATTTTACTTACTTTAATTCTTCCTTTTGCATATTTTAAATTAACATTCATAGAGTGAATAATTCTACCACATATTAAATGACAAACGCAGAGTATTTTATTTTGCTAAATATCATTTATTCAGCAATTAAGCAGAGTTGCGCATTTGTAACGTTTTGCCTACGTTACAATTCGGGAACCTGGTTAATTGGCTCAGGTCAATTAAACAGGCTGCCATAATCTTAACAAAATCTTGAATAACTATTAAGTACACAAATGTTAAATAGGGTCCCGTGAATTGAGGGATATTGACAAGGGATTTGGTAGATATATTCACTCTCCTTTTGGATAACCATGACATCTCTTTATTACATAAATTTAGCAATGAATATATTAAAGTTAAAACATTTGTACCTCTTGTACAAAGAGAATTAGAGTAATTTAGTACTGAGTTAGCATAGTTTTTCTTTTAGTAATACCCTCGGATCCGAGTACTTCGTTTCAGCATATGATATTACATTTATAATATTTATTCTTGTGTTATCTTAAATACTGCTTTATTTAACCAAAAATTATTTAAATTAACGCATGTTATTGCTAAACATGAAATTACATTTAATTTAATTAAATCAGTCTTTCTTGTTTTACTTAAAGTTCAGTTTTTATCTATTTAGTGTTTATCATACAATATTATACTTCAAGTTTTGAACCACTGAATTCAAAGTTCAGTGTCACTGTGGGTATCATCCTCGGCGAATTGGCGACTCTCTCGGTTGTCCTGGTATCTTGTAGTTTTCTTCTGAAGATCAGGTTTCTGTTGTTGGTGAAGTTTGGAAGTCATTTTAGTCATGGTGAGTCCTGGTTCTCTCCTTTTTTAATAAGTTGTAGTCATCGCTTGTTGTTTTGGACCTTTACACAAAAGTTTTATTCACTTGTAATCACGTCACATGTTGATTTAGTTATTGAGTTTCACATTATAATTTCACCATATTTCTAATTACATACACTTTATTGTTTAGATTCCCAGAGATGTCATAGACGCTCAATTCTCATTACACTCACTTGTTCACTACATATTTACTTTAATTATACTCGTAGATTATATTCGCGGTTCACATGTTGTTTAAATTTATTTTAGTGCCGCTACATCTCAACTGTGAGTTTATTTACTTTTGAAAATATAATTATTATACCGCATCTAAGCAGTATGCTGTTTACGCTTCGACCGCTCCATTGCAAGTGGTTTATTAGTTAAGGGGTGCGAGTAGTAATCTCGCTTCACTTACTATTCAGCATAAAAGTAGTTCCATATTCGATTAATATTTACTCGTTTATTCTCTGACATATTTAACTATATTTAATTATACTACGGTATCTCTTACTTATTATTTTATTATTGTAGATCATTATGTTTTTTATCAAGTTCCGATTTAATACAATTATTAGTCATATTGTAGCGTGACAGATGTTTGCATAATATTGAATGGCAATTGATCATTAGAATAATGAAGTTATAATATTTAAATTTGGAAGAAAGCATTAAGTCTAATATAAATAGATTAATTCATATCAACTGTGGAAAGAAATCATTATTATAAAGAAAATACAAGTTAAAATAAAAGGAGTTACTAGTGATGAGTCATCCAAGACCAGTCTCATAACCAAAGGTTTTCAAGGTATAACCCAGGAAGGTAAAATAGTAAATAACAAAGCAGTACACAATATGACCAAACCCACAACGAGGGAGAATAAATAAAAGAGAAACCCTAAAATAAGCCAAGATCAACCAATACAGGTTGTGTATTTCTGAATTAAAGAAGAAGATGGAGAAGATCCCAAGAAACCTGATGGCATCAAGAACAGATGGAGAAGATACCAGTCCCAGAAGGCAGGAGAAAAGAAGACTGAAGAAAGAAGAAGAGGGCAGCATCCTGAAGAAGACGTCATGCTCTTATAAAAGACACCCAAATCCCTATATCCCCAAAATAAATATCTAAAAATAAAAGTATAACGAAATAAAAACCACATGTATACAAATTTAAGAGAGAGGAGTGTATAAAGTAAAAGTTTCCTGTGAACTAAGATGAAACAATAATATAGTACCCATGGAACAAATCTCCATTGAAAAAACGCTAACCAATTTATTATGTTAATAAGACTATACGACCATTTAGCATTAACATAATATATAAGTGAAAGTGAACCAGTGATAGTTGTGGGTATTATAAAAAATGAACCTTGTGTTTCATTCTTGGCAATCACAAACATTGGATGCAATGAAATATGCATTTTTCAATGACTTAAAATATGTACGGTGACAATATGTTGTTCATAAGACATGAATCTGTTTAAAATAACATTTTTGTTTTACATGAAAAAAGAAAAACAGATTTCATAGTGCTTTGTGAACGGTTCATACTATTTATTTGTTAATGACAGTGTACAATTCCCCAAAAACAAGGTATAAAAGACTGTATAAAAACTGTAGAATCCTACTTATAATAATAGTTAGAAATAAGAATATAAATATAAGGTTTTAATGTATATAGTACAAGAATGTTTAAAAATGTTTTAGATATAAGGCCATTTGTTTGGGTCTGAAACAACTAACATCAGAACTATAAAAATAATTACCACTTGTAAATAGTAGAGAGTAATTAAGATGTTAGTTAGTACAAAACCTTTGTTGTAAACCATATTTCCATGTTGGAAATGGGAATTTTGTTGCAAAATGTCTGATTTGAAGACAACCATTTATTTAAAAAAAAAAAAAATGTTCTTTATTTTGTGTTAACTATTGTTTGTATTGTAACCAATACTAATTGTTTTTGTGTAATTTGAAAACATGTTTAATTTATAATACTATTTGTAAAAAGTCAGAGAGGGTATCACACATCATATATTGTTTGTAAATTATTTTGTAAGAAAAATTGTTAAAAAAAATCATAGGCCAAAAGAATGGAAACCAAACTTCATCAAAACAGAGAAATTACTCATTTAAAAGCAAATAAACAAAAGGGGTTTAGACAAAATAAACTTGAGATCATGCCATATAATTGCACATACCATTTAGAGAGATTTTAATAAATTATATTCAGAATTATAAATGAAAATGAAATGACTAAACTCAGAAATTTAGACATGGGAGTCATATATTTCAGAATAATGTTTCAGAATACAACTAATTCAATTAATTACCAGAAAATAAGGGAATAGGAACCTTTTAATACAATATAGGATTATTAATATTAAATATAACTGATAAAATGGC
Source organism: Magicicada septendecula (assembly GCA_034769895.1). Lineage (NCBI taxonomy): Eukaryota > Metazoa > Arthropoda > Insecta > Hemiptera > Cicadidae > Magicicada > Magicicada septendecula. The sequence continues at coordinate 58,482,796 of CM068375.1, read as the reverse complement.
TGAATTTACATTATAACAGGAAGTAAATTTTGGAAATGTTTGACTTATCAGAGTATATCAAACTGAAAGTGAAATTACTATTTTTTGGACAGAAAACACTATAAAATGGCATTATTTAATCTGAAAATAACCAGAATGAACTGAAAGATTAATTTAAATCAAATCTAGTGAATAAAATTGACAAATAACCAAAGTTTAGGCATTCATATAGTGAAATAGTAAAATGTACACAGGATGTGAAAATATATTTGAACAATGTTAAGGATAATATTATATGGGCTAAGAGTTTAATTGAAACTGGAGGAAACAGTTAGTTAATTATTGGTAGTTGAACGGTCAACATGACATACCTTTGAAAACGTGAATAACCTAACCTATAATCGTCATACAAAGCGAGTGTATAGTGAGTTATTGTGAAATCGCGAGTGACTTGTAAAATACTTCTGAAACTATCATATTATAACAGAAACGATCAAGTAACACTCCATAACACAGAACTATATAAATCTACTCCGAAAAACACCATAAAACACTAGAAAACTGTATAATACATTAAACCAAATTAGTGACGGAATCGGAGAAAGTGTTTGAACTAATAATTATACAGATACACTAAATACAACCCAGAATCACTACACCAGTCACTACACAACATATAACAAGAGATTTGCGGACACGAGAACAGAAATATTGCGTCAAAATACATTATTTGGAATGCAGCAGTAACGAGCAACATTTTCGTCGACTTGACGGCAGCCATCTTTCTTTGACAATTCCAGTGCCTTTTCGTGGTTCATCACAGCTGTTTGGTGAAAACAATTATTATATTTACAAATTATTATTCAATGTCTGTGTTTATTAATAACTATTAATTTGATTGTAACGTTATACTTTTTAAATGTTAGCCCGATTTCTCTGACTTTGGTAATAACTGGCTGTTTAAAGAACCCTATATAATTTTTATAACATATACTTGTAACTTTTTTCGATATCCTGAGAATCGATACTAATCGATAAGAGTCAATATTGCTGTTACTTAATAAAACATTAATACTTTTCAATACTTAATAGTTCTTTATTTCTTCAATAATACTAATTACCAATAATATAATTCTAATTGATAATCTACAAGGACTTTACCACCCGTAAGTGAAGATAACCTAAAAAATAGAAAGGTAAACAAATATCGATTGGTTTACAGACAGTCTTATGAGTGGTGATAGATTATTTAAATTATACTAAAACTTTAATAAAAATTTTCAGAAGAGCATTACACTGTTTAAAACTTCACAGCCCTATATTAATTAATTGATCCTAATTAATTAATTAATTAAATTAAAAATTTTTTTATTATTTTTTTTATAAACATAATTTTTTTTTTAATTTTCTTCAAAACAATAATTTTTGTTTTGAAACTTTCGGTGAAGCTGAGCATATATATTTCTTCATCAACTTTATGCTACTCGACCGGTCTTGCTACCATTGGGACTCGACCAGCTGGGAAACTTAAGGAAGTGTTTCAGGCCAGTAAGACGTCGAGAGCCACACCAATTAAACACCTTACACTATTTGTAATTTTATTACAAATTGGCGCACAACTTTAGGGGCTTTAATTAGCGATTGGAAGGCCAATACATTCTGCACAATCACTAGTTGGAGCTAGGCAACAGCTACAAAGCCAGAGAATTTCGAGGGAAAATGCAACGACGTGCAACATCTAAGAAACGGGCGGCGGAGGCCGAAAAAGAAATAGAGTTGGAAATGGACAATAAGGAGGCAACGCCAGTAGATGCGGAGAGTTCATTGCCACCGGTGTTATCCAAACAAACTGAACAACAAGAGGAACAACCGGAAATACCCACGCAAACAGGGGAAGTAAATGTCCAGGAAAGACATATAGAAAAATCCAAAGTAACGGAAGAGAGTAAAATGGATAGGATAATGGAAATGTTCTTACAGTTAAGTAAGCAAATGGAATCCACAAAAGAAATAAATAAAAACATGGACAAGAAGATAGACGAAAGTAATAAGGAAAGGAAAGAAGATAGTCAGTCTTTGAAAGAAGATATCAAATCCGGCAAGGAAGAAACAAATAAGAAATTTGAAGAGTTGAAGGGAGACAACCAGTCTTTAAAAGAAGATTTGGGAAATAAAATAGAAAAAACAAAAGAAGAATTGAAGAAGGATAACCAATCCACAAAAGAAGAGTTGACTGGGATGAACAAGAACATGGAAGTATTGAAGGAAGACAACCAATTCCTGGGTAAGAAGATTGATGAAACAAATAAGAAGATGGAAGAGAAGATGGAAGAAAACAGCAAGAAGATGGAAGAGAAGATGGAAGAAAACAACAGGAAGTTGGAAGAAGAGATGGGGAAGAAGTTAGAAGAATTGAAGAAAGACAACCAATTGTTCAAGGAAGAATTCAAGTCGACCAAAGAAGAATTGATTAATAAAATTGAAAATACTAATCAGAAAATCGATGAAACCAGGAAGAAGATAGAGAAGAACAACCGACAATTGAAGGAAGAATTGAAGGAAGACAACAGGAAGTTGGAAGAAAAGATGGGGGAGAAATTGGAAGAATTGAGAGAGGACAATCAAATTCTAAGAGAAGAGTTAAGGGAGGTAAATCAGGAGATAAGAGAGAACAGATTAAAAAGGGGAGAGGAGCATCAAAAATGGATTAAAGAAAGAAGAGAGGACAGATTAAAAAAGGAAGAATTAAGAAAGGAGAAGACCGAAGAAATAAAAAATGATAGCCAACCAGAACCAGAAGAAGTACTAAATGATAAAACGCAGGAAGATAGTCAACCAGAACCAGAAGAAGTAATAAATGATAAAACGCAGGAAGATAGTCAACCAGAACCAGAAGAAGTAATAAATGACAAAACGCAGGAACTAGTAATGGTAGTACCTGAAATTGAAACTAACCGAAGCCAGGAAGATATTAAACCAAGGAAAAGGAAAATGTATCCAAGAAATTTGATAAAAACTAAGGAAGAGTTGGAGATGATGAAACATGGGTTAATTGATGGCAATAATATCCCAATTACCTATGACAAAGACATCATGAATTTTATGAATTATAGAAGGAGAATCGAAGTAATTTCAGAAATAATTTACCACAAGACAGTAGTTTACCACTGGGAAAGGACCAGAGGTAAACAGAATACGACATGTGGACAAGATCAATATCAGCGCAGAACTGGACAGTGGATGTCAGAAAGATGGAAATGTGATATCGTACCAGACTGTAATGACGGCACAGGTGAATCACCAGAATGTATTCCATTAGCGTGCCATCTAGGACAATTCCAGGGTACGGTTAGACTAAAATATATTCCTTCAGAGTGGATATGTGATGGTAAACCAGCTTATGGTGTTTCAGATAAACAAATAATAAGTGATAACCCAGATGAAGATCTTCACATATATTTGTCAGGGAACACAAAACATGGACCAGAGAAGTATTGGTGTATACCATATGATGATAGAGGGAGCCAGCCCAGTAATTACGACGGCCCTAACAACCCGCCGCGTAATGACCAGTTTAGCAGTAGTTTTAACAGCGTTAGGGATAACAACCCCTATCCATATAATAGAAACAATTTATACCAACATAATAATGTCCCATACAGTCAGAGAAATCCATATCCCAACAATAATGATGACAGACCTTACCAACCTAACCGAAAAGACTATCATGATAAATTTAGTAATAAAAATAATAACAGTAATAATAACCGAGTGTCGCGCCCTAGGGTAAATTTTATAAGAGCAACCGAGATGATGGACCCTGGTTGACACAGATACCACACACCATCAAGAAAAGGGACGGATCATGATAACCGACTACGGCGAAAAACAATGTTGAAGGAGACGAAATAAATATTATTGAAAGGAAATGATACGAAGAATAAACATAGAAACAAAACTGGGTTTTATGAATGAAGACTATTTAAGAAAATGAACATGACAAATAAAAATATGAGCAATGGAACGACATAAAGAAAATCGTCCATCTTCCTGGGTATATAAAAGAAAAGAAAAAGTGGAGATCAACTTATTAAAGTATAAATAATATGGGCCAGTGTAGAGTACAATATAACCCCATATGTTGTGGTAAATGATAAGCATAACAATACATATGAGTTGAAGGAAATCGTTTCAGGAAAATCAAAGGAGTGTACAATCAAGCTTCTATGAAGAAATATTATGAAGAATGAGTTGTGAGATTTAGAATTTTGAATTTATTTTAAAAATTCAAAAATAATGTAAGTACATCTTACAACCTAATATTTAGAGAAGAACATTCTGGAGAATTAAAAGAAAAAGAATTTTTAATAATTTGAAAAAAATTCTAAAATATGTAAGTACGTCTTATTACAACCTAATAATTTTGGAACGAACTTTATGGAAGAAAGAAAAAGAAAGACTTTTGAATTGAAATATATTTATAAAAATTTAAAATTGAGTAAGTACATCTTACTACAACCTGATAATTTAGAACAAAACTTTATGGAAGAAAGAGAAAGAGAGAGAATTTTGAACTTAATTATACGAAAAATTTAAAAATGAAGTAAGACCAACTTACTATAACTAAGTTTGTGAGAAAACTTTATGGTAAATAATTAAGAAGAATTTGATTTTGGAAAAATGCCAAAACATTCAGAAATAATAGTAAGATAACAGTACTATAAACATTTCTGAATGAAACAATTCTGGGAATAAATGAATTAAACAGAATTTGAATGTTGATAGAACTTCAGAACTTTGAAACAAGATAAGATCAACATATTACAAGGATTTATGAGAAATATTTTTCAATTAAATAAAAAGAATAGTTTGAATTTTACATTAAAACTAACCAAGTTCCAAAAAATAATTATGTGTCAATTATGATTGAATTGAGAAGAAAATAAAGTGATTAATTCAGAAAAGAGAGTTAACGTTAATCCAGAATAAATGCTAGACATTCACAATAGCATTTGAAGGAGTAGAGAAGACTAACAAAAAAGAGTGTAATATGCCAGAGAAGGAAAAAATTTGGAAGCAAAGAGACTAATTACCTATGAAACGATAATGAAAACAGTTAATTAAGAGCAAAGAAGAACAACTCATACCAAAAAGATGGAGAAGATGATTTTGAACCAATGATAATAATAAGACCTATATGAAATGCAAAGAGAAGAAATACCACATGAAATATAATATAAATGAATTAATGCTAATGAATGCGAAGACGGATTAATAACTTTCTAAGAGAAAGGAAACAACCAAAATGTTTAAATAAAATGATCAATATAACAACCTGTATATCTAGTGTAAAGATACAATGTTAAAAAATTAAATATAATATAATAAGACCATTCAAATAATGAATAAGAAAGACTATATATAGAGACCATGCTAATACTATGAATAACCAGAAGAAAGTATAAAGAGAATTCAGATGAAGAAGAAAGAGAGTTACACTGTAAACAGTAACCAGAATTATTAAAAGAAAGGTTTTCAACCATAATTAAATTAAATATATCAGACAAGTTAAGAGTTTTGGAAAAATATATATGTAATGAGTATAATAATGATTATGAAGATTTATTAAGATAGAAAATGTGAGATAATCTGAGAGACTACGAAGTGGAGAATCCAAAGATATTTTTATTAGTCGAAAATGAGACTACTTTTTATTTATTTATTCAATGACTGACTGAAGATAATTCCAGCAGCATTATGTTTTTGAGCAGGGATGGATATGCCCCTGTACTCAATTTATAGAAGTGGTGTATGGCCAGCAGAGAAGTAGCGTACAGTGCCCCTCTGATCTGCCCCAGCCCACGTGATAGGGAATGTTAGGGAATAAATATCCCAAGGATACAACACGAAGTTGATATAGGAAGAAAATGTATTACAATTATAATATATCTCAGAAGACACTAACTATCCGAAAAGGATCAGTAGTAAGACAAGTAACCATATATATAAAATTAATAAAACTCTAATATAAAAAAGTCGATATAAAAATGGAGAAGAAAATGAATTATAAGAAATGATGAAATTATCATAAGAAATTATTTCATCCATAAACATGTCTGAAATAATTACTTCTGGAGGAGAGCAATCTGTAGCGTGACAGATGTTTGCATAATATTGAATGGCAATTGATCATTAGAATAATGAAGTTATAATATTTAAATTTGGAAGAAAGCATTAAGTCTAATATAAATAGATTAATTCATATCAACTGTGGAAAGAAATCATTATTATAAAGAAAATACAAGTTAAAATAAAAGGAGTTACTAGTGATGAGTCATCCAAGACCAGTCTCATAACCAAAGGTTTTCAAGGTATAACCCAGGAAGGTAAAATAGTAAATAACAAAGCAGTACACAATATGACCAAACCCACAACGAGGGAGAATAAATAAAAGAGAAACCCTAAAATAAGCCAAGATCAACCAATACAGGTTGTGTATTTCTGAATTAAAGAAGAAGATGGAGAAGATCCCAAGAAACCTGATGGCATCAAGAACAGATGGAGAAGATACCAGTCCCAGAAGGCAGGAGAAAAGAAGACTGAAGAAAGAAGAAGAGGGCAGCATCCTGAAGAAGACGTCATGCTCTTATAAAAGACACCCAAATCCCTATATCCCCAAAATAAATATCTAAAAATAAAAGTATAACGAAATAAAAACCACATGTATACAAATTTAAGAGAGAGGAGTGTATAAAGTAAAAGTTTCCTGTGAACTAAGATGAAACAATAATATAGTACCCATGGAACAAATCTCCATTGAAAAAACGCTAACCAATTTATTATGTTAATAAGACTATACGACCATTTAGCATTAACATAATATATAAGTGAAAGTGAACCAGTGATAGTTGTGGGTATTATAAAAAATGAACCTTGTGTTTCATTCTTGGCAATCACAAACATTGGATGCAATGAAATATGCATTTTTCAATGACTTAAAATATGTACGGTGACAATATGTTGTTCATAAGACATGAATCTGTTTAAAATAACATTTTTGTTTTACATGAAAAAAGAAAAACAGATTTCATAGTGCTTTGTGAACGGTTCATACTATTTATTTGTTAATGACAGTGTACAATTCCCCAAAAACAAGGTATAAAAGACTGTATAAAAACTGTAGAATCCTACTTATAATAATAGTTAGAAATAAGAATATAAATATAAGGTTTTAATGTATATAGTACAAGAATGTTTAAAAATGTTTTAGATATAAGGCCATTTGTTTGGGTCTGAAACAACTAACATCAGAACTATAAAAATAATTACCACTTGTAAATAGTAGAGAGTAATTAAGATGTTAGTTAGTACAAAACCTTTGTTGTAAACCATATTTCCATGTTGGAAATGGGAATTTTGTTGCAAAATGTCTGATTTGAAGACAACCATTTATTTAAAAAAAAAAAAAATGTTCTTTATTTTGTGTTAACTATTGTTTGTATTGTAACCAATACTAATTGTTTTTGTGTAATTTGAAAACATGTTTAATTTATAATACTATTTGTAAAAAGTCAGAGAGGGTATCACACATCATATATTGTTTGTAAATTATTTTGTAAGAAAAATTGTTAAAAAAAATCATAGGCCAAAAGAATGGAAACCAAACTTCATCAAAACAGAGAAATTACTCATTTAAAAGCAAATAAACAAAAGGGGTTTAGACAAAATAAACTTGAGATCATGCCATATAATTGCACATACCATTTAGAGAGATTTTAATAAATTATATTCAGAATTATAAATGAAAATGAAATGACTAAACTCAGAAATTTAGACATGGGAGTCATATATTTCAGAATAATGTTTCAGAATACAACTAATTCAATTAATTACCAGAAAATAAGGGAATAGGAACCTTTTAATACAATATAGGATTATTAATATTAAATATAACTGATAAAATGGCTGAATTTACATTATAACAGGAAGTAAATTTTGGAAATGTTTGACTTATCAGAGTATATCAAACTGAAAGTGAAATTACTATTTTTTGGACAGAAAACACTATAAAATGGCATTATTTAATCTGAAAATAACCAGAATGAACTGAAAGATTAATTTAAATCAAATCTAGTGAATAAAATTGACAAATAACCAAAGTTTAGGCATTCATATAGTGAAATAGTAAAATGTACACAGGATGTGAAAATATATTTGAACAATGTTAAGGATAATATTATATGGGCTAAGAGTTTAATTGAAACTGGAGGAAACAGTTAGTTAATTATTGGTAGTTGAACGGTCAACATGACATACCTTTGAAAACGTGAATAACCTAACCTATAATCGTCATACAAAGCGAGTGTATAGTGAGTTATTGTGAAATCGCGAGTGACTTGTAAAATACTTCTGAAACTATCATATTATAACAGAAACGATCAAGTAACACTCCATAACACAGAACTATATAAATCTACTCCGAAAAACACCATAAAACACTAGAAAACTGTATAATACATTAAACCAAATTAGTGACGGAATCGGAGAAAGTGTTTGAACTAATAATTATACAGATACACTAAATACAACCCAGAATCACTACACCAGTCACTACACAACATATAACAAGAGATTTGCGGACACGAGAACAGAAATATTGCGTCAAAATACATTATTTGGAATGCAGCAGTAACGAGCAACATTTTCGTCGACTTGACGGCAGCCATCTTTCTTTGACAATTCCAGTGCCTTTTCGTGGTTCATCACAGCTGTTTGGTGAAAACAATTATTATATTTACAAATTATTATTCAATGTCTGTGTTTATTAATAACTATTAATTTGATTGTAACGTTATACTTTTTAAATGTTAGCCCGATTTCTCTGACTTTGGTAATAACTGGCTGTTTAAAGAACCCTATATAATTTTTATAACATATACTTGTAACTTTTTTCGATATCCTGAGAATCGATACTAATCGATAAGAGTCAATATTGCTGTTACTTAATAAAACATTAATACTTTTCAATACTTAATAGTTCTTTATTTCTTCAATAATACTAATTACCAATAATATAATTCTAATTGATAATCTACAAGGACTTTACCACCCGTAAGTGAAGATAACCTAAAAAATAGAAAGGTAAACAAATATCGATTGGTTTACAGACAGTCTTATGAGTGGTGATAGATTATTTAAATTATACTAAAACTTTAATAAAAATTTTCAGAAGAGCATTACACTGTTTAAAACTTCACAGCCCTATATTAATTAATTGATCCTAATTAATTAATTAATTAAATTAAAAATTTTTTTATTATTTTTTTTATAAACATAATTTTTTTTTTAATTTTCTTCAAAACAATAATTTTTGTTTTGAAACTTTCGGTGAAGCTGAGCATATATATTTCTTCATCAACTTTATGCTACTCGACCGGTCTTGCTACCATTGGGACTCGACCAGCTGGGAAACTTAAGGAAGTGTTTCAGGCCAGTAAGACGTCGAGAGCCACACCAATTAAACACCTTACACTATTTGTAATTTTATTACAATATTCACGGGTAATTATGCGTGTTGATTCCGGTTTCGGCAGGTTAAAGCCGGGTTAATTATTAAGGGGTGTTATCGAAATTTATTATAGAATTCTTAATAGTTTTAAAACTATTTATTTTGGGTATTATGGCGGGGTTACATTATCATTTTCTTTAGGGGTTTATGTTTAGTTTTAATGTGAGATTTTAAAATTCTTTTATTTCATTTTTTCCTCTTTTAAAATCGTCACATACTCCTCCTCTTAACAATCGACGCCGGGGGAGTATTTTACGGGTTATTAGGTCAGCAATGTACTGGGAGTATGCTCGGGGATTTCTGTGTTAAAATTTAATTTAGTACACGATTTGTTTTCTCTATATCTCTTTAAATGATCTTGTTCATTTAAATGTTCTCCTCCGTGAAATTCCCTTTATCTCACTTCTTACAATGCTAACTTATATTTTTACTTCTTAATACTAATATCCGTAACTCACAATATCGTGGCCCGACTGATTACATTTTGCATACTCTAACTCTAGTAGTTAGTTTTCTGCACTTTCTTTAACTCTTGTAAAGAACTTTCTTTAACCCTTGTAAAGAATTTTTCAGTGCGGCGCCGTTGTGACTTGTTACGTTACCTATATATAATTCTTAATTCTACTACAGAAATCTAAAGCCAATCCCATACTTGACCTTAGATTCATTCTTATCCTAATTTCTTATACTACCGAGAGAAGCGGAATTTCACGAAGATAATAATTTTTGTTTTCTCTTTTAAATGATCAGCTGTAATACATAAACAAAAGGGGGCAAACACTTTACTTTCAACGATCAGCTGTTACGCTGGAATGTGGGTCAAACTAGTTTTCTTCAAACAATGGCATCGTTTATGCGTACAAAGGGGGAAAGTCAACTCGAGGGTGAATATTTCTCTATTGTTCCATTTAACAATAGCTAGCGGACACCTTATTAACTTGCACTGGCTTGCATCAAAGAGGGGTGGCGTGTGCGATGCGTACGCAATGTTACGGCCCGTTACCAAGCTGAGTTTAGTTACACTTTTATAATTATAATTGTACTAACGTGTTATAATAATTTACGATATTATTAAACTTTTTATTTTAAATGACTTATTATTTATTATTATTATTTTGGTCTGATTTAAGAGACGGTTTCTTTTTTGTTTCGAACACGTTTATTTACTTAAGGAAGCATCATTCCTTAAAATTAATTAGTACACTTGTTTTATTTAGTCAGTAGTTCATATAACTCATCGTGTCAATAGAAACACGAATTACACATTTATGCAGGCTTGTACAGGAAAACTACAGGTCTTAAATTGTCGCAAAATTGACGTGTTAGAGACTGAATACTTTGACACGTACATACATGAATTGGTATAATACAATCTAATCTTTTCACGTATCATTATATACGAGTATGTGCGTAATCTCACACAAAATATACACTTATAAATATCGTCAATATTTTTCATATATGCTACTTAGCCTCTTTCTTTTTACATACAATTTCCTAACTGAGTGCATAGATTTACAGAGTAGAGTATTTTATAATTGACACTAAGTACACTAAGCATTTACACAAAATGAAACCAAAAACAGTGGCGCATTTTAATAATAAAATTATTTACTTTTTTTTTATTTTCAACAACGTCTGAAATCTTTTGTTACTGGGCAAGGGGTCACACACTTTGTAATACAATAGAGGGAGGTGATGTATTGTCTAACTCGAGGTGGCAGAGCGTAACAAAGGGAAAGTTTGTTACAAGCGGGAACAGGTCATTTTCTTGTCTGAGATTGTCGTTAAACAGACAAGTTGGGGAATGCATTTTTAAACAGGTTTTACCCTGGGCTTACAATGTTTAAATTATTATTATATTATATTTAAATATCCTTACCTTATATATCATGGTTATTATATTATATTATATTATTATTACGCCCCATAATGATTATAAAAACACATTATCCTAATTCTGATTTTACTTACTTTAATTCTTCCTTTTGCATATTTTAAATTAACATTCATAGAGTGAATAATTCTACCACATATTAAATGACAAACGCAGAGTATTTTATTTTGCTAAATATCATTTATTCAGCAATTAAGCAGAGTTGCGCATTTGTAACGTTTTGCCTACGTTACAATTCGGGAACCTGGTTAATTGGCTCAGGTCAATTAAACAGGCTGCCATAATCTTAACAAAATCTTGAATAACTATTAAGTACACAAATGTTAAATAGGGTCCCGTGAATTGAGGGATATTGACAAGGGATTTGGTAGATATATTCACTCTCCTTTTGGATAACCATGACATCTCTTTATTACATAAATTTAGCAATGAATATATTAAAGTTAAAACATTTGTACCTCTTGTACAAAGAGAATTAGAGTAATTTAGTACTGAGTTAGCATAGTTTTTCTTTTAGTAATACCCTCGGATCCGAGTACTTCGTTTCAGCATATGATATTACATTTATAATATTTATTCTTGTGTTATCTTAAATACTGCTTTATTTAACCAAAAATTATTTAAATTAACGCATGTTATTGCTAAACATGAAATTACATTTAATTTAATTAAATCAGTCTTTCTTGTTTTACTTAAAGTTCAGTTTTTATCTATTTAGTGTTTATCATACAATGTTATACTTCAAGTTTTGAACCACTGAATTCAAAGTTCAGTGTCACCTGTGGGTATCATCCTCGGCGAATTGGCGACTCTCTCGGTTGTCCTGGTGTCTTGTAGTTTTCTTCTGAAGATCAGGTTTCTGTTGTTGGTGAAGTTTGGAAGTCATTTTAGTCATGGTGAGTCCTGGTTCTCTCCTTTTTTAATAAGTTGTAGTCATCGCTTGTTGTTTTGGACCTTTACACAAAAGTTTTATTCACTTGTAATCACGTCACATGTTGATTTAGTTATTGAGTTTCACATTATAATTTCACCATATTTCTAATTACATACACTTTATTGTTTAGATTCCCAGAGATGTCATAGACGCTCAATTCTCATTACACTCACTTGTTCACTACATATTTACTTTAATTATACTCGTAGATTATATTCGCGGTTCACATGTTGTTTAAATTTATTTTAGTGCCGCTACATCTCAACTGTGAGTTTATTTACTTTTGAAAATATAATTATTATACCGCATCTAAGCAGTATGCTGTTTACGCTTCGACCGCTCCATTGCAAGTGGTTTATTAGTTAAGGGGTGCGAGTAGTAATCTCGCTTCACTTACTATTCAGCATAAAAGTAGTTCCATATTCGATTAATATTTACTCGTTTATTCTCTGACATATTTAACTATATTTAATTATACTACGGTATCTCTTACTTTTATTATTGTAGATCATTATGTTTTTTATCAAGTTCCGATTTAATTCAATTATTAGTCATATTCACGGGTAATTATGCGTGTTGATTCCGGTTTCGGCAGGTTAAAGCCGGGTTAATTATTAAGGGGTGTTATCGAAATTTATTATAGAATTCTTAATAGTTTTAAAACTATTTATTTTGGGTATTATGGCGGGGTTACATTATCATTTTCTTTAGGGGTTTATGTTTAGTTTTAATGTGAGATTTTAAAATTCTTTTATTTCATTTTTTTCCTCTTTTAAAATCGTCACATACTCCTCCTCTTAACAATCGACGCCGGGGGAGTATTTTACGGGTTATTAGGTCAGCAATGTACTGGGAGTATGCTCGGGGATTTCTGTGTTAAAATTTAATTTAGTACACGATTTGTTTTCTCTATATCTCTTTAAATGATCTTGTTCATTTAAATGTTCTCCTCCGTGAAATTCCCTTTATCTCACTTCTTACAATGCTAACTTATATTTTTACTTCTTAATACTAATATCCGTAACTCACAATATCGTGGCCCGACTGATTACATTTTGCATACTCTAACTCTAGTAGTTAGTTTTCTGCACTTTCTTTAACTCTTGTAAAGAACTTTCTTTAACCCTTGTAAAGAATTTTTCAGTGCGGCGCCGTTGTGACTTGTTACGTTACCTATATATAATTCTTAATTCTACTACAGAAATCTAAAGCCAATCCCATACTTGACCTTAGATTCATTCTTATCCTAATTTCTTATACTACCGAGAGAAGCGGAATTTCACGAAGATAATAATTTTTGTTTTCTCTTTTAAATGATCAGCTGTAATACATAAACAAAAGGGGGCAAACACTTTACTTTCAACGATCAGCTGTTACGCTGGAATGTGGGTCAAACTAGTTTTCTTCAAACAATGGCATCGTTTATGCGTACAAAGGGGGAAAGTCAACTCGAGGGTGAATATTTCTCTATTGTTCCATTTAACAATAGCTAGCGGACACCTTATTAACTTGCACTGGCTTGCATCAAAGAGGGGTGGCGTGTGCGATGCGTACGCAATGTTACGGCCCGTTACCAAGCTGAGTTTAGTTACACTTTTATAATTATAATTGTACTAACGTGTTATAATAATTTACGATATTATTAAACTTTTTATTTTAAATGACTTATTATTTATTATTATTATTTTGGTCTGATTTAAGAGACGGTTTCTTTTTTGTTTCGAACACGTTTATTTACTTAAGGAAGCATCATTCCTTAAAATTAATTAGTACACTTGTTTTATTTAGTCAGTAGTTCATATAACTCATCGTGTCAATAGAAACACGAATTACACATTTATGCAGGCTTGTACAGGAAAACTACAGGTCTTAAATTGTCGCAAAATTGACGTGTTAGAGACTGAATACTTTGACACGTACATACATGAATTGGTATAATACAATCTAATCTTTTCACGTATCATTATATACGAGTATGTGCGTAATCTCACACAAAATATACACTTATAAATATCGTCAATATTTTTCATATATGCTACTTAGCCTCTTTCTTTTTACATACAATTTCCTAACTGAGTGCATAGATTTACAGAGTAGAGTATTTTATAATTGACACTAAGTACACTAAGCATTTACACAAAATGAAACCAAAAACAGTGGCGCATTTTAATAATAAAATTATTTACTTTTTTTTTATTTTCAACAACGTTTGAAATCTTTTGTTACTGGGCAAGGGGTCACACACTTTGTAATACAATAGAGGGAGGTGATGTATTGTCTAACTCGAGGTGGCAGAGCGTAACAAAGGGAAAGTTTGTTACAAGCGGGAACAGGTCATTTTCTTGTCTGAGATTGTCGTTAAACAGACAAGTTGGGGAATGCATTTTTAAACAGGTTTTACCCTGGGCTTACAATGTTTAAATTATTATTATATTATATTTAAATATCCTTACCTTATATATCATGGTTATTATATTATATTATATTATTATTACGCCCCATAATGATTATAAAAACACATTATCCTAATTCTGATTTTACTTACTTTAATTCTTCCTTTTGCATATTTTAAATTAACATTCATAGAGTGAATAATTCTACCACATATTAAATGACAAACGCAGAGTATTTTATTTTGCTAAATATCATTTATTCAGCAATTAAGCAGAGTTGCGCATTTGTAACGTTTTGCCTACGTTACAATTCGGGAACCTGGTTAATTGGCTCAGGTCAATTAAACAGGCTGCCATAATCTTAACAAAATCTTGAATAACTATTAAGTACACAAATGTTAAATAGGGTCCCGTGAATTGAGGGATATTGACAAGGGATTTGGTAGATATATTCACTCTCCTTTTGGATAACCATGACATCTCTTTATTACATAAATTTAGCAATGAATATATTAAAGTTAAAACATTTGTACCTCTTGTACAAAGAGAATTAGAGTAATTTAGTACTGAGTTAGCATAGTTTTTCTTTTAGTAATACCCTCGGATCCGAGTACTTCGTTTCAGCATATGATATTACATTTATAATATTTATTCTTGTGTTATCTTAAATACTGCTTTATTTAACCAAAAATTATTTAAATTAACGCATGTTATTGCTAAACATGAAATTACATTTAATTTAATTAAATCAGTCTTTCTTGTTTTACTTAAAGTTCAGTTTTTATCTATTTAGTGTTTATCATACAATATTATACTTCAAGTTTTGAACCACTGAATTCAAAGTTCAGTGTCACTGTGGGTATCATCCTCGGCGAATTGGCGACTCTCTCGGTTGTCCTGGTGTCTTGTAGTTTTCTTCTGAAGATCAGGTTTCTGTTGTTGGTGAAGTTTGGAAGTCATTTTAGTCATGGTGAGTCCTGGTTCTCTCCTTTTTTAATAAGTTGTAGTCATCGCTTGTTGTTTTGGACCTTTACACAAAAGTTTTATTCACTTGTAATCACGTCACATGTTGATTTAGTTATTGAGTTTCACATTATAATTTCACCATATTTCTAATTACATACACTTTATTGTTTAGATTCCCAGAGATGTCATAGACGCTCAATTCTCATTACACTCACTTGTTCACTACATATTTACTTTAATTATACTCGTAGATTATATTCGCGGTTCACATGTTGTTTAAATTTATTTTAGTGCCGCTACATCTCAACTGTGAGTTTATTTACTTTTGAAAATATAATTATTATACCGCATCTAAGCAGTATGCTGTTTACGCTTCGACCGCTCCATTGCAAGTGGTTTATTAGTTAAGTGGTGCGAGTAGTAATCTCGCTTCACTTACTATTCAGCATAAAAGTAGTTCCATATTCGATTAATATTTACTCGTTTATTCTCTGACATATTTAACTATATTTAATTATACTACGGTATCTCTTACTTATTATTTTATTATTGTAGATCATTATGTTTTTTATCAAGTTCCGATTTAATACAATTATTAGTCATATTCACGGGTAATTATGCGTGTTGATTCCGGTTTCGGCAGGTTAAAGCCGGGTTAATTATTAAGGGGTGTTATCGAAATTTATTATAGAATTCTTAATAGTTTTAAAACTATTTATTTTGGGTATTATGGCGGGGTTACATTATCATTTTTTTTAGGGGTTTATGTTTAGTTTTAATGTGAGATTTTAAATTTCTTTTATTTCATTTTTTTCCTCTTTTAAAATCGTCACACTGTTTGTACATTTTAAAAATATTCACTACTATATTAGCTTACATAGATAAAAAAAATAATAAAACGGTCTAAAAATTATGAGACTAACAAAAATCGTTAACTTTTTCGACCCTTTGGTCGGGGGGTCCGGTCCCGTTCGTCCACCCCCCGTAAATACGCTACTGCATAAACACATACAGCTGCTTCACCGTTGAGTTGCGATCTGATGCGTTGCTACTACACTAACCCAAGTAACAACGTTAACAATTGATCAATACAATCAGTAAGCTGTACATTGGTTTGTCGCAGGCGTTAAGAGTATCTTCAAATTTACAACTGCGGCAACCTTCCTTTGCTCGATCGGTCTACGGTCTAAGCTGTGTTCGCACGTTGAAGCGCCATATTACGCGTAGTCTGACCCAGTGACGGTTTTCATGTAAAATTATTGGCCCCGTTCTGCAAAAAATTAAATTAACTACAAAAATTATGAATTTAAAAACAGGTTTTTTTAACATTTTCTGATGCTTAAACACATATTTTTATTTTATTATTTTAAATACAGTTTACTTAAAAACAGTGGAACTTGTGAATAATAATTATATGAATACAATTATAAATATTTGTGGCTAATGGCTTTGCAGTACCTACTTGTCTGATCAAACCATATTCTTTCTAACAAATTACTTCGGCAGAATATAACTATAGCACACGACTATATAGTATAATATAACGTAGAAGCATAAGTAGCATCTCCCTTAAAATAGGGAAACATTTCCTAATTAGTTTAATACGGAGCATTGTCATGTATGGTTTCGAGTCGTGGTCAATAGGTGTGAAGGAAAAATGGAAACTTGCCAGCTTCGTTCGAGATATAGTGTTATTGCAAGATGCTAAAACTAAAATAATTTGACGAAATTACAAATTAAGTAGTGCTGAACAATGAAATAGTGCTGAACAGAATAGGTGATGGGAGGTGTTTGTCGAACATCATAATTAGAAGAAGGATAGAACTTATTGAACATACAATACGACAAAAAGGACTACTAAATTTGGTGATGGGAGGAACAGTAGAAGGTAAAGGATATAAGGGAATACTAAAGTTGCAGAATACAAAGCAAATTATGGATTATGTAAATTGTGGAACTTATGAGGAAATGAAGAGGAAAGCACAATATCGATCACGATGGAAGACTGCTGCAAACCAATCTTAGGATTGAAGACATAAGAAGAATAAGAAGAAGAATAACGTATATGCTTTAGAAAGTCAAGGCCAGTAAGACACAGTAAGACACTCGGCGGTAAGAGCCCAGAACTTTGTCGAGCGTAACTTGCAGAATAGACAAACTAGTATAGCTCCCACATTAATCAGTTTCGAAGGCACACATTGCTAAAATAGCAATTTTATCCATGTGAAAAGGGAAGGTTTGTATGCTACCGAATACAAGAAGAAGTAAATTAAAATGAAAGAAAAATATTAAAAGTGGAAGTCGGTTAGCAGAACTGCAGTGGCGATTCGCTTAGCCGTAACCTCCAGACACACGGACAAACGGCGGTATGAAACTAAATTAAGATGGACACAACAGGAATACAAGACAAAAACAGCAAAACCACATGTGAGACATGCGGACGACCTGAAATGACGTGTTGCGTTGAGGTGGCCATTGTTCAAGTAGAGGAGCAAACAGAGATATATATCCAGTATCCAAAAGGAGCGCATATGTATTCTAATCTTTGAAGAATGAAGAAAAGTTAACGTAAATTTAAAAACGGCTGATCTCACTTGCAATCTCTACTATAAAAAGAAAGGTAATGGCATTTCGAGGCAAGAAACCAATAAGATCAAAAATAATGATTAGCAATCGAATTCTAGAACAGGTGAGCCATTTTAATTATTTGGGAAATTATATTCGCTATGATAGGAATTATGATATTGACGTAAAAATTTAAGAGAGAACCGTATTTTTAGAAAGAAGGTACGTCGAGATACAAAAAGGTCTACAAAGTTATGGCAGTCCCTGTATTTTGTTATGGATGTGAATAATGTGACAACAACTAAGAAAGGATACAGTAAAATACAGGCCTTAGAAATGGCGTTCTTAAGAGGAGTTAAAAGGTGTTCTAAACTTGACCGTATAAGCAATAAAGCCGTAAGAGAAGATTTACAGGTTTTAGCTTAAATAAAAAATTAAAAGATTACAAACAACGTTAGAAAAAACACTTAAAAAGAATCTCATATTCAAGACTGGCCAAACAAGTCTGGAATTACAGACCCATAGGACATAAGTGTGTGTCGGTAGACCCAGGAAAGGAAATCTGGAGGATTTTTGAAAGCCGAACAGACAGCACCTTGCCCGTGCCATATTGTAAAGAAAATGATGATGACTAATCTCTAAAACTAAAAGAAAAAAAATTTAATTTTACTTATGATGTGTATATTTAAAAGCAAAACCAAAATTTTGTATACGTATTAAACTAAGTTCATTTGATGACAGACACGTTACATTGTTAATCAGTAGGGATTAATTTATAAGGGGACTTCCCCAACACAATGGAACGCGGTAATTAAATCTTCATTACCAAACGAGATTGAGAGAGTGCCAGTGTCAATTATCTCGTATGTTACATGCGTGAAATGACGCCAATGCTGTGTAACAGTTAACTGGATATACCGAAAATGTATCAAATTTACCTTATGACAATTAATTTGTTGGATTTCGTTGTCCATGACGTGTCCGTTACTTAACTAAATACCACTATTGTATTAACGAGTTTTTTATAAGTAAAAGCATAAAGTTTTACCTTACAGCCTGAACCGGTTTTCGCCTTTAAAAGGCTTCTTCAGAGGCTGCCGCTGGTAGCGCTGTCCGTCCTGTTGTGGGCGACGGAATCGAATTTCGAAAGATCGATGCTGTGTGTGTGGGGTGAGATATGTTCGAATAATGCGTGCGATTTTAATTGTGTCTGTTCGTTTAGGATATCGTTGTTATTTGTTTTCGTGTGTTTGTATATTTCCAATTGTTCTACAGTGTCTAGTTTTCGGTCTTTTGTGTACGTGTAGAATGTTCATGTTATTGTCGATGTTTTTATATGTGTGGTGTGC
The DNA here is from genome assembly GCA_034769895.1 of Magicicada septendecula. Lineage (NCBI taxonomy): Eukaryota > Metazoa > Arthropoda > Insecta > Hemiptera > Cicadidae > Magicicada > Magicicada septendecula. The sequence continues at coordinate 58,463,145 of CM068375.1, read as the reverse complement.
TTCAATGTGGTGGTTTGCAAAGGTGGATTCTGTAGTGGACTGGAGTGCCTTTGTGTGTTCAATGTATCTCTGTTTGAAGCTACGTCCTGTCTGGCCTATGTAGAATTTATTGCAATTTGAGCAATTTAGCTTGTAAACACCGGGTAGATCGAATTTGTTTTGTGCTTTGTGTGTGTGTTTTGATAGTGTGTGTTCTATTTTGTTAGTAGTTTTGTAAGGGATTCTGTATCCTGCTTTTTTGAATTTGTGGGCTATTTTTTCAGTTTGTTTGTTGATGTATGTTAGTGTTATGAATTTGTTGTTTTCTGTATTTGTTTGTTGTTTGTTTTGTGTAGGAGTTTACTGACTATTGTTCTGTCATATCCGTTAGATTCTGCTAGATATTTCATGACAAAGACTACAAAGACGAACTAAACACAATAAAATATCTACCGGTTCGGGCTGTAAGGTAAAACTTTATGCTTTTACTTATAAAAAAACTTAGTGTTCCGAGTCGTTAATACAATAGTGGTATTTAATTAATTTGTATCGTTACAAATACCGCATTAAATCACTGAGGTTCTGTGATATCAAATCATCGAGGAATTTTGAACAGGAACAATTATTCATTCATTATCCATAAAAATATTACCACATAAAGCACATGACGTTACATTTATTATTCAAAATCAGTACTATATAAAACATGTACATACAACCTATAATCATTGTAATACGTAAACCTTATAACGCATTATATTTACCTGATAATATAACGCATCAAAAATTACCTAATATAAAATTTAAATAATAATAAATGAATTTCATTGTCTCTTAAATTCATCCGGTTTTCTACTGTAAAGAATTTGAGTAATTTATTACTCTATAAGGGTTACCAGCCCCTCGCAGAGGCTGATTACAACATATAATCATTGTAATACATAAACTTTATAACGCATTATATTTATCGATAGAGTCATCTAGAGGCTTAAATTTTATAAATCAGCCCATTTTACTATATGGATGTAAAACATGGATTCCTACAAAGAAGGTTTGAAAACCGGATTCAAACTTCGAAAATGAAGTTTCTGAGAAGAACAAAAAGTTCACTTGACAAGATCGTTTTCGCAATGAGGATATCAGAGAAGAGCTAAAGGTATTCTCATTAAATGATAAAATCCAGACATATCGCAGGGAATGGTTACAGCATCTGGACAGAATGGAGGATGGACGATTACCTAAGGTTGAGTTTCGATATAGACCTCTTGGTACAAGAGATATAGGAAGACCGAGAGTCAGATAGAGAGATACTCTGTGAAGACGGAACAGGCAAAGTGCCAACTCCGTAAGGTGAAGAGGAAGAAGAAGAAATCATCTAGATTATACACTCTGTACAACGGTGTAATTTTGCAGTTACTTTTAGAATTTATTAATTGTGCGTCAAAAGAAAATAGGATAACTTTTTAATTGTTGAAAATTTATGATTAAGTTAATTGTACAAATTGTGTTGCGCGTTCCAAGAAATCCGTTACCTCCAAACACGTGTCTCCCGACTCTCTTTGTACCTTCAGTTTAATCAAATTAGTTTAGGTTTGTAGCCGTAATTCTCTTCGATGTTACTGAAATCCCTGTAATCCCCGGTGAATTTATGTCGTGGTTTTCAACCATAACCATGTGAAATTCCATTACATATTTTTTAACGAGAGAAAGACGAAATTAAAATCTTTATCTTGTTGATACATCCTCTTCGTTCACTTTTTTAATATTATATATATATATATATATATATATATATATAATTTGTGATGTTTTCAATTTGTTTCTTCTGCAAGTAGATAATATTGTCTACAATAAAAAGAATATACAATATTATCTACTTGCAGAAGAAACAAATTGAAAACATCACAAATTATATAATTACTGCAAGAAACATCGAGTTACTTATATAGAAAATATATATATATATATATATTAAACTACCACTATGAACACTTACTTTTTGGTTTTGCTATATATAAACAAACTACACAAACGCATCCTAAACACAAAAAGTAAAACACATAAAACCAACAGCACAGAACGCATTAAATACATCACACTCACATACTACAATTCCAACACACACAAAATTGCTAACACATTTAGGAAACACAATTATAAAGTAGCCTACAGAACTATCTACAGAAGTAGACTAAAACACCATCATGAAACACATAAATAATACTAACAAAGACACAGACACATAAAGCAAAACAGGGGTTTATAAATTAAACTGCAATGACTGTCACCAGTTCTACATCGGCCAGACGGGAAGATATTTTTCCTCTAGATATTCTGAACATTTAAAAGCCCTCACCACAAACTACATACATTCCACATTTTCCACACATTTACAAAACGAAAACCACAGTTACACAAACATAGAGCACAACATGGAAATACTACACTACTTACCTAAAAGTAGAAAACTAAACACAGCAGAACAATTTGAAATATACAGATATCACTCACTGCAACCAAACAACATAATAAACGAACAATTACATTACAGATCACACGTACTTTTCGATACACTGATTGCAACACAAAATTCGAATTCCAGCGCCAATTCGCTCCCACCAGCAACCCCCACCACACACACCTACATCCCATAACCGTTACTGTACAGACATTCAGTATTTAAATTCCATTGAAGAAGACGAATACCACGTCGAAACGTCTGGGTAATAAAACCAAAAACTAAGTGTTCATAGTGGAAGTTTAATATATATATATATATATATATTTTACTATAATATTTATAACTAAATTTACCTCAAGATATTCTTTTTTCCTTTAGGAACATGTTTCGGGAGATCTTGTTCTCCCATCTTCAGCCTTCGCCATCTTGTTTCTGGTGAAGTATTTGTGTGTTGGCTTCTGGATGTTATTAAGGTAGTTTGTTGGTTTTTGGTCCTTCAAAGTTGCATTATTGTGTGTGGTTGTGGTATCTGTTTTTGTATTTTGTGTATTTTCGATGTTGAGTGCTTTGAATATTGTGTCATGTTTTGTATTGATTTGTATTTGTTCTGGTATTAATTTGTTTTGTGTTTTATGTTTGTAAATCTGTAAATTTTCCCAAATGTTCATTATGGTGCCTTTGTGTGGTATATGTTTTATTAGTGTTACATTGGTTATGTCTGGGAATTCATGTCCTGTGTTTATTGCATGTGTGGCTAAATTGGATTTATATATATTTGGTTTTTTGTATGCATTTAGGTGTTCAAAATAACGTTTTTTCAGCTGTTTTTTTGTTTGTCCTATATAACATTTATTGCAATCTTGGCATTCCATTTTGTATATACCGTTGGTTGTTGTATTATCTTTGTTGTGTGAGCTATTTAGATTTTGTAATTTATTTTTATTAGTTTTGTATGCTATTTTTATATCTGTGTTTTTAAATAGTTTTGTTAGTTTTGTCATTTTATTATTTATATATGTGAATGTGGCCCATTTTTTGTTGTTGTTATTATTTATGTGTTGTTCAGTTTGATTAATTCTTAATTGTTCAGTTTTTATTTTGTATTTGATTTTATTTTCTATTTTGATCATAGTATTTTTATTGTATCCATTTGCATAACCAATTTGGTATATTATATTTCTTTCTTTGTCAGTTTCTTGTTTGTTTAGGGGTATTTTGTACATTCTGTTAAATAACGAATAAAATGCTGCCATTTTATGTTGTGGTGGGTGGTCAGAATGGTTAGGTATAATGATGTTAGTAGAAGTTGGTTTTCTATATATTGCATATTGTATGTGTTTGTTGTATCTTGTGATGGTTATGTCTAAATAGTTGATTTTGTTATGTTTTTCTTTTTCTTCTGTGAATTGTATTTTGGGATGTATGTTATTGATTTGTTTCAGTATGTTCCCTGCATTTGTGATTTTGTTATTTGATACATATAGTCCATCATCTACATATCTTATCCATATGCCATCTGGGTCATGTGTTTTTATGATATTTTGTATTTTGGTGTCTATTTGTTGTAGGAATATTTCTGCTATTATGCTTGATAATGGTGATCCCATTGCTAAACCTTCTTTCTGTTGATAAATTTTACTATTAAATTCAAAGTAATTTTGTTTTAGTATTAGTTGAAGACTATTTTTTATTTCGGTTATATATTGTTTGTTTTCATATATAACTTATAGAACAAAATGAGCCAAACAAAATTTAGCCACACATGCAATAAACACAGGACATGAATTCCCAGACATAACCAATGTAACACTAATAAAACATATACCACACAAAGGCACCATAATGAACATTTGGGAAAATTTACAGATTTACAAACATAAAACACAAAACAAATTAATACCAGAACAAATACAAATCAATACAAAACATGACACAATATTCAAAGCACTCAACATCGAAAATACACAAAATACAAAAACAGATACCACAACCACACACAATAATGCAACTTTGAAGGACCAAAAACCAACAAACTACCTTAATAACATCCAGAAGCCAACACACAAATACTTCACCAGAAACAAGATGGCGAAGGCTAAAGATGGGAGAACAAGATCTCCCGAAACATGTTCCTAAAGGAAAAAAGAATATCTTGAGGTAAATTTAGTTATAAATATTATAGTATTATATACATCAAGAAACGGACTGTAGCAGAAAGTGATTGAAATATATATATATATATATATATATATATATATATATATATAATATTAAAATCTTTGTTGAGAAGATTTCACGACTAACAAAATATTTTCTTTTGTTTGTAACGACTTTGTGAAAAGAGTTGAAATTGAGTTAGTAACTAGGGAAAAAAGTAGGCCTACTACCTGACAATACTGAAGAATCTTATACTGAACATTCAGTGCAGTACATTGCTGGTGATATAATACTTAAGGTAGTCGCTAACAGTAATTTTTATCGTGAATCCTTATTAAATAAATAATTCTTCGTATTGTTTGAATTAGCAGCCATCCTTACTATTTCTTTTATGAAGTTGCTAAACTGCTAAAATTTTTTTTATTGTTCAGACAAAGCTTTTCGTCATCACTGACATCATCAGGTCTTAAACAACGTAACGTAGGTTGTTTAAGACCTGATGATGTCAGTGATGACGAAAAGCTTTGTCTGAACAATAAAAAAATTTTAGCAGTTTAGCACCTTCATAAAAGAAAAAAAAGAAAATAAATAATTGTTATTTAATTTTGTTCTTACTGGCCCTTTGTCTTGAAATACCATTACCTTTGTTTTTACAGTGGAGATTTTCATAAGTAACGATTACTGATTGGACTGTAGAGCAGATGGGCCACTTTAATTATTTGGAAAATGATATCGGCTATGATAGAAATTATGATATTAATGTTAAGTCAGGTAAGATCCAAACGATCTGTGAAACAATTAACAGTATTTTCTAGAAAAAAGCTACGTTAAAATACAAAATTAAAGTTCTACAAAGTTATGGCGTTCCCTTTACTGTCCTATGGGTGTGAATTATGGACACCAACCAAGAAAAAAGAAAATGGCGTTCTTAAGAGAAGTTTAAAGGCATTCTAAACTTGACCTTGTAAAGAATAGTTTATACGGCCTTTCTTATAGTTTGTAACTTTCTTTTCCATAAGAGAAGAGTTACAACTTTTTAACTTGAATTAAAAATTAAAAGATTACAAGGAACAGTGGAAAGAACGCTTAGAGAAATTGTCAGATTCAAGACTGGTTAAATAAGCCTGGAAATACTTAGGAAATACTATAGGACACAGGTGTGTGGGTAGACCCAAGAAGAGATGGCTGGAGAATTTTTGGAGGCTGAACAGGCAGCGCCTTGCCTATGCCATGTCATGAAGATTATGGTGATTATTTATTATCAATCAGTGATACACAAGCGGCACAGGCGGGCCTTCAAATTTACTTTGCGAAATCGGTGCTCGTAACGGACACCAAGCCGGCACCAGATGTGGAACAGTGATAAATGAAGCGGGCAATAAAGTTTAAATACCTAGAACCCAAAACTGATAAGAAAGAAGCCTCTAATCAAGGTTGAACAAGATGGAAATGGCATACCAGGTAACCAAAGGCGTTAATAACAGACGATCTCTGTCTATCATGCCAAGCTCAGACACTACTACAGAGCCAGATACGCGTGCCTCACGATGAATAGGAAAGCTCTGACCGAGAGACTGGAAGCCAGAGAAAGAAAGATTCTGGGGTATACATTGGCCCCGGTTAAAGAAAATGATGAGCACATAAAACAGTGCATCTGCAAACTATACACACACGTGGTACAGATAACGGACGCAAAACGGAAAAGGACTCACTTCTTTAGTTACATGACACGAATGAAGGCCCAGTACTGGGGTTATTTTGGCGAACAACTACCACTATTTTCCACTGAGGATGGTATCCGTTGATAAGGTCGAAATGTCTGTTGTAATACCATTAAACGTCAGAGGGTATACAAGGAATACCTGTACCTACCTTGACCTAACCTAACAGCCCGGATAATGCTTGTTTAACTAATATTCATCATAATCTGCAAGGATTAAACCAAGGATTAAACAGACAAAATTTAGAACTGGTCACTCCAGCCCTTCCTTGAATCTCCCACACCTCTCCGTTCCCTCGGCTTAAAGTTTATTAATTGTTTGGGGATGCGGCAGTCATCCATTCGGCAAAGATGTTCTCTCAAGTCCGGAAAACCTATGCTGCAGAAGGACTTAGAGTTAGTTCAATAGTAGGTAGATGTACGTCCTCATCTTGATGACGAAGATGAAGTATCATCATCATCTTCTTCTTCTTCAAGGATTAAAGCAAGGATGGTTTGTTCAGGTCTCAAACAGGCGAAGATTAGAGATGGTCACTCCAGCGCTTTCTCGGACGTCCCACACCTCTCCGTTCCCTCGGCTTATAGTTCCATAGTCGTTTGGAGATGCGCAGTCATCCATTCAGCAAAGATGTTCCCAACAATGCAGCTGATGCCGGGCAATCCTGTCGAGTATACAAAATATTCATAATATTCAGTTCCTGGCGTATATCTGTGTTTCTTCTATGATCATGGAGAGCATGCCCTGCCACGTGCCTGAGAAATCTAATTTTAGCCGCTTGGATACGACTGGCCTGGCCGATTCTTAAAGTCCGATTCTCAGACCCATAAAGAAGTGTGGGAAGGGCCATCGCCTTATAGAATTTTAGGCGTGTTTCTTTACTTGCCGTCTTAAGTGTTTGCCTGATGGTCCCGCACATAAGGTTGAACTTGTGCAACTTATTCACAACGTCGTTGCTTGTATTATAAGACACATTGTAGCCCAGGTATGCAAAATTGCTGACTTGTTTCAGGACAGTACCATCTATAACAATTTTTGACCGTACGGGATCGGTTCCACGAAAAGCTGTCACCATGGTTAACTAATACTGTTACAGCATATCTGTATATTTTTCTTTATAGTATTATTATATTCTGTTTTTTTTTTTTTTTTTTGGTTTAATATTTGCCTCGACCACAGGGGGTCGTTCCCGGGAAGTTCTGTAACATTTGCTGCTAACGAATAAACTTTGCACTCGCCGTGCAGCCAGCCATATATCCGAAACTTTACTCGGACACGTACACGATCCCGCTAGTGCCACACAACACAAAAAACTTTACAAGGCTCCCGGCATTTGTAACTGCCGCAACTTGTAAACCGTCTTGTATAGCAGAACATGTGTTTGAAATAAAATTAAATGCAAACGATTATGTTGCTGTCTTTGAAGGCGAATTTATGGAAACATGTGTTACTTGAAAGGCGTAAATTATATTTGCCATGAGTTGAGATCAGTCATCTTGACATAGTAGGCCTACCAACAATTGAGCAGCAGATTTAATATTTAAAGTAACGGCCTACATTAATATAGAGTATGCGTGTCGAAGCTTATGGCAAAATGCGTTACTTTACTGCACAATTAATTTAGTCTTAACGATAAAAAGCATTAAAAATTGCTTTAACAAAATTGTGACAACAGACGTGAGCTTTGAAATTGAAAGTAATTAGAATATGACACTTAAAACGAATATTGTCACTGATAGCACCGTTTATGAAGAAGAGCTAAAGAAGAAAGTTTGTTGTTCAAGTAAATTGTTTCTTTTTTTTAGTTTTCCGTCCTAAAAAATTTTAAATTATCACCATCATCGTCATCGTCTTTACATCACGGCACAGACAAGGTGCTACATGCTCCGCCACCAAAGATCCTCCAGCCATCTCATTTTTGGGTCTACCCACTCACCTGTGTCCTGTAGGTTTGTATTTGCAGACACGTTTAGCCAGTCTGGAGTCTGATATTCTTTCGAAGGTTCTTTCCACCGTTGTTTATATACTTTTAGTCTTTTATTTAAAATAAAAACTTGTAACTGTTCTCTTAAGGCCTCATTCCTTATACGGTCAAGGATAGAACACCTTTTAACTCCTTTTAAGAACACCATTTCCAAGGCCTGTAATTTACTGTCTTGTTTTATGGTTGTTTTTTATAATTCACCATCATAGGACTGTGCAGGGGCTGCCATAACTTTGTAGAACTTAAATTTTGTATCACGACGTACCTTGTTTCGAAAAATACGGTTGATTGGTCCACAGATCGTCTGGAACTTACCTAACTTAATATCAATATCATAATTCTTATCAAAGCCAATATCATTTTCTAAATAACTAAATGGCTCATTTGTTCTACAATACGATATGTTGGCACAACGTGTCCAACATACATAGAACATCAAGCTTGGACTACTTTACCGACGGTTATAAAGAATATTACTCAAACGTGTGGGTTAACGTAACGCAAGCAAGGAGACAGACATGAAGTAGACACAAAATGGACGGGGACTGTGATAACCCGGTTATACCAATAAATAAGTTTGCACAACGTGTCCAACATACATAGAACATCAAGCTGCTACCGACGGTTATAAAGAATATTACTCAAGCGTCTGGCTTATCGTAATGCAAACAAGCAGGAAGACATGAAGTAGACACAAAATGGACGGGGACTGTGATAACCCGGTTATACCAATCAATATGTTTGCACCCCGTATCCAACATACATAGAACATCAAGCTTGGACTACTTTACCGACGGTTATAAAGAATATTACTCAAGCGTCTGGCTTATCGTAATGCAAACAAGCAGGCATACATGAAGTAGACACAAAATGGACGGGGACTGTGATAACCCGGTTATACCAATAAATATGTTTGCACCCCGTATCCAACATACATAGAACATCAAGCTTGGACTACTTTACCGACGGTTATAAAGAATATTACTCAAGCGGCTGGCTTATCGTAATGCAAACAAGCAGGAAGACATGAAGTAGACACAAAATGGACGGGGACTGTGATAACCCGGTTATACCAATCAATATGTTTGCACCCCGTATCCAACATACATAGAACATCAAGCTTGGACTACTTTACCGCCGGTTATAAAGAATATTACTCAAGCGTCTGGCTTAACGTAATGCAAACAAGCAGGAAGACATGAAGTAGACACAAAATGGACGGGGACTGTGATAACACGGTTATACCAATAAATAAGTTTGCACAACGTGTCCAACATACATAGAACATCAAGCTGCTACCGACGGTTATAAAGAATATTACTCAAGCGTCTGGCTTATCGTAATGCAAACAAGCAGGAAGACATGAAGTAGACACAAAATGGACGGGGACTGTGATAACCCGGTTATACCAATCAATATGTTTGCACCCCGTATCCAACATACATAGAACATCAAGCTTGGACTACTTTACCGACGGTTATAAAGAATATTACTCAAGCGTCTGGCTTATCGTAATGCAAACAAGCAGGCATACATGAAGTAGACACAAAATGGACGGGGACTGTGATAACCCGGTTATACCAATCAATATGTTTGCACCCCGTATCCAATATACATAGAACATCAAGCTTGGACTACTTTACCGACGGTTATAAAGAATATTACTCAAGCGTCTGGCTTAACGTAATGCAAACAAGCAGGAAGACATGAAGTAGACACAAAATGGACGGGGACTGTGATAACCCGGTTATACCAATCAATATGTTTGCACCCCGTATCCAACATACATAGAACATCAAGCTTGGACTACTTTACCGACGGTTATAAAGAATATTACTCAAGCGTCTGGCTTATCGTAATGCAAACAAGCAGGCATACATGAAGTAGACACAAAATGGACGGGGACTGTGATAACCCGGTTATACCAATCAATATGTTTGCACCCCGTATCCAATATACATAGAACATCAAGCTTGGACTACTTTACCGACGGTTATAAAGAATATTACTCAAGCGTCTGGCTTAACGTAATGCAAACAAGCAGGAAGACATGAAGTAGACACAAAATGGACGGGGACTGTGATAACCCGGTTATACCAATAAATAAGTTTGCACAACGTGTCCAACATACACAGAACATCAAGCTGCTACCGACGGTTATAAAGAATATTACTCAAGCGTCTGGCTTATCGTAATGCAAACAAGCAGGAAGACATGAAGTAGACACAAAATGGACGGGGACTGTGATAACACGGTTATACCAATAAATAAGTTTGCACAACGTGTCCAACATACACAGAACATCAAGCTGCTACCGACGGTTATAAAGAATATTACTCAAGCGTCTGGCTTATCGTAATGCAAACAAGCAGGAAGACATGAAGTAGACACAAAATGGACGGGGACTGTGATAACCCGGTTATACCAATCAATATGTTTGCACCCCGCATCCAACATACATAGAACATCAAGCTTGGACTACTTTACCGACGGTTATAAAGAATATTACTCAAGCGTCTGGCTTATCGTAATGCAAACAAGCAGGCATACATGAAGTAGACACAAAATGGACGGGGACTGTGATAACCCGGTTATACCAATCAATATGTTTGCACCCCGTATCCAATATACATAGAACATCAAGCTTGGACTACTTTACCGACGGTTATAAAGAATATTACTCAAGCGTCTGGCTTAACGTAATGCAAACAAGCAGGAAGACATGAAGTAGACACAAAATGGACGGGGACTGTGATAACCCGGTTATACCAATAAATAAGTTTGCACAACGTGTCCAACATACACAGAACATCAAGCTGCTACCGACGGTTATAAAGAATATTACTCAAGCGTCTGGCTTATCGTAATGCAAACAAGCAGGAAGACATGAAGTAGACACAAAATGGACGGGGACTGTGATAACACGGTTATACCAATAAATAAGTTTGCACAACGTGTCCAACATACACAGAACATCAAGCTGCTACCGACGGTTATAAAGAATATTACTCAAGCGTCTGGCTTATCGTAATGCAAACAAGCAGGAAGACATGAAGTAGACACAAAATGGACGGGGACTGTGATAACACGGTTATACCAATAAATAAGTTTGCACAACGTGTCCAACATACACAGAACATCAAGCTGCTACCGACGGTTATAAAGAATATTACTCAAGCGTCTGGCTTATCGTAATGCAAACAAGCAGGAAGACATGAAGTAGACACAAAATGGACGGGGACTGTGATAACACGGTTATACCAATAAATAAGTTTGCACAACGTGTCCAACATACACAGAACATCAAGCTGCTACCGACGGTTATAAAGAATATTACTCAAGCGTCTGGCTTATCGTAATGCAAACAAGCAGGAAGACATGAAGTAGACACAAAATGGACGGGGACTGTGATAACACGGTTATACCAATAAATAAGTTTGCACAACGTGTCCAACATACATAGAACATCAAGCTGCTACCGACGGTTATAAAGAATATTACTCAAGCGTCTGGCTTATCGTAATGCAAACAAGCAGGAAGACATGAAGTAGACACAAAATGGACGGGGACTGTGATAACACGGTTATACCAATAAATAAGTTTGCACAACGTGTCCAACATACACAGAACATCAAGCTGCTACCGACGGTTATAAAGAATATTACTCAAGCGTCTGGCTTATCGTAATGCAAACAAGCAGGAAGACATGAAGTAGACACAAAATGGACGGGGACTGTGATAACACGGTTATACCAATAAATAAGTTTGCACAACGTGTCCAACATACACAGAACATCAAGCTGCTACCGACGGTTATAAAGAATATTACTCAAGCGTCTGGCTTATCGTAATGCAAACAAGCAGGAAGACATGAAGTAGACACAAAATGGACGGGGACTGTGATAACCCGGTTATACCAATAAATAAGTTTGCACAACGTGTCCAACATACACAGAACATCAAGCTGCTACCGACGGTTATAAAGAATATTACTCAAGCGTCTGGCTTATCGTAATGCAAACAAGCAGGAAGACATGAAGTAGACACAAAATGGACGGGGACTGTGATAACACGGTTATACCAATAAATAAGTTTGCACAACGTGTCCAACATACACAGAACATCAAGCTGCTACCGACGGTTATAAAGAATATTACTCAAGCGTCTGGCTTATCGTAATGCAAACAAGCAGGAAGACATGAAGTAGACACAAAATGGACGGGGACTGTGATAACCCGGTTATACCAATCAATATGTTTGCACCCCGCATCCAACATACATAGAACATCAAGCTTGGACTACTTTACCGACGGTTATAAAGAATATTACTCAAGCGTCTGGCTTATCGTAATGCAAACAAGCAGGCATACATGAAGTAGACACAAAATGGACGGGGACTGTGATAACCCGGTTATACCAATCAATATGTTTGCACCCCGTATCCAATATACATAGAACATCAAGCTTGGACTACTTTACCGACGGTTATAAAGAATATTACTCAAGCGTCTGGCTTAACGTAATGCAAACAAGCAGGAAGACATGAAGTAGACACAAAATGGACGGGGACTGTGATAACCCGGTTATACCAATAAATAAGTTTGCACAACGTGTCCAACATACACAGAACATCAAGCTGCTACCGACGGTTATAAAGAATATTACTCAAGCGTCTGGCTTATCGTAATGCAAACAAGCAGGAAGACATGAAGTAGACACAAAATGGACGGGGACTGTGATAACACGGTTATACCAATAAATAAGTTTGCACAACGTGTCCAACATACACAGAACATCAAGCTGCTACCGACGGTTATAAAGAATATTACTCAAGCGTCTGGCTTATCGTAATGCAAACAAGCAGGAAGACATGAAGTAGACACAAAATGGACGGGGACTGTGATAACACGGTTATACCAATAAATAAGTTTGCACAACGTGTCCAACATACACAGAACATCAAGCTGCTACCGACGGTTATAAAGAATATTACTCAAGCGTCTGGCTTATCGTAATGCAAACAAGCAGGAAGACATGAAGTAGACACAAAATGGACGGGGACTGTGATAACACGGTTATACCAATAAATAAGTTTGCACAACGTGTCCAACATACACAGAACATCAAGCTGCTACCGACGGTTATAAAGAATATTACTCAAGCGTCTGGCTTATCGTAATGCAAACAAGCAGGAAGACATGAAGTAGACACAAAATGGACGGGGACTGTGATAACACGGTTATACCAATAAATAAGTTTGCACAACGTGTCCAACATACATAGAACATCAAGCTGCTACCGACGGTTATAAAGAATATTACTCAAGCGTCTGGCTTATCGTAATGCAAACAAGCAGGAAGACATGAAGTAGACACAAAATGGACGGGGACTGTGATAACCCGGTTATACCAATCAATAAGTTTGCACAACGTGTCCAACATACACAGAACATCAAGCTGCTACCGACGGTTATAAAGAATATTACTCAAGCGTCTGGCTTATCGTAATGCAAACAAGCAGGAAGACATGAAGTAGACACAAAATGGACGGGGACTGTGATAACCCGGTTATACCAATCAATAAGTTTGCACAACGTGTCCAACATACATAGAACATCAAGCTGCTACCGACGGTTATAAAGAATATTACTCAAGCGTCTGGCTTATCGTAATGCAAACAAGCAGGAAGACATGAAGTAGACACAAAATGGACGGGGACTGTGATAACACGGTTATACCAATAAATAAGTTTGCACAACGTGTCCAACATACATAGAACATCAAGCTGCTACCGACGGTTATAAAGAATATTACTCAAGCGTCTGGCTTATCGTAATGCAAACAAGCAGGAAGACATGAAGTAGACACAAAATGGACGGGGACTGTGATAACCCGGTTACACCAATAAATATGTTTGCACAACGTGTCCAACATACATAGAACATCAAGCTGCTACCGACGGTTATAAAGAATATTACTCAAGCGTCTGGCTTATCGTAATGCAAACAAGCAGGAAGACATGAAGTAGACACAAAATGGACGGGGACTGTGATAACCCGGTTATACCAATCAATAAGTTTGCACAACGTGTCCAACATACACAGAACATCAAGCTGCTACCGACGGTTATAAAGAATATTACTCAAGCGTCTGGCTTATCGTAATGCAAACAAGCAGGAAGACATGAAGTAGACACAAAATGGACGGGGACTGTGATAACCCGGTTATACCAATCAATATGTTTGCACCCCGTATCCAACATACATAGAACATCAAGCTTGGACTACTTTACCGCCGGTTATAAAGAATATTACTCAAGCGTCTGGCTTAACGTAATGCAAACAAGCAGGAAGACATGAAGTAGACACAAAATGGACGGGGACTGTGATAACACGGTTATACCAATAAATAAGTTTGCACAACGTGTCCAACATACACAGAACATCAAGCTGCTACCGACGGTTATAAAGAATATTACTCAAGCGTCTGGCTTATCGTAATGCAAACAAGCAGGAAGACATGAAGTAGACACAAAATGGACGGGGACTGTGATAACCCGGTTACACCAATAAATATGTTTGCACAACGTGTCCAACATACATAGAACATCAAGCTGCTACCGACGGTTATAAAGAATATTACTCAAGCGTCTGGCTTATCGTAATGCAAACAAGCAGGAAGACATGAAGTAGACACAAAATGGACGGGGACTGTGATAACCCGGTTATACCAATCAATAAGTTTGCACAACGTGTCCAACATACATAGAACATCAAGCTTGGACTACTTTACCGACGGTTATAAAGAATATTACTCAAGCGTCTGGCTTATCGTAATGCAAACAAGCAGGCATACATGAAGTAGACACAAAATGGACGGGGACTGTGATAACCCGGTTATACCAATCAATATGTTTGCACCCCGTATCCAATATACATAGAACATCAAGCTAGGACTACTTTACCGACGGTTATAAAGAATATTACTCAAGCGTCTGGCTTATCGTAATGCAAACAAGCAGGCATACATGAAGTAGACACAAAATGGACGGGGACTGTGATAACCCGGTTATACCAATCAATATGTTTGCACCCCGTATCCAATATACATAGAACATCAAGCTAGGACTACTTTACCGACGGTTATAAAGAATATTACTCAAGCGTCTGGCTTATCGTAATGCAAACAAGCAGGAAGACATGAAGTAGACACAAAATGGACGGGGACTGTGATAACACGGTTATACCAATAAATAAGTTTGCACAACGTGTCCAACATACATAGAACATCAAGCTGCTACCGACGGTTATAAAGAATATTACTCTAGCGTCTGGCTTATCGTAATGCAAACAAGCAGGAAGACATGAAGTAGACACAAAATGGACGGGGACTGTGATAACCCGGTTATACCAATCAATAAGTTTGCACAACGTGTCCAACATACACAGAACATCAAGCTGCTACCGACGGTTATAAAGAATATTACTCAAGCGTCTGGCTTATCGTAATGCAAACAAGCAGGAAGACATGAAGTAGACACAAAATGGACGGGGACTGTGATAACCCGGTTACACCAATAAATATGTTTGCACAACGTGTCCAACATACATAGAACATCAAGCTGCTACCGACGGTTATAAAGAATATTACTCAAGCGTCTGGCTTATCGTAATGCAAACAAGCAGGAAGACATGAAGTAGACACAAAATGGACGGGGACTGTGATAACCCGGTTATACCAATCAATAAGTTTGCACAACGTGTCCAACATACACAGAACATCAAGCTGCTACCGACGGTTATAAAGAATATTACTCAAGCGTCTGGCTTATCGTAATGCAAACAAGCAGGAAGACATGAAGTAGACACAAAATGGACGGGGACTGTGATAACACGGTTATACCAATAAATAAGTTTGCACAACGTGTCCAACATACATAGAACATCAAGCTGCTACCGACGGTTATAAAGAATATTACTCAAGCGTCTGGCTTATCGTAATGCAAACAAGCAGGAAGACATGAAGTAGACACAAAATGGACGGGGACTGTGATAACCCGGTTACACCAATAAATATGTTTGCACAACGTGTCCAACATACATAGAACATCAAGCTGCTACCGACGGCTATAAAGAATATTACTCAAGCGTCTGGCTTATCGTAATGCAAACAAGCAGGAAGACATGAAGTAGACACAAAATGGACGGGGACTGTGATAACCCGGTTATACCAATCAATAAGTTTGCACAACGTGTCCAACATACACAGAACATCAAGCTGCTACCGACGGTTATAAAGAATATTACTCAAGCGTCTGGCTTATCGTAATGCAAACAAGCAGGAAGACATGAAGTAGACACAAAATGGACGGGGACTGTGATAACCCGGTTATACCAATCAATATGTTTGCACCCCGTATCCAACATACATAGAACATCAAGCTTGGACTACTTTACCGCCGGTTATAAAGAATATTACTCAAGCGTCTGGCTTAACGTAATGCAAACAAGCAGGAAGACATGAAGTAGACACAAAATGGACGGGGACTGTGATAACACGGTTATACCAATAAATAAGTTTGCACAACGTGTCCAACATACATAGAACATCAAGCTGCTACCGACGGTTATAAAGAATATTACTCAAGCGTCTGGCTTATCGTAATGCAAACAAGCAGGAAGACATGAAGTAGACACAAAATGGACGGGGACTGTGATAACCCGGTTATACCAATCAATATGTTTGCACCCCGTATCCAACATACATAGAACATCAAGCTTGGACTACTTTACCGACGGTTATAAAGAATATTACTCAAGCGTCTGGCTTATCGTAATGCAAACAAGCAGGCATACATGAAGTAGACACAAAATGGACGGGGACTGTGATAACCCGGTTATACCAATCAATATGTTTGCACCCCGTATCCAATATACATAGAACATCAAGCTAGGACTACTTTACCGACGGTTATAAAGAATATTACTCAAGCGTCTGGCTTATCGTAATGCAAACAAGCAGGAAGACATGAAGTAGACACAAAATGGACGGGGACTGTGATAACCCGGTTATACCAATAAATAAGTTTGCACAACGTGTCCAACATACACAGAACATCAAGCTGCTACCGACGGTTATAAAGAATATTACTCAAGCGTCTGGCTTATCGTAATGCAAACAAGCAGGAAGACATGAAGTAGACACAAAATGGACGGGGACTGTGATAACCCGGTTATACCAATCAATATGTTTGCACCCCGTATCCAATATACATAGAACATCAAGCTTGGACTACTTTACCGACGGTTATAAAGAATATTACTCAAGCGTCTGGCTTATCGTAATGCAAACAAGCAGGCATATATGAAGTAGACACAAAATGGACGGGGACTGTGATAACCCGGTTATACCAATCAATATGTTTGCACCCCGTATCCAACATACATAGAACATCAAGCTTGGACTACTTTACCGACGGTTATAAAGAATATTACTCAAGCGGCTGGCTTATCGTAATGAAAACAAGCAGGAAGACATGAAGTAGACACAAAATGGACGGGGACTGTGATAACCCGGTTATACCAATCAATATGTTTGCACCCCGTATCCAACATACATAGAACATCAAGCTTGGACTACTTTACCGCCGGTTATAAAGAATATTACTCAAGCGTCTGGCTTAACGTAATGCAAACAAGCAGGAAGACATGAAGTAGACACAAAATGGACGGGGACTGTGATAACACGGTTATACCAATAAATAAGTTTGCACAACGTGTCCAACATACATAGAACATCAAGCTGCTACCGACGGTTATAAAGAATATTACTCAAGCGTCTGGCTTATCGTAATGCAAACAAGCAGGAAGACATGAAGTAGACACAAAATGGACGGGGACTGTGATAACCCGGTTATACCAATCAATATGTTTGCACCCCGTATCCAACATACATAGAACATCAAGCTTGGACTACTTTACCGACGGTTATAAAGAATATTACTCAAGCGTCTGGCTTATCGTAATGCAAACAAGCAGGCATACATGAAGTAGACACAAAATGGACGGGGACTGTGATAACCCGGTTATACCAATCAATATGTTTGCACCCCGAATCCAACATACATAGAACATCAAGCTTGGACTACTTTACCGACGGTTATAAAGAATATTACTCAAGCGGCTGGCTTATCGTAATGCAAACAAGCAGGAAGACATGAAGTAGACACAAAATGGACGGGGACTGTGATAACCCGGTTATACCAATCAATATGTTTGCACCCCGTATCCAACATACATAGAACATCAAGCTTGGACTACTTTACCGACGGTTATAAAGAATATTACTCAAGCGTCTGGCTTAACGTAATGCAAACAAGCAGGAAGACATGAAGTAGACACAAAATGGACGGGGACTGTGATAACACGGTTATACCAATAAATAAGTTTGCACAACGTGTCCAACATACATAGAACATCAAGCTGCTACCGACGGTTATAAAGAATATTACTCAAGCGTCTGGCTTATCGTAATGCAAACAAGCAGGAAGACATGAAGTAGACACAAAATGGACGGGGACTGTGATAACCCGGTTATACCAATCAATATGTTTGCACCCCGTATCCAACATACATAGAACATCAAGCTTGGACTACTTTACCGACGGTTATAAAGAATATTACTCAAGCGTCTGGCTTATCGTAATGCAAACAAGCAGGCATATATGAAGTAGACACAAAATGGACGGGGACTGTGATAACCCGGTTATACCAATCAATATGTTTGCACCCCGTATCCAACATACATAGAACATCAAGCTTGGACTACTTTACCGACGGTTATAAAGAATATTACTCAAGCGGCTGGCTTATCGTAATGCAAACAAGCAGGAAGACATGAAGTAGACACAAAATGGACGGGGACTGTGATAACCCGGTTATACCAATCAATATGTTTGCACCCCGTATCCAACATACATAGAACATCAAGCTTGGACTACTTTACCGCCGTTTATAAAGAATATTACTCAAGCGTCTGGCTTAACGTAATGCAAACAAGCAGGAAGACATGAAGTAGACACAAAATGGACGGGGACTGTGATAACACGGTTATACCAATAAATAAGTTTGCACAACGTGTCCAACATACATAGAACATCAAGCTGCTACCGACGGTTATAAAGAATATTACTCAAGCGTCTGGCTTATCGTAATGCAAACAAGCAGGAAGACATGAAGTAGACACAAAATGGACGGGGACTGTGATAACCCGGTTATACCAATCAATATGTTTGCACCCCGTATCCAACATACATAGAACATCAAGCTTGGACTACTTTACCGACGGTTATAAAGAATATTACTCAAGCGTCTGGCTTATCGTAATGCAAACAAGCAGGCATACATGAAGTAGACACAAAATGGACGGGGACTGTGATAACCCGGTTATACCAATCAATATGTTTGCACCCCGTATCCAATATACATAGAACATCAAGCTTGGACTACTTTACCGACGGTTATAAAGAATATTACTCAAGCGTCTGGCTTAACGTAATGCAAACAAGCAGGAAGACATGAAGTAGACACAAAATGGACGGGGACTGTGATAACACGGTTATACCAATCAATAAGTTTGCACAACGTGTCCAACATACATAGAACATCAAGCTGCTACCGACGGTTATAAAGAATATTACTCAAGCGTCTGGCTTATCGTAATGCAAACAAGCAGGCATACATGAAGTAGACACAAAATGGACGGGGACTGTGATAACCCGGTTACACCAATAAATATGTTTGCACAACGTGTCCAACATACATAGAACATCAAGCTGCTACCGACGGTTATAAAGAATATTACTCAAGCGTCTGGCTTATCGTAATGCAAACAAGCAGGCATACATGAAGTAGACACAAAATGGACGGGGACTGTGATAACACGGTTATACCAATCAATATGTTTGCACAACGTGTCCAACATACATAGAACATCAAGCTGCTACCGACGGTTATAAAGAATATTACTCAAGCGTCTGGCTTATCGTAATGCAAACAAGCAGGAAGACATGAAGTAGACACAAAATGGACGGGGACTGTGATAACCCGGTTATACCAATAAATAAGTTTGCACAACGTGTCCAACATACATAGAACATCAAGCTGCTACCGACGGTTATAAAGAATATTACTCAAGCGTCTGGCTTATCGTAATGCAAACAAGCAGGCATACATGAAGTAGACACAAAATGGACGGGGACTGTGATAACCCGGTTATACCAATAAATATGTTTGCACAACGTGTCCAACATACATAGAACATCAAGCTGCTACCGACGGTTATAAAGAATATTACTCAAGCGTCTGGCTTATCGTAATGCAAACAAGCAGGAAGACATGAAGTAGACACAAAATGGACGGGGACTGTGATAACCCGGTTATACCAATAAATAAGTTTGCACAACGTGTCCAACATACATAGAACATCAAGCTGCTACCGACGGTTATAAAGAATATTACTCAAGCGTCTGGCTTATCGTAATGCAAACAAGCAGGCATACATGAAGTAGACACAAAATGGACGGGGACTGTGATAACCCGGTTATACCAATAAATATGTTTGCACAACGTGTCCAACATACATAGAACATCAAGCTGCTACCGACGGTTATAAAGAATATTACTCAAGCGTCTGGCTTATCGTAATGCAAACAAGCAGGAAGACATGAAGTAGACACAAAATGGACGGGGACTGTGATAACCCGGTTATACCAATAAATATGTTTGCACAACGTGTCCAACATACATAGAACATCAAGCTGCTACCGACGGTTATAAAGAATATTACTCAAGCGTCTGGCTTATCGTAATGCAAACAAGCAGGAAGACATGAAGTAGACACAAAATGGACGGGGACTGTGATAACCCGGTTATACCAATAAATAAGTTTGCACAACGTGTCCAACATACATAGAACATCAAGCTGCTACCGACGGTTATAAAGAATATTACTCAAGCGTCTGGCTTATCGTAATGCAAACAAGCAGGCATACATGAAGTAGACACAAAATGGACGGGGACTGTGATAACCCGGTTATACCAATAAATATGTTTGCACAACGTGTCCAACATACATAGAACATCAAGCTGCTACCGACGGTTATAAAGAATATTACTCAAGCGTCTGGCTTATCGTAATGCAAACAAGCAGGAAGACATGAAGTAGACACAAAATGGACGGGGACTGTGATAACCCGGTTATACCAATAAATAAGTTTGCACAACGTGTCCAACATACATAGAACATCAAGCTGCTACCGACGGTTATAAAGAATATTACTCAAGCGTCTGGCTTATCGTAATGCAAACAACCAGGAAGACATGAAGTAGACACAAAATGGACGGGGACTGTGATAACCCGGTTATACCAATAAATAAGTTTGCACAACGTGTCCAACATACATAGAACATCAAGCTGCTACCGACGGTTATAAAGAATATTACTCAAGCGTCTGGCTTATCGTAATGCAAACAACCAGGAAGACATGAAGTAGACACAAAATGGACGGGGACTGTGATAACCCGGTTACACCAATAAATATGTTTGCACAACGTGTCCAACATACATAGAACATCAAGCTGCTACCGACGGTTATAAAGAATATTACTCAAGCGTCTGGCTTATCGTAATGCAAACAAGCAGGAAGACATGAAGTAGACACAAAATGGACGGGGACTGTGATAACCCGGTTATACCAATAAATAAGTTTGCACAACGTGTCCAACATACATAGAACATCAAGCTGCTACCGACGGTTATAAAGAATATTACTCAAGCGTCTGGCTTATCGTAATGCAAACAAGCAGGACGACATGAAGTAGACACAAAATGGACGGGGACTGTGATAACCCGGTTATACCAATCAATATGTTTGCACCCCGTATCCAATATACATAGAACATCAAGCTTGGACTACTTTACCGACGGTTATAAAGAATATTACTCAAGCGTCTGGCTTAACGTAATGCAAACAAGCAGGCAGACATGAAATAAATATAAAATGGACGGGGACTGCTATAACCCGGTTATACCAATAAATATGTTTGCACAACATGTCCAGCGTACATTCAACGTCAAGCGTGGACTACTTATACTGATGAATATCAAATTACCAAATGATACAATTACTTACTTTATTGCACATTTTACATTCATTCTCGAGTATTTACTAACACCTACCCCAGTTTCCGTTTCCGCCGGTAATATAGGACTATAAGACTAGTACTAAAGTATTATAACAGGTCCGTCAAGGAGAGACTTGTCGTAAATAAAGATAAAACTAAACATATGGCTACGACAATTACGTAAATGTTGTACACGTTTCTCGGCTAGCTGAGCGGGTGCAGTGTCTATGTCAAGGCCGTGCACTCAACTAGCTTCGAGACTGTTCGAACACTCTTAGCTACGCAAATTATGCTGGCACGCGGCCGGCAGTATGGAAAATTATTTTCAAACATCTGTGAGATCTGTATAAGCAACAGCGGCCGGTTTAGTTAGTTACACCAGGCGTTATTGTTGAGTGCGGATCAAGTGATTGTCGCGTGTTAGTGGAAAGAGATTATTGTGTTATAGTTAGTGCGAAAGTCTAACAGTTGACAACTTTTAACTTGCATTATTCTATGAGTGTACCTTATTGAGTACAAATTGTTATTTGCGTCTAATTAGAGCTGGTAATTAGTGACTGCATTGGTGTCTGTATTTTGTTTCTACTGTACAGTTCGACGATCCGTGAGACCGTCATAACAATATTATCAATACGACGAATAAGAGGAGGTGGATAAACGTGAAACAGTTTGAAAGATACGAACGTGTGGAACAGTTCAAATATCTGGAGGTGTTGTACAAAGTGTCGACGGAAATTAAAGCGCGATTGGTGGCGGGAAACTGGTGTTATTACAACTTTCGAAAGCTCTTCAGAAAATATCTGCTGTTTTGTTTTTACGGTGCCTCTTCTAATTGAGTTGTCTTCTCTTATGTTTGAGTGTTATAAAGAATATTACTCAAACGTGTGGGTTAACGTAACGCAAGCAAGGAGACAGACATGAAGTAGACACAAAATGGACGGGGACTGCTATAACCCGGTTATACCAATAAATATGTTTGCACAACATGTCCAGCGTACATTCAACGTCAAGCGTGGACTACTTATACTGATGAATATCAAATTACCAAATGATACAATTACTTACTTTATTGCACATTTTACATTCATTCTCGAGTATTTACTAACACCTACCCCAGTTTCCGTTACCGCCGGTAATATAGGACTATAAGACTAGTACTAAAGTATTATAACAGGTCCGTCAAGGAGAGACTTGTCGTAAATAAAGATAAAACTAAACATATGGCTACGACAATTACGTAACAGTTGTACACGTTTCTCGGCTAGCTGAGCGGGTGCAGTGTCTATGTCAAGGCCGTGCACTCAACTAGCTTCGAGACTGTTCGAGCACTCTTAGCTACGCAAATTATGCTGGCACGCGGCCGGCAGTATGGAAAATTATTTTCAAACATCTGTGAGATCTGTATAAGCAACAGCGGCCGGTTTAGTTAGTTACACCAGGCGTTATTGTTGAGTGCGGATCAAGTGATTGTCGCGTGTTAGTGGAAAGAGATTATTGTGTTATAGTTAGTGCGAAAGTCTAACAGTTGACAACTTTTAACTTGCATTATTCTATGAGTGTACCTTATTGAGTACAAATTGTTATTTGCGACTAATTAGAGCTGGTAATTAGTGACTGCATTGGTGTCTGTATTTTGTTTCTACTGTACAGTTCGACGATCCGTGAGACCGTCATAACAATATTATCAATACGACGAATAAGAGGAGGTGGATAAACGTGAAACAGTTTGAAAGATACGAACGTGGGGAACAGTTCAAATATCTGGAGGTGTTGTACAAAGTGTCGACGGAAATTAAAGCGCGATTGGTGGCGGGAAACTGGTGTTATTACAACTTTCGAAAGCTCTTCAGAAAATATCTGCTGTTTTGTTTTTACGGTGCCTCTTCTAATTGAGTTGTCTTCTCTTATGTTTGAGTGTTATAAAGAATATTACTCAAACGTGTGGGTTAACGTAACGCAAGCAAGGAGACAGACATGAAGTAGACACAAAATGGACGGGGACTGCTATAACCCGGTTATACCAATAAATATGTTTGCACAACATGTCCAGCGTACATTCAACGTCAAGCGTGGACTACTTATACTGATGAATATCAAATTACCAAATGATACAATTACTTACTTTATTGCACATTTTACATTCATTCTCGAGTATTTACTAACACCTACCCCAGTTTCCGTTACCGCCGGTAATATAGGACTATAAGACTAGTACTAAAGTATTATAACAGGTCCGTCAAGGAGAGACTTGTCGTAAATAAAGATAAAACTAAACATATGGCTACGACAATTACGTAACAGTTGTACACGTTTCTCGGCTAGCTGAGCGGGTGCAGTGTCTATGTCAAGGCCGTGCACTCAACTAGCTTCGAGGCTGTTCGAGCACTCTTAGCTACGCAAATTATGCTGGCACGCGGCCGGCAGTATGGAAAATTATTTTCAAAAATCTGTGAGATCTGTATAAGCAACAGCGGCCGGTTTAGTTTGTTACACCAGGCGTTATTGTTGAGTGCGGATCAAGTGATTGTCGCGTGTTAGTGGAAAGAGATTATTGTGTTATAGTTAGTGCGAAAGTCTAACAGTTGACAACTTTTAACTTGCATTATTCTATGAGTGTACCTTATTGAGTACAAATTGTTATTTGCGACTAATTAGAGCTGGTAATTAGTGACTGCATTGGTGTCTGTATTTTGTTTCTACTGTACAGTTCGACGATCCGTGAGACCGTCATAACAATATTATCAATACGACGAATAAGAGGAGGTGGATAAACGTGAAACAGTTTGAAAGATACGAACGTGGGGAACAGTTCAAATATCTGGAGGTGTTGTACAAAGTGTCGACGGAAATTAAAGCGCGATTGGTGGCGGGAAACTGGTGTTATTACAACTTTCGAAAGCTCTTCAGAAAATATCTGCTGTTTTGTTTTTACGGTGCCTCTTCTAATTGAGTTGTCTTCTCTTATGTTTGAGTGTTATAAAGAATATTACTCAAACGTGTGGGTTAACGTAACGCAAGCAAGGAGACAGACATGAAGTAGACACAAAATGGACGGGGACTGCTATAACCCGGTTATACCAATAAATATGTTTGCACAACATGTCCAGCGTACATTCAACGTCAAGCGTGGACTACTTATACTGATGAATATCAAATTACCAAATGATACAATTACTTACTTTATTGCACATTTTACATTCATTCTCGAGTATTTACTAACACCTACCCCAGTTTCCGTTTCCGCCGGTAATATAGGACTATAAGACTAGTACTAAAGTATTATAACAGGTCCGTCAAGGAGAGACTTGTCGTAAATAAAGATAAAACTAAACATATGGCTACGACAATTACGTAACAGTTGTACACGTTTCTCGGCTAGCTGAGCGGGTGCAGTGTCTATGTCAAGGCCGTGCACTCAACTAGCTTCGAGACTGTTCGAGCACTCTTAGCTACGCAAATTATGCTGGCACGCGGCCGGCAGTATGGAAAATTATTTTCAAACATCTGTGAGATCTGTATAAGCAACAGCGGCCGGTTTAGTTAGTTACACCAGGCGTTATTGTTGAGTGCGGATCAAGTGATTGTCGCGTGTTAGTGGAAAGAGATTATTGTGTTATAGTTAGTGCGAAAGTCTAACAGTTGACAACTTTTAACTTGCATTATTCTATGAGTGTACCTTATTGAGTACAAATTGTTATTTGCGACTAATTAGAGCTGGTAATTAGTGACTGCATTGGTGTCTGTATTTTGTTTCTACTGTACAGTTCGACGATCCGTGAGACCGTCATAACAATATTATCAATACGACGAATAAGAGGAGGTGGATAAACGTGAAACAGTTTGAAAGATACGAACGTGTGGAACAGTTCAAATATCTGGAGGTGTTGTACAAAGTGTCGACGGAAATTAAAGCGCGATTGGTGGCGGGAAACTGGTGTTATTACAACTTTCGAAAGCTCTTCAGAAAATATCTGCTGTTTTGTTTTTACGGTGCCTCTTCTAATTGAGTTGTCTTCTCTTATGTTTGAGTGTTATAAAGAATATTACTCAAACGTGTGGGTTAACGTAACGCAAGCAAGGAGACAGACATGAAGTAGACACAAAATGGACGGGGACTGCTATAACCCGGTTATACCAATAAATATGTTTGCACAACATGTCCAGCGTACATTCAACGTCAAGCGTGGACTACTTATACTGATGAATATCAAATTACCAAATGATACAATTACTTACTTTATTGCACATTTTACATTCATTCTCGAGTATTTACTAACACCTACCCCAGTTTCCGTTTCCGCCGGTAATATAGGACTATAAGACTAGTACTAAAGTATTATAACAGGTCCGTCAAGGAGAGACTTGTCGTAAATAAAGATAAAACTAAACATATGGCTACGACAATTACGTAACAGTTGTACACGTTTCTCGGCTAGCTGAGCGGGTGCAGTGTCTATGTCAAGGCCGTGCACTCAACTAGCTTCGAGACTGTTCGAGCACTCTTAGCTACGCAAATTATGCTGGCACGCGGCCGGCAGTATGGAAAATTATTTTCAAACATCTGTGAGATCTGTATAAGCAACAGCGGCCGGTTTAGTTAGTTACACCAGGCGTTATTGTTGAGTGCGGATCAAGTGATTGTCGCGTGTTAGTGGAAAGAGATTATTGTGTTATAGTTAGTGCGAAAGTCTAACAGTTGACAACTTTTAACTTGCATTATTCTATGAGTGTACCTTATTGAGTACAAATTGTTATTTGCGACTAATTAGAGCTGGTAATTAGTGACTGCATTGGTGTCTGTATTTTGTTTCTACTGTACAGTTCGACGATCCGTGAGACCGTCATAACAATATTATCAATACGACGAATAAGAGGAGGTGGATAAACGTGAAACAGTTTGAAAGATACGAACGTGTGGAACAGTTCAAATATCTGGAGGTGTTGTACAAAGTGTCGACGGAAATTAAAGCGCGATTGGTGGCGGGAAACTGGTGTTATTACAACTTTCGAAAGCTCTTCAGAAAATATCTGCTGTTTTGTTTTTACGGTGCCTCTTCTAATTGAGTTGTCTTCTCTTATGTTTGAGTGTTATAAAGAATATTACTCAAACGTGTGGGTTAACGTAACGCAAGCAAGGAGACAGACATGAAGTAGACACAAAATGGACGGGGACTGCTATAACCCGGTTATACCAATAAATATGTTTGCACAACATGTCCAGCGTACATTCAACGTCAAGCGTGGACTACTTATACTGATGAATATCAAATTACCAAATGATACAATTACTTACTTTATTGCACATTTTACATTCATTCTCGAGTATTTACTAACACCTACCCCAGTTTCCGTTTCCGCCGGTAATATAGGACTATAAGACTAGTACTAAAGTATTATAACAGGTCCGTCAAGGAGAGACTTGTCGTAAATAAAGATAAAACTAAACATATGGCTACGACAATTACGTAACAGTTGTACACGTTTCTCGGCTAGCTGAGCGGGTGCAGTGTCTATGTCAAGGCCGTGCACTCAACTAGCTTCGAGACTGTTCGAGCACTCTTAGCTACGTAAATTATGCTGGCACGCGGCCGGCAGTATGGAAAATTATTTTCAAACATCTGTGAGATCTGTATAAGCAACAGCGGCCGGTTTAGTTAGTTACACCAGGCGTTATTGTTGAGTGCGGATCAAGTGATTGTCGCGTGTTAGTGGAAAGAGATTATTGTGTTATAGTTAGTGCGAAAGTCTAACAGTTAACAACTTTTAACTTGCATTATTCTATGAGTGTACCTTATTGAGTACAAATTGTTATTTGCGACTAATTAGAGCTGGTAATTAGTGACTGCATTGGTGTCTGTATTTTGTTTCTACTGTACAGTTCGACGATCCGTGAGACCGTCATAACAATATTATCAATACGACGAATAAGAGGAGGTGGATAAACGTGAAACAGTTTGAAAGACACGAACGTGTGGAACAGTTCAAATATCTGGAGGTGTTGTACAAAGTGTCGACGGAAATTAAAGCGCGATTGGTGGCGGGAAACTGGTGTTATTACAACTTTCGAAAGCTCTTCAGAAAATATCTGCTGTTTTGTTTTTACGGTGCCTCTTCTAATTGAGTTGTCTTCTCTTATGTTTGAATGTTATAAAGAATATTACCCAAAAGTTTGGCTCAACGTAATACAAACAAGCAGGCAGACATGAAGTAGACTGCAAAATGGACGAGGACTGCGATAATCGGTTATATGAATCAATATGTTTGCAGACCATATCCAGCGTACATAGAACATCAAGCGTGGACTGCTTATACCGATGAATATCAAGTTGCCGGACGACACCATTGCTTTACTACACATTTTAAATCATTTTTCCTGTATTTACTAAACTCTCTCCCAGTTTTCGCTTCCAGTGAGACCGAACCGTGGTCAGTTTGTCACATTCAGCAATTCTTGAACGACTATAGTTAAATTATACACCCTAATAATTATTATTATACTTATTATAATATTATATTATAATTATAATTATTATACACCCTACTACAGCACCGAAACGGTTAATATAGTCTTACGTAATGCGGGAAAAGTGTTACACCATTACGGAACGTGCTGGTACATTGGACAACGTTGTTCTACTCTATTCCCGCAGCTTAATGCGTACGTGACGCTTGACATGCGAGGCAGTATTACGTAATGCGGAACGTCTCGTGGGTTCGATGGTGTCGTTCTAGAAGCTCCTTGACTACCCAAATGGTGTGTGTTTCTGCCATGGCCGCGCTGAAGTATTCTCTAGATTTTTCACGTGTTTGTTAAAGACGCATATTAATGGAACCCTGCAGACTATAAGTAGCTCATACTGCCGCTTAGAGTTCAGTGTTATGTCGGGCGATTTTCACAGTGCGTCGCAAGTAGTGTATTAGTGAAAAGTGACTACAGCGCGGAATTCTTTATATTTGACATTATTATTGAGTGTGGACAAATCTAACTGGAATTATTGTAGCCTACGAGTTGATTGTGAACTGTTATTTGTGATAATTAAAGCTGACACTTTGTGACTTCACTGGTGTCTTGTGTTATGTTTACAACGGTACCATACGACGGTCAGTCAGACCATCGTAACAATAGCTACGCCAGGTAGGTAACTTTCCTGACATGGCGACATTTGGCCGGCGCGGCGGTGTCAAGTCAAGTTCAGACATTGACACAGTACCATGCGAATACCAGAGCGCCTGGAACTACGCTACCGTACGAAACATACTATATACTACGGAATATACAGCCCCCCAGAATACAAGTATTTTAGATTAAAATTAAAAATTTTTACCTTTATTGCGTGAACCAGTTTTTGTTCGTTTCAAGCTTTTTATAGCCTACATATCAGTTTTTGCAAAATTATTCTATAGTGGTAAGTGGATTTAGTAGAATTGAAAGCGATTTTAGACACGACCAATATTTACGATGTAACTTTAGTCCGAACTACAATACAAGTAAGTCCCGCCTACTGACCTCCTGTGTTATATATATATTGCAACGGTTCAATTTTAATTATATCTAATAAGGATATTGTGAGTGTGTAAAAATTACAAACACGTCTATTATGGAGGAGATGAAAAATTATTTATTATACACAAGAATATAGTGTTTTAAGATGTACTTTGTATTACAAATTGTCATGCATTTATACTTGGAATAATAAGTTTATATTGTTCGACAATATATCGATTTTAATTGGTTGATGATACGTCCTCCGTACGTGCGATCCTCTTCTTCCTATCGTCGCTCCCGTCCTGGCGTCCTCTTCTTCAGCGTCACACTCCTTCCTGGCGTCCTCTTCTACGGCGGGTTGCTCCAGCGGCGATATTTCGATCAGTCTCATTGATGATTATGTCTAACTGTTAACATCAATTAGACTCTTCACAAATTGTTAAACTCACAATGATTATGGTTTTTACTCGAACAGTTTATTATTAATTGATACGTTAAATTTTATCAATCTCAGGGTAAATTATGAGTATTATTTAAATGCGGTGCATTAGTCGCACACCTTACAAGAAAGCTTGAAGTGTCTTTAAATCCCTATGCGGATATCTTAAACTAAAACGAAAAAGCACTATAATATACTATAATTTCTACTTTATTAATTAACCCACTCGGTTCTATACGCTGAAGTTCGTAAAGAATACCAAGGTTTATTTTAAGTTTGATTTTTCTATGTTCGTACGAGGAAAACTCTCGAACGCCGAGCACAGCTTCACCTTGCAGATGCTACAGAAGAACTGTGTCGATCCTACCTCTACAGAGAATGAATGTTATTGAATGTAGTGACTTCCGATTGGTTAAACCCAGGTCACATGTTTGATGTTTTCAACAGATATAAGGTTTTCCAGAAAAAGTTTGTATAAATATGCACTAGCTTGCATTGACTTTATCTAAAATTTGTATTACCCTATTAATGATAAGTGTTTCAAATTGAGTTTTCCCTACTTAAAAAACCCTATTTCCAAAATAGTTATGCACCTCAGAGTATACACAAATTGAAGCTATTTACATAAATAATCATTGTCAAAGTTTCATGTCGATCGGTCAATTACCGCGGAAGATATAACGATCACACGTTAGCACACCCGCACAAATTCACACAAAAAATACATGACAATAAAGAACACTTTTTTATGAAGAATTTGGTATATCCTACATGCTTATCCATTTCTAAATACAAAACTTATGGCTAAAAGACCAAATACTACATAAAACCAATTTAAACATGAAAATGCTCGTCATCCATGTCCTTAGATACAAACAACATAGCTTATCATCCTGTGTTCCGTTGCAATATATATATAAGATTTAGTGAAGTAAACATATACAACACCAAAAGTACGTTAATTGAATATTGCGTCTACTAGAGAAACAAAAATTTAAAAGATAGGCTGCATATATACATTTTTGTGTATAAGTTGTAATCTAATTTAAATGACTTTTCAATATCAAACTGAGATTAGTACAATTCCTACGACGACATTTGTGATGTAATAGGTAAAGAAATCACGTGAGATAGCACAATTTACTGTTTAAAGGAGTAACACAAAACAATACTCGGAATAATTATAGCTTTACGCATGTTTAATGAAATTGTTATACGCTTTGAATAATAAGAATAAATGTA
The DNA here is from genome assembly GCA_034769895.1 of Magicicada septendecula. Classification (NCBI taxonomy): domain Eukaryota; kingdom Metazoa; phylum Arthropoda; class Insecta; order Hemiptera; family Cicadidae; genus Magicicada; species Magicicada septendecula. Next base: position 58,431,497 of record CM068375.1, on the reverse strand, counting down.
AATAAACAGAGTTACATATACTCACTTATAAACAAGTGGCAAATGGAATGGCATATAGGATAGTGTCGTATGCCTAGCCAACAGGCTTGCCAAAAACATTTTACAAGACTTAAAATTACCGGTTATCAGTATTCCGGTAAACTCATCAAGATCTTCTCTTGATAGAAATTCATTGAAAATGATAATGCGACATCTTCCTCACCTTTGGTAAGTTCAAAGGTAACGCTGCTGATGATGAGAATGGTTGTAATGATGATGATGATGATGATGATAAAGAGGGAATGAGACGGATGACGATGCGATGTGATGATGTGTTAGTGGCGACGGTGGCGATGTCAACGGTGCTGCTGCTGCTGATTATGACGATGACAACGACGACGACGATGATTCGTGATAATGAGAGCGGAGACGAAGACTATGACTATGATGGTAGTAACGATGAATTGTACTCACTGCAGGTACACACTAATTGAAAATCATTAATTTGAGTAAATTAAGGAAGTAAATTTAATTGTGTGGTCTTTATGTGTGACTGTGTAAGGAATCCATTGCTACTTGGTACTTGAAAAATAGAGTAAGACGTCCCATTTAGAAGACATAAAATACTCTTGGGTTCCAAAGACATGAAAAGTAAGAATCTTTATTTGCATAAATTTCTTTGGGTATTCCGTGTTTCTAGCTTGCCCATTTACTACAATTAACTATAGTTTTATCTTATAGAAATTCAGGAATGAGATAGTAGTCAGTATCACATGCACTGTATTATAAAATCTGTATTGATCACAATGCGTGTGACATGTGTCACCTCACAGATGGTTCCGCATATTGCTGACCGGTTAGCATTTATTAATATTTATGGCTTCGTATTGCAAATGATATCCAATATTGCTTTCGCCATTCATGAGGCGAAAAGCATTGAATGTCTCTCACTGAGATGTGACTATGTGAGCGCGTGCGCGTGCGTGTCTACATTTCGAAACAAAATTCCATCTAACGTAATAACGTACAAATTACATGTGCCCCCACGTGATCATTACCAAGAACTTTGTTTTCTTGAAGCCTTGCTTTGGTTTTAACGTGAAACGCATATTAAAATAAATTAAACAGATAATTTCTTTACACATGTCGCCCAATTTCTTTGTAATTTTGAGCGCTTTCAATGATAACGAAATAAATACAGAAAAGCGGACTTTGTTTCTTTGACCTATGTTCAAAATGACTATCATCGATTCTTTAAAGACAATCCACTGCGCAAGACTATTTAGACAATTTATCAGTGATATAGAGGGCGTAACAAAACAGGAAGTCTACACAACAGAAGGAGTTTTGTTATCCCGCGTGTTAGCTACGTATCAGTTGAAGACATTCTACAGACTTTTAATTACAGTCCTAAGAAAGCTTAGACGTAACGTAATCTAGAGTTAGAACGTTTTAAAAAGTAATTCGATTTTGCTATTGATATCATAAATCAAATTTGACGATGGTGGGCAGTTTTTATATAGTGTAATTTTCGGTGATGAGGTTACCTTTAGATTTCAGGACATATTGGTAGACACATTGTAGGAATTGTCCTAACTATAACAGGTAGAACACCATTCTTTGAAACTTCTAAGTGATGGGTTGTTTCTATCAGGTAAACTGAACTGCCTTCAAATATGTTGAAGAAAAGCGAAGCATATCTCGTCTCACCTCTTGGGTCGTTTGGAAGGGACGAGACGACATATCGTTGTTTTAAATATACGTATTTAACACGATATCTATGCACCTAATTTCCCCCACTACCATCTGGTAGTTGCCTCCCCACCAACAGAAACATGTGGTTTACTAACGGAAGTCGATACGTATATACATATTGCCGAGTGTTGCATCATGCTTCAGTCGACAAATTGCAGTTGTGTGAACAACGTACAGTAACAACATGACTATATCAATGGACAAAGTAATACAACAGGGGCAGCAGCAATCGCAACCTATCTGATTAATTTTTAACTTAAACTAACTTTTTAAAATTAAACACGGATCCATTCCCCTTCCTCGATCCTTTCCCTCTTCCATCACTACCGCCATTACTACCGACGACGCGGAGCGGACGGTGCTCAGTGTTTCGTCAACCGTCGCCGATGACGGACGCACGGGTTTGAGGTTAGAAGTCGACGACCACGAAGAATTTGACACTACAAGACGTCCTGTCCCGTCCTGCACACGAAAGTTTCATTTTGTTTTATTTTTGATAATACGTGTATTAAAAAAATATGCGCGCGTTATTGTTCCCCCTCCTCGTTCGTTTACCCCTCCATCGCCGGATGGTGACACGGCGCGGACAGAGCACGAGCCCGAGGACCGACCGAGCCCTATAACGCTGGAATTTATTTAAATGTTAATTATGATGTATGAAATCATTATTTACAAGTACTATTTATGGTTTAACGCTTGATTATTTAAGTTTCAATGCTTAGTTTCAGCTTTCAATGATTATCTATTTATGTTTGCTTATACAATTTTTAAACTTCTTACAATTTGTCATATTTAATAATTAATAGTTTATTTACATTAGGTGTACATTCGCTATTAATAATATTATAATGGAATTATAAGTGTGCGCACGAAGTATTTTTGGATATTATACTTAGAAATATGAACAAATATTCGCGTTATTTCCCCCTCCATGATCCCTTAAACTCCCATCACTACCACCATTACTACACGTGGCGAAGTGCGGACAGCGCTCAGTGTTTCATTAGCCGTTGTCAGCGCAACATCTTGTCTTAAACATAATACGAGAGCTTGAAGAGCGGCGACCAAAATCGGTAAGTCTTGTTTAACATTATAGCGTCCAAACACTTTTTTACACCGATCTAATACCCGAACAGGTGCGCCGGTACTCTCGACGGAGAACAGCGCACGGACGGAGCCCGAGCCTGAGCCAGAGCCAGAGCCGAAGCCCGACCGACGACCGACGACGAAGACCGAGGCGGCGACATCGAAAGGGAAGAGGGAGACTCCGCAGACGAGAAGACACGTCACGATACACGCTGACCGAACGACGACGACGACAAGATCGAACGCTGCTCGGACACGCGAACGTCGTCCTCAGCTGACACGCTGATCACGACGTCGCGCGGTCGACGTCACGTAACTCTGACGTCAGAATGACTTACGTCACTCTGACGCCACACTGCCGTGACGTCACTACAGCTGATCGTGACGTCACTTCCTGTTTCCGGAGCCCCCCTAACACACTACTACAGTGAACCGTAATTACGATTCTTGAGTACAAATATACTAATACTGTTTATCACGAAAGCTTTATGACAACAGACAATCTGGCTGGTTATGCTTCTTTATGAAAGGGACAGTTATCTACCAATTGAAGGTTTATAAACCGAAAACTTTTTTTTCAAGTCTATGCTCACTTTGCAACCCTCCTGGGTATGCCGCCCGGGGCGGCTGCCCCCTTGGCCCCCCTGGTTAGCCTAACTTGATTGAAACACCTATGCTACTTATGCTGGAAAAGAAGTAAATACCCATTCGTCCATATGAAAATGTTGTGTACTCCTAGTATACGCAGAGGTTTCTGTCTGGTATATACCTACTCACCAGAGGTTAATGTCCTCCTATTCTACTCGCTATTAATCTATTTCTACGGTATGAGGTGTGTTACACTTATATTGTATAACGATTTTCTGAGTAATAAGTTCTTTATGTTTATGTGTATTTTTCTGTTTATTGTACGTTATCCACGTCGTATATGCGCGAAATAATTTTAAATACCCGAACGTCTTATAACTGTTTCAACTTATAGCAGATTTGAATGTCCATATCCGTGAATCTCAGTTAAGGAACATATCTCAACCTCATAATATTATTAACTAGCTGTTACCCGCGGCTTCGCACGCGTTTATTTGGCTTTTAATAAGCATCTTAATATATATAAATCTCGTGTCACAATGTTTGTCCTCAATGGACTCCTAAACCACTTAACCGATTATAATAAAATTCGCACACCATGTGCAGTTCGATCCAACTTGAGAGATAGGATAGTTTAAATCTCAAATTATAGTCGCAATTTTAATTTATTGAACAGATGTCGATACCTTTCGACGGAAAAAATCTAACCTCAACAATGCGAGCACAAGAGAGGCACGACGCAAACGTATTAAAAGAGCCCATCAGTTGGCAGAACAAATTGAATCAAGAAATCCAGCTCAAAGAATCAGGACAGCAGAAGGTCATGCACAAGAATCTCAAGAACAGTGTAACGAACGTCTTCAAGAGAATATCATAAGAACAAGAGCAGCAGGAGAACGAGACATAGCCACAGTAGGAGCACAGGAACAATAATTTCAATTTATACATGTAAGTAATATCACATAGTTTTATAAAAGTTAATTAATATATCAATGAGAAAATGGCACAAAGCTCCCCACACTTTTTCAATAATTGTACAAAAATTTTTATATTATTTTTATTTAACCTCCATTGAAAATTATTTTGCACTTATTATTTCAATGTGCTATGATAACATGTTTTTCAGTTCCTCTTTCTAATATTTAAACGATTTATTTAACCTCCATTGAAAATTATTTTGCACTTATTATTTCAATGTGCTATGATAACATGTTTTTCAGTTCCTCTTTCTAATATTTAAACGATTAAATTATTATTTTCAGTCAAATGCCACCGAAAAGATCTAACCTCAACAACGCGAGCAGCAAAGGGTCACGACGCAAACGTGTTGAAAGAGCTCAGCAATTACCAGAACAAATCGAAACAAGAAATGCAGCTCAAAGAATCAGGACTGCAGAAAGTCGTGCACAAGAATCTCAAGAACAGCGTGACGAACGTCTGCAACAGAATATTACGAGAACAAGAGCGGCACGAGAACGAAACATAGCTACAGTACGAGTACTAGATCGACAAAGGCAACGGATCAGCCGCTCATTAACACGTGCATCATTCGTTCGGCTTGCCTTTGAATATGCACCAGATATTAACTACTCAGCGCATTCAAAAATTGCTATCGGTGGAATGGATAAAGTATGTCAATATTGTCAGGCATTGAAATTTCGGAATGAAGCAGCCGGCATGTGCTGCGCATCAGGAAAAGTTGTGCTGTCACCTCTACCCGCTCCGCCGGAGCCTTTATTATCCCTTCTTACTGGCAATTCAGATGATTCCAAATTATTTTTGCGTAAGATACGCAAATTTAATTCTTGCTTCCAAATGACGTCATTTGGGGCAACTAAAATTTGCGATCGTGCATCCGATGGACGTAATTTTGAAACTACATTCAAAATTCAAGGCCAGGTGTACCATAAAATCGGATCACTGATGCCAATGCCTGATAACAATCCGAAATTTCTTCAAATTTATTTTATGGGCGATTGTGAAGAGCGCGTGACGACTCGGTGCCTGTATAATTTTATTGAACAAGCAGAGGAAAGAGCAATTGTGATATTATTGGAAAATTTTTTAGAAGATCACAATCAACTAATTCAATTGATCAAAAGAGTTTCGCCACGACTGCAAAATGACAATTATCAAATCGTCATAAAAGCCGACAAAGTACCATTAGGTGAACATGCTGGTAGATTCAACGCTCCAACTGTTGATGAGGTTGCTGTTATCATGGTTGGTGATCCAGTTGACAAAAGATCTATAAAAATTACACGGCGAGACAACACTGTCAGTACGATTTCGGATCTACACCGTTCATATGACGCACTACAATATCCATTGATATTTTGGCAAGGACAAGATGAATATCACCTTAATATCAAACAGTATGATCCAAATACCGGTAAATTTGACAATTATCTATTTACTTTCTTACTGTATGTATAGATTTTAATTTCGTATTGCATTTTATTTTTTATTTTTTTAGGTGATTACAGAAATAATAAAGTTAGCTCAATGAACTACTACGCACACCGAATAATGGTTAGACAACATCAAGACAATTATATCCTTCGATATCGTCAGCTGTTCCATCAATACATTGTTGATATGTATGCTAAGGTCGAAAGCGAACGCTTGCGATTCCTTCGATTCAACCAGGCAAAACTACGATCGGAAGAATATATTCACTTACGAGATGCTGTTGCTGGAAACATCGATGGAAATTTAAATCCCAATGACATCGGTAATGCTTTCATTTTACCTTCAAGCTACATCGGCAGTCCACGGAACATGCAGGAATACATACAAGATGCGATGACTTACGTACGTCATTACGGCCGACCGGATTTATTTATTACATTCACATGTAATCCGAATTGGGAAGAGATACAAACTTTACTATTGCCAGGACAACAAGCCATTCATCGTCATGATTTAACTGCACGTGTGTTTAAACAAAAATTGAAATCCTTAATTGATTTTATTGTTAAATATTCAATTTTTGGTATCACACGTTGTTGGCTGTATACGATAGAGTGGCAAAAGCGAGGTTTGCCTCATGCCCACATTTTGGTTTGGCTTAAAGATAGAATCCGTCCTGAAGAAATCGATCAAATAATTTCAGCCGAAATTCCAGACCCATTAATTGATCAAGAATTATTTGATATTGTCACCAAACACATGATCCATGGGCCATGCGGTGCTTTCAACATGACGTCACCGTGCATGGAAAATGGAAAATGTAAAAAAAACTTCCCAAAGCCGCATACGAATGACACGATCACGGATATTGATGGTTATCCAATGTATCGCCGCAGAAGTACTGAGAATGGTGGCCACACATTTACAATGCGACTGCCGAACTTTCCAAATCAAGTTGAGTTTGATAATCAGTGGGTGGTACCATACTCACCACTACTTTCAAAAACTTACAAAGCTCATATCAATGTTGAGCTTTGCAGTTCTGTTAAATCAATTAAGTATATTTGTAACTATGTAAACAAAGGCAGTGATTTGGCCATATTTGAAGTACAAAACATAAATAAAAATGACGAAATAGCACGATACCAAATGGGCAGATACATTAGCAGCAATGAAGCTATTTGGCATATTCTCAGCTTTCCCATCCACGAAAGAGATCCTGCTGTCCAACATCTGGCAATACATCTTGAAAACGGTCAACGTGTATACTTCACTGAAGAAAATGTTCTCCAAAGAGCGTTCGAAGCTCCGAAAACGACTCTAACTGAATTTTTTACATTGTGTCAAAAACCTGATGTTTTTGGCCAATTCGCGAAGACATTGGTGTATGGTGATGTTCCACGTTATTTCACATGGAACAAATCCAGTAAAAAATGGGAGCCACGGAAACAAGGAAAACCACATCCTTCCATTACAGGCATATTCAAAGCTAAGACATTGGGGAGACTTTACACGGTACATCCAAAGCAACGTGAGTGCTTCTATTTACGTTTGTTATTGGTGAATGTTCCCGGACCAACGTCTTTTGAATTTTTACGAACAGTTAATGGTCGAGTATTCAATACATACCAGGATGCATGTCGTGAACTGCAATTGCTAGAAGACGATAACCATTGGGACTTAACGCTTGCTGATGCTGCGTTGACATCAACACCGAATAACATTCGTCAGTTGTTTGCAATTATTTTGACGACATGTTATCCCTCGCAAGCACAAACTTTGTGGGAAAAATATAAAAATTGTATGACAGAAGACATCTTGCACCGAATTAGACAAACAAATCAATGCCAAAACATAGATTATACACCAGAGATGTACAATGAAGCATTGGTCTTGATCGAGGATTTATGTGTTCTTATTTCAAATTTACCACTTAATCATTATGGTATGCCATCACCTAATCGTCCAGCCACCGACTTAGTCAATACCGATTTACAACGAGAAAATCAATATGACCATGGAAGTTTAGCAACAATTATCATGAACAGTGAACCATTACTGACAGCAGAACAAAAAATTATTTATGATCGGATTATGCTGGCTGTTGCTGCTGAACAAGGCGGTTTTTTTTTCTTGGATGCACCCGGTGGAACCGGTAAGACATTTTTAATGTCGTTGATTCTTGCCAAAATACGGTCGCAACAAAAAATCGCATTAGCAGTAGCATCGTCAGGCATTGCGGCTACTTTACTGGATGGTGGGCGAACAGCACATTCAACATTCAAGCTGCCATTGGACGTTCATAATAAACCAGATGCAATGTGTAACATCAAAAAGAATAGTGGAATAGGTGCAGTGTTGCGGAAGAGTTCTATAATAATTTGGGATGAGTGCACAATGGCACACAAATATTCGCTTGAAGCATTAAACAGAACTATGCAAGATTTAAACAGCAATAATAAACTTTTCGGTGGTGCTATCTTACTTTTGTCTGGTGACTTCCGGCAGACCTTACCGGTTATACCTCGCTCTACTTTCGCGGATGAGATTAATGCATGTTTGAAACAATCATTCTTATGGCGAAGTGTTGAAACACTTCGATTGACCATAAATATGCGAGTACAATTGCAAAATGATCCATCAGCACAAATATTTTCCGAACAACTACTAGATATTGGGAACGGTAAAATAGAACTGCAACCAAATACGCAATGCATTAAACTACCAGACAATTTTTGCACTGTTGTTCAGGATAAAAATGAATTGATTCAGAGTATTTTCCCGGATATACAGAATAATTATTTGAATCATGAATGGCTTAGTCAACGGGCGATTTTGGCAGCCAAAAACGTTGATGTTGACGAAATTAACTTCCAGATACAACAGTTGTTACCAGGCGATCTGATGTCTTTTAAATCAATCGATACTGTTGTTGATGAAAATGAAAGTGTAAATTTTCCGATTGAATTTTTAAATTCATTAGATATCCCTGAAATGCCACCACATAATCTTCGATTAAAGATTGGTTCCCCTATTATTCTCCTCCGTAATTTGAATCCACCTCAATTATGTAACGGTACGCGTTTGGTCATCAAAAAGATCACCGGAAACATTCTTGAAGCAACCATTTTGGCTGGGAAGTTTAAAGGAAAAGTGGTCCTGCTGCCACGTATTCCGATGATACCATCAGATTCTACCATACCCTTCAAAAGGCTACAGTTTCCAATTCGTTTAGCTTTCGCCATGTCTATAAATAAATCTCAAGGTCAAACAATGTCCATTTGTGGTTTAGATTTGGAAAATCCATGTTTTTCTCATGGGCAACTATATGTTGCGTGTTCACGTGTTGGGAAACCGTCGAATCTATTTGTGTTAGCTAAAGACAGGTTAACCAAAAACATTGTGCACCGATTGGTGTTAAATTAAATTGAAATTGAAAGTATTTATAATTCAAAAAAATAGATATTAATGTTTAAAAGTTTAAGACTGTCTGCCTTGCCTACCTCATTCATGAGTTTAAGCGTCACATGTTATTTACTGTATTATACTGTAATATACTTATATTTGTTATAAAATTAAATGGAAATAATAAATCTGATAAATTTTTATTTTGTACCTATTGATTTCTGCTTAATATCAAGTGTAAGAACATTTTAATTAATTGTGTTCAACGTACTTCCCCTTCAAATCTCAATCCAGTGAATTTGTATACCAACATCAACATTTTCGTCTTTGTTCGTAAATAATTTCATTGTACTAAAGGGTTATAGTAGTAGAAAGTCAAATAAGGAATCACCATATTTTTTTACAAATACCATCTGTGTGAAAAAGCATAGTGGACTCCGTGACTGATGTTCTCTTATTGTTCCTCTTAGATTGTTTACTATAATGTAATATAACAAAAACTTTAGCCACAGCAACGCGTGGCCGGGTCAGCTAGTATTAATATAAATTTTATTGTCTATATCTATATCTATATGGCGTTCTGTCAGCTTGTATAACAATATTTGTACTCATTAGTCAAATTCTCATTAGTATGCACTACATTTTCGATGTTTTCAACACGTGTACTATTTTAACTTGTACTATGTTATTATGTTGGTAGAATAGCTTTTGGAGATTTAAAAGTACCCGTTTATAAAGCCTTTGGAGATATTTATAAAGTATTTATTAAATAAAAAACGATAAATTCTTTACTTTAAGTGTTACTGTGTTAGAAGCATTGTACAACAGATTAAACGTTATGTTTTCCTCAACCATGGCTTTTATTTATTTTAGCAGTAAACTAAAAACCAAAAACCGTTGTCACTTAACCTCACAAATGAAAACAACACCTAATTTTGCTTTGCATTAAGTAACAGGACAATTTACAGTTAGTACACTTTTTCTTTTCCACATTTTAATATATCGATACACTCGCATATTATAAATATAAAACATCGAAAATGTAGTGCAGGCATGGATAAATGTACAGTCCCGATCCCGCTAAATAGCTTTTGTTTATTTACTTGTTACTATGGTAATTAATTCTGGTCTCCATCGTGTTGTTGACATCTTTATACGCGTCAACGGAAAGGCATAATTAAAAGGGCCTAAATCGTGCAAACGGGGCACAGTATCAAATTCCAAGTTAGGCAGTGTTTTTTGCCTTGTGTCGAAGGTTACCTGTGCAAACTTTGGTGGCAATCGGTGTAATGGTGTGGATTTGTATTCAGTACACATACATCCTGAGACTTTGAGTATTATATATAAAGATGATTTGTGATGTTTTCAATTTGTTTCTTCTGCAAGTAGTATAAATTTCGTATATTATACTACTAATTTATACTACTTGCAGAAGAAACAAATTGAAAACATCACAAATTATATAATTACTGCAAGAAACATCGAGTTACTTATATAGAAAATGATATATAGATGAGTTATTAATACTTACTAACACGCTAGTAATGGCTGCGAGAGTAGGGATATGTATGGAATATATTATATTCTGAAAGTTGTCGCAGCCTGTCTTGTTCCATGCTTCTAACCAATACTGTATGTTGTCAGCAAATTGAATTAATTTACAGTTGTGTGATATCCAAATCTATTTGTCAGCATCCATCACATCCACTGTTTCTTATACGTTACAGGGACATTTAATAGTAGTAACATCTCTGGTAATACTACATAACAAACATAATTCAATACTTGGCTAACAAACATGGCAACAGTAACTTTGTAATTTTTACTTTTTGAAATAGACATTTATCCTTTAGATTTCATTACAACATCTGCAGTTTTAATATTTTGTAATTCAAAAATCAAAGTTTACTAAATTATAGACGTTGTGGTTATGATTAATTACCCACAGCAGGTAACGAAGATATTACTATGGGTATTTACAACAACTAATAACGTTTATAATTACTTACTGACAGACAATTTCCAGTTATGACGGGTAACAATACAGACAAGACAGAAAAGCTACGGCACAAGATGTCCTGACCCATAAAAACGTGTTGACTCACAAAATGACTTTTAGCAACTACTATACAATGCTTTATTTTCTATGTGACAATGTTGTGCATTGGGACAAATATTTGTATTACACTCCATCATGTAAATATTCGTGATTCTTAATAAATTTTTAATTCTATGTGTAAGAAAAAACAGTATTGTTGAACGTGCGTAGTCCGTGTGGTCTGTCGTCTATCCCTTTATGTGGCTATCTATCTTATTGAGCTATGTCTCAGTATACATTTTAAGTTATCAAACAATATTGTTGAACGTGCGTAGTCCGTGTGGTCTGTCGTCTATCCCTTTATGTGGCTATCTATCTTATTGAGCTATGTCTCAGTATACATTTTAAGTTATCAAACAATATTGTTGAACGTGCGTAGTCCGTGTGGTCTGTCGTCTATCCCTTTATGTGGCTATCTATCTTATTGAGCTATGTCTCAGTATACATTTTAAGTTATCAAACAATATTGTTGAACGTGCGTAGTCCGTGTGGTCTGTCGTCTATCCCTTTATGTGGCTATCTGTCTTATTAAGCTAGGTCTCAGTATATAGTTTAAGTTATCAAACGATTTTTTGCAAAACTTGCCATGCTTATCTCGACTTTTACTGTACAGATCTCTTATTGTTTTCAAAATTTATCCCATCTAAACCTACGCGGAACGTCAAAAACATGAAGGTAAAAATGTCTGAAAAGTCACAAAGTCAATGTAGGGTATAAAATAAAAGAGAACTTCAAACAAAATTTCACCAAATCGTTTATTTTAGGAAAGTTCAAAATATTAAGGCTTCAAAAAGGATTAATTTTTGGAAACTTTTTAAAAACATTTGTGCCAGTTATGAAGGGAATTTTAGAAATCGAAATCTAGTGTTTACTCGAAAATTATTCAATTTTAATAGCATTACAACCAAAAATAAAACTCAAAATTTTAAGTAAATTTTAACACTCTTTGGGAAACACCAAGTTATGAAGAATTTTTGTTTAGATACAAACTAGGGGTCTTTGGTGATATGACAAAATTAACATCTGTCAATAATCTATGCAAATATGCAAATTCTTGACCGTCTTCAAAGATTTTGTAATCCATGTTTGCAGTTAAACAAATTGTTGATATCACTTACGGTTAGTACGTATGCATACGTGTAAATTTATTATAGGTAGGTTTTAATATATTGCTACGACAATCACGTACTGCTCTCGACTTTCCGAGAGCGTCGTTTCTACATGATTCTCGGGTAGCCGAGTAGGTGCAGTTTCTCGTTCAAGACCGGCATTAAAGTAGTTTCTAGACTGTTCAAGCGCTTGTAACTACGCAAATTATTCCGGCCCGACGCCAAAAATAAATTGGTTGAGAGTGAATGTGTGTGTGTGTGTGTGTGTGTGTGTGTGTGTGTGTGTGTGTGTGTGTGTGTGTGTGTGTGTGTGTGTGTGTGTGTGTGTGTGTGTGTGTGTGTGTGTGAGGGAGTTGAAATAGTTTGTTTTATATCATCAAATAATCACAAAATAACCACATTATCAAAATTTAATATTCGTGTAATACTTGTTTGACCGATCCTCGCATAAGTAAAAATTTGTGTTATACTTTTTGACCGACCCTCGCAAACCCTTCTTCGTTAAGATTTATTGATTGACGGTCACTACGAAATTAAGGATTTATGATTTTAATTGTTACGTTAGTAACAACAATAATGTAGTAATCAGGGATGTCTCTAATTAAAAATTATCTAATATTCAAATTGAATTTTAAATCTATTTTGTGATAATAGTGTGCCATTTTTTGCAGTACAAGGAGCTCAACTACCAATTAAGCTATCGACTAACTACAGATAAAATAATTTACAAAGCGTATAATTTTTTTCATTTACGCTTAGGTATTTTCATAACAAATTTTTTATAATATCTTACATACCAACTAAGTGATACGTTACAGAAACAGTTTAAAAAACTTCTACAAATGTCTGAGTAAAATTTTTTTAGTTCAAATAGTTAATTAAATTTTACAGCGAGTTGTTAAAGCTCTGATTGAAATGGACTGTTTACCTGAGATTGTCCTAATTAAAACAAGTTGTATTGTCAACAAGAATATAGTACTACTATTTACCGCTACTGTATTCAGAGTTGAATTCAGAATGGTTTAATCAGTAAGCAAGTTACACATAGCATGCATGTTATTGCATTAGTCTGATTCATATTAAACATTATGTCTCACTGACCTGAATCTGCATTGTTGGCTCTCATAAAACGTTGTCGTCAACTTTACTTATATACAATAAAATTCTACTCAGTTTTAAGTGTTTTGTGTATGTACTCCAAACTGTCCAAAGAGGAGGTTTATTGATAGCAACATGATTGTAAACATTTTATACGAGTGGTATGAAACATTCTGAGTATCGATTTCTCTGAGTTAAATAACCAGTTACACTTATTTAAGAGCGCCATCTACGCAACCTTATATTCAAGAAAGTAAACGTTATTAATTAGTGTAATAACACTCCAATGCGGGCAAGCAACTGCACACTGTCGCCCAATCACACACACACACACACACACACACACACACACACACACACACACACACACACACAATGTTATTCCTAAAATACTAAAAATGCTACTGTAGGGAACTGTAAATACGGTGATTAGCAATATACTAAACACAGGAATTAGTATTTACTATAATTTGTGTTGTACTTTATACTGTTACTTAATGCGGAAAAAGTGTTACATCGTTACAGAACATTGTCGGCTATTTACGGTGTGAAATCCTAAACTATCCGGCAGTGAAATAGTGAAATCCGGCAGTAACGTTGTGTGCGTACGTGATCTCAACATGCGTTAGCAGATTGTTACAGAATCGCCGGCCTCGCGCACTGTGCCAAAGTCGCAATCAATTATGTTCTGGTGTTTCCTAGTAGCGCTCTTGCCGCATGGAATTTGCTGGAATTTCAGCGGGGTATAAATACAAGTACTCAGCGACGCTTAGTTCAGTTGTTGTCGGCGATTGTATAGCGCGCTTCGAAGCATTTTAGCGAAGTGTTACGTGTTTTATAATTGTGCGAGACTCGTTGACATTGTTATTAAGTGTGAACAATTTATATTTGATTTGTTGTAAGAGACTATTTTGTTGATTACAAACTGTTTAATTGTGATAATTAAAGCTGGTGATTAGTGAGTTAATCAAGGATCAAGGAGATCAAGGAGGGTGATTAGTGAGTTAATCAAGGATCAAGGAGACCGTTGTAACAATACCATATATATTTTTCCAACTTCAAAATTACAACTTCGTACAAACGAGTTTATTTTCATAAACTGGTCTAAGAAGTGTTTACGCCGTTTCGTTTTCCGTACTTATTAATTACATAAAAAGGAAATTTAGGCAACATCGATTACTTTTTAAGAAAACATTGTAACATAAAATTACGTTAACATGTACCTGTAGTATTTTAAACGGTGCAAATAAATTTATTATTCCGTATTACTGTTTAAAAATAATTTAGTTGTTATTAAAACTCTTCACTACAGTATATTTAATACTAGCAAAATACCCGTGCTTCGCTACGGAGTTTCACGTTGTGCGTAATTGTACAATTATTGCTCGCTTAATAGTATAGGATTAGATAGATTGTACAAATTCTCAACTCTTAGTTTGTTTATTTACATTCATAGCAACAGCTATTTATTATTTATTTCGAGAAAATCGTTAGAGCCGTTTCCGAGAAAAAAAAGGACATACATTTATTAATTAATTGAACTTCGAAATTTTCTCGACTATAAGAACCTGCAAACAACGAAGTTTTTCAATTTAAAACAATGATTGAAAACTCAGAACTAATTGTATTCGGGGTTTCCAATAAACTGAGATGTCAACCACTTCATTTACAAAGTATGCAATTCCCGCGATAAATTTCATTATTTGGTTTTTTGCCCCTTAGGAGTGAAAGTTTTTAAAACCGTTTCTTAGTGAGCACCTAAGACCTATGATGAAGCTACGTTCAAAGATTCATTGATATCCATTCAGTGGTTTCAGAGATATCGTGATCAGTGAGTCAGTCAGTGGTATTTGGCTTATATAGATATCTATATCTAGCCGATTTACCCAGCGTTGCTCGGGTTCATAATTTACTCATAGGCTCATAGGCACCTATTCTTGTTCTAACGTTATATTACTTGTATATTGTATATCTTCCTTATATTGTTACGTTCGCATTCTCACTGGAGGAATACTCTGTAGCGCACCTGTTTAAGAACATGTCATAAACTGTATTCTTATATCTGGAGAAGAATTCTGTTGCGCGTGATGCTCCTGCTCGATTTCTAACTCTGGGAGAGGGCGAACAGCTAAATTAGTTTTCAATAAAATGTCTACAGTACTTGCACGCGCTGCGTATTTACTGTCTTTTATAATTCATTATGTTAATGTTGAAATAAGGCATTTGTTAAATTAGTGTCTCCTAAACTTATTCTAACAATACAATACCTCTATAGATTTCAGCTTATCAATTTTTAAATTCAAACTGAAGCAAGTGCATTTATATTGTCTGAACACTATGATCTGAATACATTTGCTATCAAAACGTTGTTTTTTATACTCGCTTATAACTTACTTCGATCTTAACTTATCCACTTTTAAATTCAAACTGAAACAACTCTGAATTCACACACTGTTAAGAAGTTTCTTAAGATGCATGCACCACATTTGATATCATAACCTATATCTTTATTTATAAGAACCGTGGACTGTGGCCCCGCCGTCTTTCGCGGGATCCAAACTAAGACTCCCCGGGTTCCGTGGATGAACTCCGGGGAAGGCCCGTCGGACGACTCCCGCGCTATTTCCTACACGGGAGACTTCCACCGATGCTATGGTAACCAGAATCTATTCTATTGGGTTGCCATAGTAACCAGATCTAATAGTTTTTAAGACCCAAAGGACCCCCCAAAGGATCGTATCGAAAAACACTTGTCCTATGTTGGTTCTCTCGTCGCGTAAAATATTTGTGCCAAGTTTGGTTGAAATCGGTCCAGTGGTTTAGCAGGAGATGTGGGAGACCCCAAAGGACCCTCCGAAGGATCGTATCGAAAAAAACCTACCCTATGTTGGTTCTCCCGTTGAGTAAAATATTTGTGCCAAGTTTGGTTGAAATCGGTCCAGTGGTTTAGGAGGAGATGTGGAAGACCCCAAAGGATCCCCAAAGGGCCCCATCGAAGAAAACACCTATCCTATGTTGGTTCTCCCGTTGCGTAAAATATTTGTGCCAAGGTTGGTTGAAATCGGTCCAGTGATTTAGGAGGAGATGTGGAAGACCCCATAGAAGAAAACACCTATCCTATGTTGGTTCTCCCGTTGCGTAAAATATTTGTGCCAAGGTTGGTTGAAATCGGTCCAGTGATTTAGGAGGAGATTGAAACCTCTCTTTGCTTTTAGTATTTTTTTTTTTTTTTTTTTTTTTTTTTTTTTTTAAGAGAGGTTACAAGTTATTTAGAACTAGGCCAGAGCCTAGAAAAGCTAAAATTGGGCTGGGTCCAGTATGATGGGACTTGCAAATGAAACACTGAACTTAAGATAACAACAATTTATTGTTCTTGGCCAGTACAACCTATGAGCTTCTAAAGGCCAGATAAATAAGTCTTTTGACCGTTAACTATAATTTCATTAATATGTGCCTTGCCCAAAAGTTGAACAAGGAATAGTAACTATTAACAGCACTAAGTATTGAATAATTATTAATAGTTGAACCATCATTCACTAACAAAATCATGGGATGTTACATAAATAACAATTGTAGTTATAGAATAATACAATTAAAAAATTGGCACATAGTATCGACCTGCAAGTAATCACTTTTTATAACAAGGCATAAATATACAGAAATATACACAGGCATAATCAACATGACAAGTAACAATTATACAAAACAACACACACATATAATTAACATCAACAACGTTTATATTTAAATAACCCATCACATGTTCACCCTGGTCATCAGCGCATATAATAATCTTGTTCAACACCCATAACCCCCTTACTGTTTAATTAATAGGTGACTAAAACCCCCTCCCCAAAACTTCAATTAAAATATCCCAGGAGTGGAGCAGACATGCCCCCAAGTTTTAACAAGATAAGTGTTAACTGAATGTTCTCTGTAAGCCATGCGGCCCGCGCACAAATCCCATGCCGATATTTAATAATCAATTAAATCCCATCAATTACTATAATGAAAAGTGGCATCACAAGGTCAACATGGATGTCCGGTTGCCCAACTGCATTTTATGTTTCTTTTTTACCTTCAAAACAGAATATAGAAAAATAGTGGAATTTGACCACCATGAGTATTCATAACTGACATTGATCAATCTTGTGTAGTCTTATGGTTAACTAATTGTTATAGGGAGCAATTACAATTATCGTTACAAAATTTGCTATGGTAAAATACAATCTGTGACAATGGTAAATTTTAAAGTGTGCAAATTATCTAAACCGTGGAACAGAATTTGTAATACAGAATATAAGTCATAAGAGTATTAAGTCAGCTCACAGTGTTACAAAACTTGACTACCGGCAGGGTCAGGCATTGGACGGGATCTAGCAAGATCTGACATAGACAGGCTTGCAGTGGACGTCTCCAACGGGAGTCGACCACGGTTTAAAACCACCCCCCAGATCATGAATGAATAATAAAATACGTGTCCACATGGAGCAACATCGTTAACATAACCATCCCAACATGCTTAAAACAGAAATAGAATGAGATACAACTCTATCTACCGAACTCCCCTCGACCCGGGCGGTGCGTGACCCCGGCCGAGTTTTCACTCTCAGAACGAGATATACATGATAGTAATTGAGGAGGCGTAAGCCTTACAAAATACAATTAAAATATTCCACCCATTGTCCGTAAATAACTGTCCACACTGGAACGTTTCATGAAAGTCTCACCGAGTACTTCGGCCACAAGGTTTAGGTTAAAAATGGTTAAATGTCACCTGGTTTGAAGGGTGCATGTTGAGGGCTCAGTAGTGGGTGTCCAGTCCATCCTTCCGGCTGACACAGCTGACGAAGGTTTTAAAGTTACATCGTCGGAGGCAGTTGTTCGGCCATCCTTCCAGAGCGGGGCAGATTCCCGGCTACCTCGGAAACCCGGAGGTCACGTAGCTTTCTACTTATTCATAGAAGAAGCTGGGAGACGAAAACTGTTCAATCTACTCTGCCAGCCGGAGACCAGAATGTGAAGCGCCGAGCGTCGTATTTGGAACTGAACTAACTGGCTCTTGAAAAAAACCGTATGCAACAGCAATAGGGCGCGCGCGAGGCGAGCGGCGGAGGGGTAATTCACAATGACAAAGTCCAATTGACCGTAGCAAAGGACAACTTCTTTCGCGTCGACAAATACGTAATTTCTTTAATAAAGCACAATATAGATATCGGAAGATCGCCGCGTTTTCCAAAAGAACCCCAAAGAACCCCCCAAAGGACCCCATCGAAAAAAACACCTCTCCTATGTTGGTTCTCCCGTCGCGTAAAATATTTGTGCCAAGTTTGGTTGAAATCGGTCCAGTGGTTTAGGAGGAGATGTGGAACATACATACAATGGGGGGGGGTTTGCCCCTTAGGAGTGAAAGTTTTTAAAACCGTTTCTTAGTGACCTATAATGAAGCTATGTTCAAAGTTTCATTGATATCCATTCAGTAGTTTTTGCTCTACGTTGATTCTATGTCAGTCAGTCAGGCAAACTTCCCCCCTTTTCCCCCTTTAAAGGTCGAATTTCCAAAAATCCCTTCTTAGCGGATACCTGCATCACATAAGGAACCTACATGCCAAATTTCAAGTTTCTAGGTGTTATAGTTTCGGAGATTTCGTGATGAATCAGTCAGTGAGTCAGTGGTATTTCTCTTTTATATATATAGATTTGTGTCAGTAATGTATTGCAAAAAATAAAGTGCAACCCTTATTTGTACATCTAATAAGAGATACTGTATTTTGGAATATGTAAAAGCGATATAAAAGAGCAAAGATTTTGTCGGAAAAACATCGATGATGGGAAAGTCTATATAAATACTTAAAATTTTATGATATGTAGTAAGTAACCTTGACGGTTGCTCAAGGAGAGGCCCGGTCTGTAATTTGTACGTTGCAAATGTGCGTTGAGATGTGGAAAATGTTCACATTTTCATAGTTTTATTTTTATCAGTAAAATGTAACTAGGTAAATTTTTTTAATTTGAAATTTTGTCGTTGCTGGAGATTAATGTAATCCATAGGCGGTCCATACTAATATTTTAAACTAAAGAATATACCTAAAATTTACAAATTAAGATAATTGCTACGTCTAGATGATCATACATTTTTTTTAAATTTAACTTATGTGTGAAAACAAATTTAGAAATTACTAAAATTGTAATTATATTTGATCCATTAGATTCAGGAGCAATTGGTATGGTCGCCATTTCGTTAGTTATTACTCTCTCCCTTGTATGGTATAAGAATCTCAAATGTTGCTGCGACTGCAGCAAGAAAAAAGTACCAAAACGAACACACAAAACAGCGTGAACTTGGAACATAAGTATATGACATACAGTACGGAGTTGTTTCTGCAAAATGCATTTTCCCTGTACCTTAATTTAACTGAGTATAGAACCAGAATATTAATTACCTATACGCGATTTAATTATGGTTATGGGTTCAATTTGTTACTTGACCGTCTATCTGATAAGGATATTTGATACTATCAGGCAATACAATACCACGGAAGGACTATAAAACATAATATTGTGAAAGAAAAATGACTCGTTTTGCCGATAAACATCTTGTCGTTATTTTCAGATGCGATGAACGTTATGACCGATGCTAGTTGTTTTCTTAAATATTTCAGCTTTTAAGATAGGACAATACTGTAATTGTAGTATAGGCCTATGTAGCATGCTTTTGACAGTCCAAAATATGCCGTATTGCCGATATTCGAAAGTGGCTGGTGATAGTTCATGAACTGGACAGTATTTTATTTCAGTTTTGTAAGTTAGTTCGAAAAATGTATTACAAGGTAACGTGAGTATGTAAATTGGAACTTTTATAATTATAATCCATTTTGTATCAGAGCGTCAGTTCATCGCGTAGTTCTGTCTAGTGAGCCGTATTTGGGTATCGCCATAAAAATAACGGCAGAATCTGCCGAATGTGCACACAGTTTGTTCATACTTGTTACCTCTGCCTGTCGAACATTTCACCGCAAAACGTTCAACGTTAGTACACTTTACCGACACAAATGTCAATACTCAATGAGCCATGATGTCTGTACAATTTGCTAGATAATGTTCCAACCTCTAAACACAGGAATTTTTTATTACCACGAGGAATCTCTAGTCTTATTCTGTCTACTTATTCTTTGGTTATCTTATTTTTTTGCGAAGAAATAGAGATTTCTCCTTTGTCTCTTACAGTAATCAAATACTAATTTTTCTTAACCCTCGCTTGACATGAAATCAAGTGACGACCTTTGTGTGCTTTCCTTGTCTATCAACTTCCTGAATTTTGTTGTCGCCTCCCTGTAATATTTTCTTTCTCTGAATAATGCAATTAATTATTAACAGTTATTACCAGGTTAATTCATTAATGTGTAAGAATGTTTCTTTTAATGTTTTTAACAATTGTCCTACAAAATTACTTGGCGAATTAACAGTTCCTTGGAAAACCTGATTAGCTATTAACAATGACCGTAAACCTTGACGGCCGATGTGAATACTGCCTGGTTTATCAGGTCGTGGTCCAAGGCCTTCTTGTAGGGTACAGGTGTGTTAGCTGTACCCAAGTCAGCCGTCTTCAGTGAATCAGGAAACGAGATCTCAACTGCCCGCGTAAGGCTAAGAGAAAAGGCAACACTACTCTTGTTGATTGTAGCTTTGTTTGAGCGGGATGTCTTTGCACCACTGGCAGGATTGCAGCATCTGGGTCAAGCCCAGCGGCTGCCAGAAGATAACTTATAATTAGTACAATCAACGGGTTACCTAATTCTGCAACGGGGGCGCTGGATGGCGACGGATAAAAAAAAAATTGTATTTGGGGTACTGCTGCTGCAACCGATTCAGAATGTCGCCTATCTCAAGCTGAGCAAGCAGACAGCGTGAAGAGTCTTTTGCTCTCCACGAGGCAAAGAGCCTCCGTGCCGGTGGCTAGGGTATCAACGACAGCAGCGTCCTCAGGATGCTAGGGAGAAGCAGTCTTATGGCTTAAGGAAATGCCATTTTTCAAAGGTCAACTCTGGGACTATTAACAGAAGTTAGACACAAAGATGGCTTTATGCCGGATCACCAAGAATCGCCCGAGGGCGTCTCACGTTGGGGGGTGAGGTTCTGTGGCAAAGTTGATCCTCAGGAAAAGGAAGGATAAAGTCGCAGCTGCCGTAAAGAGGGTTATAGCCAACGACTGGACAAAACAGACAGTGTAGGAAGTCGGAGACATCTACGAATCACATTTCTGGCAATTATTGGGATGACGACAAGGAACAGAGGGTTTTTGATTGGAATTTTTTGAATATACACTTGTTGATGGTGAATAGAAGCGACAACCAAGATGAAGCCGCAATGACAACTGTAGTGCTGAGAGCCAGACGAGAGCAATGAGAATAATTTGGCTTCGATGACGTCGATTTTGCAAGCCGTCGACGGTTTCGGTCACATGGACGTTGAAACGTGCCCGACAGAGACACAGTTTGTACACTGCTGTTATTCTGATTTTGTTATGAATGTATGTCTAAGCGATACTCTTAAATCTTTCAGCAATTAGACTAGATCTCTTGATTTGCCTTTGAAATTACTGACCTGTAACTTTTTTCCTTCTTTTCTTCACAGCAGATATAGTAGGATAACTACCATCCACATGGAAATAAATTTAATGCGACACACACAATATTTAAGGCATCACGATAATTAAAATTTCTTATTTTTGTTGCTTAGCGATGGAATATATATTTATAGTAATTTGTATGTGCATACATTCTATTTATTGGAAACCTTATTTGAAACCGTAAAATCCCTGACGCGTGTAGGAAAGCACTTTCTATCTTGATTACCTACCTTAGACCAGCCATCTTCCTTGAACAGCTTTTTCCTCGTTTCAAGTAGATAGTTTTAAAATTTCGGTCTCTGTCTTGACCCAATAATCTAAGCCTAGGCCTATACGCATACGTTAGTGTAGACTAAAACAAACTAAATGAGGCAAACGTCAGCCTAAAATCTGATAGAAAAGCTCTACTCAACGCCTAAAAATCGTGTAAGTTCACGAAAAGCGATTGTAGAATTTTAAGAGCTACAATAAAAAAAAAGGTGAAGGTAAACTTAAGAATCAGCTACAAACGTCTAGTTAGTCCGAGACAGAACAAAGTGTTAAACAAGGAGACACCTTGCCCTACACTTTTTGATATCTCGTCAAAAAAAACCAATAAGCTAATGTAACATTTATGAGATAGAAACATTTAACAATAATGTAAAACTCAATCTATAGCGTACAATGATAATATTAACATAGTGTGGGAAGAAAACCAAAACAATTGTAACAGAAGTAGTACGAGGATGTGAAACAGTAGGCGGGATAAATAGAAGTAAAGGTAAATCTAGAAAAAAATTGAGAAACTAAACGCCATGTTACAAAAACAATCAAAATAATAAAACAATGCAACTCCTTAAAATGTAATATTAGGAACCGACACGATCTAAGTGGTTAAGAATTTTTTGTATAAGGGTATAAAGTAAAAAATACTATCAACATTTTACAGGCAACGGTAGTCTGTGAAATTAAAGAGGAAACAGGATCGTAACGGGAAGATAGGACGACATTCCAGACAGCGGGAATAAAGTATCTCAGAAGGGCCAGACAAACGAAACGGTTAACAAAAACACAAGAAAGAGTCACAAGACGGTTTAACCAGCAGGAAAAGTGCTGGGATAAAATAAGACTAAAGTGGTTCTACACCTGCTGCTGAAAACTAACGGGAGCATGGAGAAGTGAGACCAAACCTTTACTCTAGGAACTCAGAGAAATAACTACAAACCTGCAGTGAAAAAAATGAAGGTTTTAAAAGAAGTAAAACTTCATAACCATAGGGAAAAGGACTGGGCTATGTAAATTGTGTGTGTGTGTGTGTGTGTGTTGAACATTTTTTGCGGCAGTCTCTTACGGAGCTCTAACGGAGCGAAAAATAGTTTTTATCAAAGAGCGAAATTTTATAATTTTTATCAATAATAATTTGTGACCCGAGGCGGTGCGCGCGCGCGCGCGCGCGCGCGCGTGTGTGTGTGTGTGTGTGTGTGTGGACAGACAGACAGAGTTTCCTGGTAACCGTCATTTTCTGGTAAGGGCACATTGTTTGCATAGTTACCATCTGTTAATCTGCAAACAGCCTTAGTAGTCAAAAGTCAGAACCTGTAGAACATAAACATTTTCCACCGAAAACGAACTCAGGAATGAGGTATCAAGTAACAGTTCATCACACACTGCACCAACAACAATGATAAAGATATCAAAGATTTAATAGAAATAATAATAACAATATGTGCGTAGTCTAGGAAAAATAATTTATTTACGATTTAAACAATTTTTTACACATTTAATTTTAAAAGAAAAAAATGTCTTCTGTTCTTGTTTGTTTACTTGTTGTCTTCTTTATTTACTGGTGGTTTTTGTAATTCTTTAACGTCCTATCTTACAATGTTGTTAAACTTTTTTTCACGTTCTAATTTACTTATTGAATCGGTTGCTTCTCTTTTTAATTTACGATATCGGTTTTCTTTCTCACCATTAATTTTGTTGAGTTCCTGGAAAAATAAAAACGTATTAAAACGGAATGATAATTACCTTACAGTTAAACAAATCTTGTCATAAACTCAAACGCTGAACACAAACATGTGTCAGCAGGTCTGCCGCACGTTGGTGGCGGTCGCTCTGGATTCTCAGTCTCTCATATATTTTAAAACCAATGTACCCGATTGAGAAAAAGGCTAAAATTAAAAATTTTTACTACGCACTATCTTTGTTTTGTTGACTTAAAGAAGTAGACTCTACTGTATACGAATTAACCTGTAATAATTCAACTATTATTGATAACATATATGGAAAAGCCAGAGAAACATGATTTTACAAGTCATTTATCACTCGAATAGCTTAAGCTTACGTTACATTATCTAACTAAAAAATATGTTAGGTTTTAATTCGCAATTGGTATTAGCTAAATGAACTCAAGCCGTAATATAAGAATATTACCTCGTATGTATTACTTTCATTAATCAATTTACAGCCATAATAAACAGCAGCGGCAGCAGAAAATAACTGAAAAAGAAATCAAACATTTATTGTAATAAAAAGAAATCTAACCTTACTTATGTGTTTCTAGATAAAATGTAAAATCAGAAACATTATGTACAAGGTGCCTGTGTGTGTGTGTGTGTGTGTGTGTGTGTGTGTGTGTGTGTGTGTGTGTGTGTGTGTGTGTGTGTGTGTGTGTGTGTGTGTGTCGGGAGACACAAATGACTGCCTCAAAGAAATGTTTGTTGGGTTTTTTAGAAATCTTAAAATAAATTAATATATTGCAAAGTAGAAAAAACAAGAAGATATTTCTTGAGATAGTATAATTCCTTACCGCCACGCCGGCAAGTGCTGCCGCGGCGCAACCAAGGATGGGTTTCATCGTCTTTTTAACATTGTCGCAGAAAAATTCGGTGAGTTCAATTCAATTCGATGTTCTGGAAAACAAATGGATTCGGCGGTTATAATAATATTTGTCTTTTAAAATTATTTATCAAAACTATTTCTATTATAATAAAGAAAATTCAAATATCTCTAGAGCTAAACAGCAAAACGTATATAATTTGGACAGTATTTTTAAATAATATAACAAAATAATAGTAATTTTATTTACATATGTTCTATTTCTTAATAAGGAATTAACTATTTTGAATACTCGTGAGATGTGAATAAGTATTAGAGCGTTACAAGAGTACGATGTTAGTTATATTAAATCACTTGCAACACTAATTTATAAAATCGTTAAGTTTTCATAGAAACGTTTCCTTTGTTGCCAGCTGCTACACAAATACTAATTTTGGATTCTTGTAATTTTTATAGACGATCCTCTGCGGCCGTGACAGTTACTTGTTTTTCTGTTTGGGGGGGGGGGATGTCAGCAGACAACAAACTCCTATACCAGGTAATGCAGTCACCAATCTTTGAAGGCTAATTCAGAAAAAAGTGAAGTAGAAAGGGTGAAATTTATGACGCATTAACAGTTGCACGTAACGTTCCTGGAACAACAGACTCAAATTAGGGTGTAAAGGGGTAAACATCTGGGTGCATATCGACAAACCTACGCTATGCATTCTTAAAGCATTTGTAACGAATACGAATTTAAAGTCGAGATATGATTTATGACAATACGAAGGATTGTACGATCAACATTGGCGGTTTGTTAAATTTAACCCTATTGTGCTCTTCTCTTAATTCTTATATTTAAGTTGACTTACTCAGTAATTAAATTGCAAGTAATTGTTAATTTACATATCAAAAGAGATTTTTTTAAATTAGATCTGTTCATTTTATGTGTGACTAAAAAACATTGGTCGCCTCACGGTAAAAATGCTGAAAACAAATAATATTGCCATTTCGAGTAGGTTATATGCAGCCCATAAAAAACATAAAAACGACTTACTTTAAATCCCATTTACAATATTACAGTTGCAGTCAGGGTAATCAGTCAGATCAAAATTTCGGTGTTCAAACAATCTCCGTTCCCGTGATAGAAACCATATCTAAACGTATAAATGATATTAAAAAAAATAATTCAATGAAAGCAATTAGTAAGCTACTATCGTGTCAAACTGTGCAAAAGTAAATTATATTTATCCTGTACATTTAAAAAATTTCAAATAGTTTTCATCTATCACACACAGTAAAATAATTAAAACAGAATTATCATTGTTGCACACCACTATAGAAAAATTATTCCGATTAGCGCTTTCAAGGAAATCTGACGATGAGCTGAGAAGCTTGAAAGCGCTAATCGGAATAATTTTTCTATAGTGGTGTGCAACAATGATAATTCTGTTTGTGATTATAACCACTAACACAACTTTCTTAATTAAAATAATTAAGGGAAGGAAGGCTGTTAGATGTGGCAAACTGTTAAAACATTGCCTAATTCAAAGTCGTCAACACGTTTGAGATAAGAAAGTCGTTTAAAATGTGTCTCTCATTACAGAAAATTACATTTAATAAGGCACTTGACTATTACAGTACAAATAGGACTAACCAAAGGTCCGGTTTTTGTTGGGATGAATCCTTATTGGGCAAGCTTAGTCGCAATTTCTTTCTCTGTTCGGTTCAGCGGGTCACTGCACACTGCAACACCATTTGCAGTGTACAGAGTAATTTGAGGAACGACTTCTACCTCTATGTCTCCTATCTTCTGCAGTTTAAGTAACCTCGAACCCTGTTGATCCTTTAGGGTGTTGACAAGTAGTCCACCTGCGGCTTTTCTGATTTCCTGTACGGCTAGGCTGATCCAGCGCAACCGGTTACAGCCTTTTCAATAAGGAAGGGACTGACTTTCGTGAAGTCACCTTCCTTCCGTCTCAGAACAGAATACCTCGGCACCGCCGGCAAAGTGGTAGAAGATGTCACGAATATTTCAGGGTCAGCAGAGGAGAAATGTCTCCTTCCCTTCACCTTCTGAGGGAGACCTTTTCTGGGAAAGGTTTTTTAAGGGACTCCTCAACTATATAATTATTTTGAGAAATTCAAATTTTGTTCCAACGAGTACCGGGGAAGTAACAGACCACCGCTACAGAGGCCATGGGACCATGACTAGGAGTAAATACAATAGGATGCTTCCTGGTCCCCTGAGGCCACCGTTCGATACTCACTAACGTAGAGCCATCCACCCAGTGGCACGATTCATTCCACCGTAGGTTATGATGTGTTTTCAAGCGGTACACACAACCTTGTCAAACTCCCCTACCAGTATTCTCTTAGTATTCAATTCAATTACTCTTCCTAAAGAGTAACAGCTATTTTCCGCCCTCCAAGAGGCTAAGTTATTGTAGGCCGGGCGTAGGGTTGGATTGCTTGGTGGGGCATTATTATTATTATTATTATTATTAGTATTATTAATATAATTTTACTATTATTATTATTATTATTCCATCTCACCCGTTGAGGAAAACACCTTATGTAAGTTCTGTTACGTAATGCGGACTTAACCGAAACTCATAACCGAATGAGAATACTATTTCTCGTGGACAGTGTGCCTCTTGGTCACGATGAACGTCAAAAACTCGTTTAACTAAGCAAAGTGGAGTGGTATGCTTGACGCTTTGGAGCATAAGTTTCGGATGCCCAGATACCTGTTTTGGATGATTAGAGATTAGGCCTATCTAAGAGACAGGACATCACTTTATAATACTGCAGCAGGATGGCGGATTGTAGAAGTCACAGCATGAGCAGTTCAGGGACCAATTCTTGGGCCAGACCTGTGGAATGCTTCACATTGTGGCATTCATCTGATGCACATGTATGAAAATACATTCTTAGTGGAGTACGTTGATGATATTGCAGCGGTTATTAGAACACGAGATGTAAAGCTGGCTCAGATGAGATTAAGGCAAGTTATGCGACGAGTGAGTTCCTGGATGACAGACCACGGCTTAAAACTGGCAGCTGACAGAACAGAGATCGTGCTAATTACAAAGAGACATCTGCTCAACATCTTGCCAATGCAAGTCGGGGAATAAACTGTGCAGACAAAAGCCGCGATTAAGTATTTGGGGATTCTGCTGGACACAAACTTAAGTTTTCGCCACAAATAAAACGGGCGGCTGATGAGGCTGCAACTGTGACCCCGGCGATGAGTAGAATTTGGCTAAAACAGCAGGCCAAAACCTTCCAAGCTATAATTACTGATGTCAGTTACGCACTCAATACTACTTTGTGGTGCAAACATGTGGCATGATGTACTCGCTCACAGACGACGCACGTCAGCAGTGCAGCGAAGTGGCGCACTCAGAGTGGCTTGCTCCTACCGCGAGGTTTCGGAGTCCGCGATTCTTGTCGTCGCGGGAATAATTCCAATCGATCTGCTGACACAGGAGGAAGGGCAAAGTAGATAATGTACAAGCACACAGGGAGGCCAGGAGTCATAATATGGTTCAGTGACAGGGAATATGGACCGCTATGCTTATAAAGCAGTTAGACTAATTGTAAAAACGGCAAGATTAATTATTTCATATCGCAGTTTCAAAACTGATCACGGTGTGTTTCGGGCTTACCTATATAGGATAGGGGAATCAGACTGCATTTTCTGCAAACGATGTGCACCGCACGTTTTCCACTTGTGACAGATGGGAAGAGGAGAGGCAAACCCTGGAAAATATAGTAGGACAGACCTCGCCCAAAAATATCATCGAAATAATACTGCGGAGCGGGCACCACTGGAATCAACTGGAATCAGCTAGCAGCCTACATAGAGAAGGTACAGAAGGCAAAAGAAGGTATCAGAAAATGATCTTGCTAGGGCCACTGACAGAGTAGCAGAAAACATGCAACGTGGACCCACTGAAGGTTTGAAACAGATGAACGTCCACAGGGCGAAGAACAAACGGCACCACCTTGAAGTATTGTGAAGCTGAGTCCCGAGGTTACTCCATGCTATGGGCAATAGGATTTGTGGTTTTAATAGGTGAGTCCCACACACCGTAGGAATACGGATCCTCCTGAGGTGGAAATTAATTTTCCATAGTCTCTCTCGTAAAAAATATTGTTATTATTATTATTATTGTTACATACACAAATATCACAAACATAATATTATACATTTCGGTGTGCACGTATTTAATCATCATAATTCGACTTGTTTTGACTTCTTTAACAATCTGTTTGTCCCCAGACCTCCACGTTTTAGTCTCAGAAGTGACTATCGGTAACATTAAACCAACGTTAAATTTGTTGCTTTTGAAATCGTTTGACCATTTTATATTGCTGCTGGTGAAACAGTGTAAATACAATACTTTGTGTAATTTCATTGAATCCATTACAGACATATTTACGATACAACGGGAGGTCAACGCTGAAGTATGTCAAGTGATGCCGGCGAATAATAATTTACAAAGCTGTCGTGTGTGTGTACTTTACCAGTAAAACTGAACGCTTTACTGTAGCTTGCAGTAAATGTATATACAAAAGGTATGACGTCAGTGGTCGCGGCAACAATGCTGATAGTCAATCCACAGCTTAGCGCTGCTGCCTAATTAAATCTAATTGTAGAATAATCAATTTGATTCAAATTATGAGTAAAACATTCAACGTGTGTCTTTAGTGTTTATCACAAAACGAAACGAAAAGAAACATAATTGTTTAATGTTATATACATTAGATTATAAGAATGTTATATTTATTACAAATGCTTGCTTTGTAATAAAAAATCTTTTACGACATTTAATACCCCACAAAAATTGGTCGCTCACGTCGGTGGTCCTGACTACTAGCGGTAATCGCTCACATATTGTCTGTATTTTTAAATTTTAATTTTTATCTTAAGATATTGAAAACAAATCTACAACAAAACTGTAAGAAATATAAAATAATGTTAACGAATAACAGAAATAAGACGAAGAAATAGTAATATTCATAACACTGTTCAGAGATTTCATATATATCGTTATCTTAGAAAACTCGAACTCAATTTCATAAAACGTTTAAAACTATTTTATTAGCATTTCATAGAAAATGAAATTACTTTTATATTGCTATTTATATTTATAGTTACAATCTGCAAGAAACAGAACTTTAAGATCTGAAATACTAAGACAGAAACAATGGTCTTCCTAGGAAAGAACCCTGTAAGAGGAAAAATTGTAATTGATAATAGTGTTTGCGGAGCAGACATCACATTTTAATTATTTTGTATGTGATATCCTATATAGGAAGGCTAACGATATAGAGAGAATGTTAAATAAATTTAGTTATACCTGTGGAACAATAAGACGACCATTGAAGAATAAAACGCTGAGGGAGACACAGCTGAAGTTCTATAAAGTCGTAGCTGTGCCGGCTTCAATGTATTAATGTAAAACAGGCTTCGAAAATGAAATTTTTAAGAGAAGTCAAGGTACGGAGTCTGAGAGATCATTTACGAAAGAACGACATAAAGAAAGACCTATTCAGTCGGTTCTGGATAGAATAAAGGAATACAGGCAGAATTGGAAGTCCGATGTGGAACGCACGGTAGGAACTTCTTTCCTAAAGAAGCGTATGAATATAAGCAAGTAGGAACGAGAGATCGTGGAAGACCTCGGGAAAATGGTCAGAGACTGTGAAGTTGGAACGGGCTATATCCCAAGCCGTGTAGTGGAAGAAGAAGAAGAAGGTGATTATCAGTTTTACCAGTACCACTTATAGCATAGTTTTACCAGTTATAAAACAACAACAACAATAACAAAAATACTCAAAGTAATAACACTAAACAGATCAAAGCACAACAATATTTTTATAAAAGTGATCTCATTAAATAAGTTAGAATATTATAAAGATATTAAAGAAATATTAAATTACGGTATTATATTTCTATTAAAATACCCATACGCATTTCTAAAATCTCCAAACCACCAGTAACAATAAAAAAGTGTCTTTAAATTCTCTTTTAACTAGGAAGAATTTTTTCTAAACATTTGTTAATAGATTAAAAAGTAATAGTCATGTAATAGTTTTACTCGTTACGTAATCCATAAACATACGTATCGTGGGGAGTAACAAAGTACATAACTACATTTGGCGATACTGTATGTTTTTTTTAATGAAAATTTGAAGAACCTCCTCAATTTTGATTTTAATTATTCTGTCCAGTTATGGGTCTATTTCATACACGTCAATACGCAAGACACACGTGTAGTTGAAGTCTATCCAGGCTGTTAATTAAATCTATTGTTCCCTATTGACCGCAGTCAGACTTAATGCAGTTGTTTAGTATTGTAGGAACGGGTTAATAATTGGCATTTTGTTACTGGACGATACGTTATTTATATCACCGAGTCGGAAATTTTGTTTCTTCACATAATACACTGTTACTTAATACATAATAAACTGTCGAACTGAAGTGTAGAGAGGTATTAACAACTACATATGCAAATTATTGAGGTCTCTCGGAACACTAAATTATCAGATTCTGTAAAAATGTAATGAATACAATAAACATAAACATTTATTAAACTCTCAGTGTGTTGTCACAAAATACTACAGCAGCTGTAGCTGTAGTTAGTGAGATTTATTCCTTCTAATTTAAAAGTCCGGGAGGCTGAAGTGTAAGGGATCAAAATGTTTTTAATTGCGTACCTCCAAGTGCACTATCAGATAAAAGATAACTTTAACAGAAATGTAAAATTAATATTTAGGCCTAGTTTTAACAATTTTGAATGTTTAGACACTACAACGAAAAGGTAATCAAAGGTTAGAAAAGATTTTTAAAACCCATGTGTATCAAACGAAAGAGAATTTCAACCTAAAATTAAATATGTTATAGTGCTCAGTTTAAAAAATTTCAAAAGAAATTTAAAAAGATCAAAATAAAAAAATGTTTATCCATGAAGATAATTTTATCAAACTAAAGAGAATTCTAAACCAGATCGAAATAAAGTCTTTAGTTTGAATTTTTTTTTTTTTTTTTTTTTTAATTCAGTAGCAACGTGGGCTAAAATTAGGTTTTAAGATTCTAGAAAAATTGTTAGTGTAGGCCTATATGTAGGCCATTTGTAAAACGACTGCATCAATTAAAACACTACAAAATTTTTGTTTTGTATACAGAATAATTAAATTTGATACTTTCCATATTGTTTGTAGCCTGTTCATTTGTGTAACATATACAAGTACACGTAAAATAAAAATAATAAAAAAAACATGTAGTATGCAGTAGTATGTGTCGTACATACAAAAAACTGTATTTACGCATTTGAAAAGTTAAAATTTGTTCATTTAATTTTATCTAATACTAACGAGTTTTGTTTAAAATGTTGAGCGATTTATGCAGCACAGGGATCTTACTAGTTTTTAATATTAGTATGTGACCACCAAATTTGGAAAATTGTAAGTGTAAACTTTATATACAAAAAGAAAAAAAAATATAAAATCTAGAATATCCCACTTGTACCGTATTAGAGCTTGCACTGACACTGCTACTTTCTTCTTGTATTTTGGTAGACTACATATACTTTATGATTCAACAGACGTTCTGTTAATAAGTTAGTCTCCTCAGTAGACCTCAATAGACTGTAAAATCTTTGTTGTATTCTGTTAATTCCTTTTCAAAAGAGAGAATTTTATTCAACCGTGAGTATATTATTCGTATGGAGAATGTTAGTCACTTCTGTTAGGTGGGTTGTGTGGTTACTGCTAATAACAAATGCCTTCCGAAGATTACCAACGGCCAAGAGTTTTTTGACGTGTATTTCGACACAAAAAATTTCTGCAAAACATTCTGGAAGGCTTAGTTTGCCGAACTTAGAGAGTATGATCTATGTATGGTGTTTGCCTACATATAGATAATACTTTACCTAAAATTTAACATAATGTTGTGGTAATGGGATGCAGAAAAGATTTATATGTCGTTGGAGCATCATAGTTTGCTTTCAGAGAAATGTAAACATGTAAATATTTTATCACGTCAACTTATCAGTTTCTTTACAAGTTGACACTGCAAGTTGAGATACTATGATTAATCTTACTTAAAGTTTGTTAAAGAATTTTGATAGCATACTAAGCTATATTACTCAATTTAAATTTGAATTCCGTTCTTTGTAAGCGTCCGTAAATGGCAAGTCGTCTTGAACAAATTTGCATCACCAGACTACAAACTGAGCACACGGACATGACGTCTAGTCCTTCCTGCAAGGATTAGATCGACTCGTTCGCACATGTGGCGCAACATTTACAGTGAAACACATAAGCGAAGACTGCACTGCTCTTGTAAAACTGAGGCAGAGACACAGAGTAAAAAAAGATAACCTTAAAGAAGACCTCGGAAACGAACAGTTAGCAATAGACAGAACTCTGTCCTTCCTAAAAGCAGCAAGATTACTGTTTAAGCTTTGAAAATATTTTGCGCCTTAGTGTGTACGAATTTATACTCTCGCTGAGTCATCGAAACGTCCCGTCGAGCAACGCTCCCGGTAGACGTCGTTGGGCTAAAAGCCTTTTTTGTCCAGCCCCCAAAACAAAAAAATTAGAGTACTACTACTACTACTACTACTACTACTTTTAACATTTAATTTTTAACATTAAGGTTATATTATCTTTTTAATGTCCCGCGTGTGGACGCCAATTTAACAATATAAAACGAGTTTTACCCGTTTACGCCCAGCGATGTGGACGCCAATTTAACAATATTTTTATATGTTTGACGTTGTGTGCGTCAATTTTAACATTAATTACTGTTTATTCTCTTTATCTCAGGGTTAAAATAATAAATGCTCATTTCTACTGATAACTCTTAAATTTATTCACATTAGTTTGCTATTACTTGTAAATATAAGATAGCACAAAATTCTACGTACTCATTAGTACTTGTAAATATATAAATTTAACACATTACCAAAATTTAATACTCATGGCTGAATCGTAAATATCAAACAATAATACATTAATAAAATTGAATACTCATTAAATTGTAACTATCAAATACTCATTAAATTGTAAATATCAAAATAATACATTAATAAAATTAGTTATCCAAACTCAATCTAATGGTTGCATATTAATGATCATTCATCAATTGCGTTTAGTACTTAAGTAACTTATAATGTTTAGCTTCATCTTATAAATTCTTAATATGAATATCTCTTAAGTTGTTACTATATTTTGTAATTACGGATTCATTTAGAACTTGGAAATAAACATTACTCCAAACTGATAAACAATGATAATTTTACTTCTACACAAACTTTAGAATCGATTTCTTTAATTCCTTTGCGATTACTTTATTGAATTTTATTGTGTGTGGATTCTTTGAGATGACAGACAGTGGATCTAAATTAATTAAGACATGTTTTACTATACTTGGTATTCGAATATCCAATCACTCGGTGGTTGCGGTGACGATTCTCTCATGTCGATCGTTCTAGAATCGTGCAGATAACTCCTCCAGATGATAGATGGCACTGGATGAATTCCACGATGTCACTCACAGACACTTCACTCACCAACTCCACGCATTCGGATTATAATTTATGAATAAAAGTTAGCATTCTTTGTTGTACATCGACATCGTAAATTATTTCAAATCTGAATTAATATCACGCATCTTTGTTGCGGTATGTCTGGTTATTAAGTGTTCATGAATGTAGTTTGTGTTGTTAATCGTTGTTAATGTTCACTGGTAGGCTAATAGTGTGACTCTACTTCATAGTTCGTTCGCTTGTAATGACTGTATTAATTTTTGTTATAAGTTCGAAAACTACTTTCTCACACTGTGTATCAAATTATTCTAAGTTCGATAAAATGCTAATTTCTCCCGTCACCGACTTCACTCCGATCGCGTCCGAAATTTTGTTAGAACTCCTTGAGCGCGTTCCTGTCTCCTTCCTATATTTTCCTTACCAAATCTCCCACCAGACTCCTGATTCCAACGACGCCGTGTCCTT
Source organism: Magicicada septendecula (assembly GCA_034769895.1). Classification (NCBI taxonomy): domain Eukaryota; kingdom Metazoa; phylum Arthropoda; class Insecta; order Hemiptera; family Cicadidae; genus Magicicada; species Magicicada septendecula. The sequence continues at coordinate 58,396,514 of CM068375.1, read as the reverse complement.
ATTGGTTTCATATTTTTCCCTCCAAGTCCAAATACCACCTATTTTTTCAAAGGCGTTCTCTGATAGGGCTTCTGGTTCCCCACCAGCTTCTTCCCTTGCTTCATATTTTGAGGTCGTTGTCATTTCCAGACAACGCAGCAATAAATTGTATCTGTCGTTTTTTCTAAAATCTTCAGTGACAACTCTGAGTTTCTCTTCCATTTTCATTGTTTCTTAACTTCGTCGCTCTGCCGTTATTATCTATTGTTGTTCAAGGGCCTCGCCTACCCTTTTTTGAAAGTTGGTTTTTTCTTTTAGTTGCCAGGCAACACCCCATCCTTGAGTTTGGACGTACTCTCTGCGCTTTCGTTTCCAAGTAAGGTCAAAACCCTGTCATCGACCGCTGGAGTCCTTCAAATCAATCCACCCTTCGTCGCTTTCTCCTGACAGCTGGCGTACACATGTATGCTTGACCACTGTTAAGCCTTTACTCCTTTAATGGCTCTGTACACATTGTATGTAGTTTTCTATGGAATCAATGTGTTTTCACAAAAAACTGGTGTTCTACGTACCGGGAGCAATGAACTCTGTTCACAGGGTAGGCGTTGTAGCAACCTAAGAAATTTATGACCTGTCCGTCACTACAGCGTGCTTGTTCATTCCCCTATTGTCCCTTACAAAATATGTTTTCCACACATACACCCTTCGTTATTGCTTTCAGCGACATTCCTTACTGCTAATTATAAAATAAAACTTTTCGAAATTTTTTTTTTTTGTTATATTGTCCCCAAATTTTGTCAGTTTGGATGGGCTCTGTACATCCAAAATTGATCCAAAATTTTGCGCCCTTTCAGTAAGGTTTAAATGCCAAATCTGCTTCCCAATGTGTGTACTTTGTGTTGCCTTGTAGTGGCTCGTTCTTCATTGGACCTAGTATAGTGTTGTTTACATTTACTCGTTGACCAATATTCTCAGCGTAACAGAAAAAGGTTCGTTACATAATGGTAACCACACCCCAGCCCCTCTAAAGTACTTTCGCTTTCAACATCCTAAATGAATCCGTTTTTTTTTTCACTCTAATTAACATGTTATTATATTTACAAATTTATATTTAGTCTAAATCTTAAACTAAATTTGTAATTCTCCTTAACTATTCTTCATATAATATTTCAATATCTACAAAATTCAATTACACAATTATTCGATACTGGTATTAATATTTCTTGCCTTTACGATTAATTTTCTTTGTATCTTTTAATACATTTCATTTTTATGTCACAAATTACTAAAATATGCATCAATATCTCCACATTAATTGACTTTAAAAAACTTACCACATATATATAGAATTCTTAGTGACCATCATACTTTCTATCATCACTAAATTATAAATAGCACATTGGTATTAATAATAATAATACGTATTTCTATATCCTAATTCACTATAGTTTTCTAACCTATTTTATTATTACTGTCTCTGGTTAGTCCATATTTTCTGATATCTCGCTAGCATTTTCAAAAAAAAAACATTTTTTCTTTTCTATTTACTAACATCTTGGAACACAACTATATTATACAATCTTATACTAAGCTTGTAAGTTGTCCTTACGTAAACATGATCTTAAATACATACAACTTGAATATTTCTCTCACAATTCTATTAATTGTCTTCACATATATATCATTTAAACATTTGCCCTTCTATTTTCTTCACTCTTATTGACATCTATTATCATTAATTGTTTTATTCATAATCATTAACATGACATTTATTGACTATGACAACTAATCATTAAATATAATTCATTTTATACACTTGCTTTCTTATTTCTATTTTCTTTTATCTCGTGTTACTACTAAGACATTTCATTAATTGTTCTAGCAAATTTTAATAATTCTTTTACATTTTTGATAGGCCCCCCCCCCCTAAGCCCCTGAATGATATTTCTTCAGTTGCCTAGTATTGAAGATGCCCCTTATCGTACCGTTGCTGGATTCGTCCTGCAGTTTATATGTAGCGTTTCCTACTTTTTGTATTATTGTGTACGGACCTTCATACAGCGCGCAGAATTTTCCGATAATATTCTGTGTTGCGTCAGATAAATTCACTGCTCGTATAAGGACCTTGTCTCCTACGTCAAAGTCAGTAATCTTATTCATTTGATTTATTCGGGCAGCCTGCCGCTCACCTCTTTCCTTTATTCGTAATTGTAATTTCTCTACCTTTACTCCCTCATCATTCTTCACTATTGGGTCTAAATATTTCTCCCAATGCCTGGTTGGTTTCGTTCCAAACTGGGCTTCATGTGGTGTTGTTCCTATAGTTTCTTGATATGTTTCGTTAAGACACGCTTTAATCGTCTTGATGTACGTCGCCCATTTTGTATGCCTTTCACGTACAAAAATCCGGAACATGTTTCCGAGTTGCCTGTTCCACCGTTCGGCAATATTGGTGCATGGATTTCTAATGGCTGTGTATTTTGGTTTAATGTTTAATTGTCCCAGACCTTTTGTCCATCTGCGCGATGTATACTGTGTACCGTTATCTGTCAAAATACTATCTGGTTTCCCGTGGGTCGTTATGTATTGTTGTAGTCTTTTGAGCGTCACATTTGTAGTAGCCCTACGCAGTGTATATAATTCTACGTATTTAGTAAAATTATCGACAACAACTAATAAATATTTCACTCCACCACTGGATACAGGGAGTGGACCATAATAGTCCATGCTAATTAATTCCCCTTTGCGTGATGGCAATATCGGTCGTGTTTCTCCGGTGATATTTCGATTCCCGCTATCCTTGCACCTTTGACAAAGATCACAGCATTTTATGACTTGGCTGATAGTTCTGAACATGGTGTCCATAGTAAAGTGTTCCCTTATCAGCTGTTGTGTCTTTTTCGTCCCTGGGTGTCCGTCCATCTGGTGAATTTCTTGGATCAATTCGACTCTAAATTCTTTTGGAATATATAGTTTCCACTGGTTTTTCCAACTGCGATATAATTTATTATTTATTAATTTAAAATGCTGATTCATTTGGTCCTCATTTCCCTCCTTAATCTTGATTATAATTTGTTTTATCTTATCGTTTGCGAGTTGCATTTGATTTATATTTCGTAATTTAGCGGCAGTGTCCTTATTCATTTTTATTTCAATTGCATGTATATAATATTCATGTTTATCTTCGGCTAGTACATTCCTGTTGTTATCTTCCGGGTATCGGCTCAGTATGTCTGCGACTAAGTTCTCCTTCCCCTTGCAGTGTAGAATTTTGAAGTTGTATTCCTGAATGCTGAGTATCCACCTAGTAATCCGGGTATTGTTTAAATGGCACTTTTGAATAAAGGTTAACGCTTTGTTATCTGTTATTATTGTTAGCGGTTGACCTAATATGTAGATCCGGAACCTTTTTAAACATTGTACTATGGCAAGCAGTTCTTTTTCTGTAGTAAAGTAGTTTTTTCGGCGTTCTTAAAGGTTCTACTTGTGTATGCGATGACGGCGATCTCCCCTTCCTGATCGATCTGATACAGCTGGCCCCCGTATGCATAATTACTTGCATCACATTGTAGGTAAAACCGTTTTCCTTGTATAGGAAATTTGAGCATAACGGTATCTATGAATAATTTCTTCACTCGCTGGAATTGTTCTTCCATGGCAGAATCCCATTGGAATTTATTTCCTTTTTGTAACAGTCTTAATAATGGTTGTGTTACTCTGCATATTTGCTGGTGAATTTGTTGTAAAAGTTAGTAAGCCCCAAGAAACCTTTTAATTGCTTGGGGTTTCTTGGTGCAGGAAAATTCATGATAGCAGCTACTTTCTCCGGTGTTGGTTTAATCCCATTTGTGGTCAAACAGTAGCCAAGATACTGAATTTCTTTGCGGAAAAATTGTGATTTCTGTAAATTAATAGTCATATTGGCATTTCTTAAGTTTTCTAATAGCCCTTTTAAATGTATTATGTGTTCCTGTTCACTCTGCGAAAAACATAGAATATCATCTACATAGATGATTGTGTTTTCCTTGACTTCTTCCGTAAGTACGTGGTCAAGTCCACGTGCTAAGCTCGCGAATGGTGTAACTTTAAAACGATAACATCGGCCTTCATATAAAAAACCCGTGTAATCACGACAATTCTCATTTAGTGGCACCTGCCAAAAACTATTGGTTAGGTCTATAGTAGACATAACTTTTATATTACTACATCTAGCTAATAATTCGTTTATCGGTGGCGGTCCTTCATAATCTGGGATAGTTATACTATTTACCTTTCGGGCGTCCAGACATAATCGCACCTTCCCGTCCCTTTTTATTACAGTCACCAGAGGTTGAATGTAGGGGCTTTGGGCCCTTTCAATAATCCCATACTCCAGCATTCGCTTAATTTCAGTCTTTACTGCGTCTTGATACTTAATAGGAACAGGCCACCCTTTTTGCAGGTAAGGCGTGTTATCAGTCACCTTGAAGTAATGTTTGTATCCCGTTATGAGGCCTGGTCGATCTTCAAATACTTCTTTGTTTTCATATAAAAGCTGTTCTAATTGGCTTCTTCTTGTTAGGTCCACCCCTTCAATTTCGTCGAGTTTCTTATATATTTCCGCCTCTATGTTACTTACGTCTTCCTTTATAACCATAAGAGGTATTTCACAAGAACCTTCTTCCTCAATTGTTCCCAATATATTTTGTACTTGTATCTTTTTTTCTGGTATATTAATTATGCTTTTTGTTTGCTGAAGAAAATTCATACCCAGTATGCATTCTCTCACCAGCCCTGGTATAATTAAGAAGACACAGTCAAAACTTACACTATTATTAATACAAATTTCGCAAAATATTTGTTTTCTAACATGTTCAGATTTATTTCCTATAGCGCTAACTATAGTGGTGTCGTTAACGCTTAGGATTTCATGATTCCCAAGCTTCTTTTGATTGTTATTATACCATTTCTCGGACAGTGCATTTAGTGAAGATCCTGTATCAATTAAAGCATTTACATGTATGTTGTTGATTTTAATTGATAACTCTGGGCTTTTAAGATTCTTCAAGTCAATGCTTTGTTCACTCTCTTCCATTAACTCATGTCTTATATTTGGGAAAAGTGTTTCTATGTATTCATCGTGTTTTGTTAATTTGTTGTTCGGTTTATAAACCGAGTTCATTACCCTTGCTGTTGACAGTCACTTTTGCTCTTGTTTTGTGTAAATAGGCCGAACGCTCCCCTTACTACTGGACGCGTGACTTTCTATTTCTAAAGAATTTATAACTGGTTTCTCACTTTCTATTTTTGGTCGGGGTGGGAATTTTTGCTTCCACCCTTGTTTTGGTTCATCGACCTGGTGTTTCTGGAAACCCTTGTGTTCGTCTTGTCGCCTTATTTGTCTTTCATTTGTTTTCATATATTCATTATTATTTCTCGTATTTATACACATGTATTCTCGCAGTAACGCTTCAAAACTGTTAATCGATGTTACTCCTCTTGTGACAACCGCTATTTGTATTTCTTTGGTATAATGGCGCGCTAATTTAGTTATCATGTGCCGGTCTGAAAGGACTGGTATAAGTTGTCTACATTTTAACACACACCTTTCCATATATTGGATCATGTTGAGCGAACCGTTTTGATTGAATCGCCCGTACTCCAACTGATCGCGGATTTGGTCTTGATGAGTAGAGCTCCAATATTTTTCCGTAAATATCTCTTCAAATTCCTTGAACGTATTTATTTGTCCTCTTACTATTCGCCACCAGATAGCCGCTTCCCCTGTTAGATGTCGGCCTATCCATCTAGTGTTGTCTTCACTATAGTATATCTCCTGGAGTTCTCGCAACTCCTTCAAGAACTCGATTGGGAAGTTATCTTCTCCGTCAAATGTGATATCTTTATTTATGCTCGTCCCATTTACGGCGACGGCTGGTCTCTGCTCCATTTCTTCCAGTCTACGCTGTACTCTTTGTTGACTTTCCCGTACGGTCGTAAGGTTGTTTGCTATTTCGTCCAGTCTTCTACCCTTTTCCGTGGAGACGTCATTTAACTTCTCTTCCGTACTGCGGTGCGCTTCCTTGATGCTTCTTACTTGCTGTTCTACGCTTTCCATTTGGTGTTGATTTTGTTGTTGAGTGTTGGTTATGGCTTCCTGCCATTCTTTCCTGTCCGTTTCTCGGTTTTCCTTATTTTCTTTCGCCTGCTTCTTTAATTCTTTGCTAAATTCTTTGATTCCGCTTTCGCTCTTCTTCTGTACTTCTTCTAACTTTTCTGACTGTCTTTGTAGTTCAGTACCCACCTGGTGGATTTTTCCTTGTAGATCTCCTCTCATTAGCTCTATTTTTTCGTCTAATTTCTCAGCGAGTTGTTTACCTATTTCTTCATTCTGTTTTTTCGTTTCTTCAATTTTCCTTATTGTCTCTTCATGTTGCATTTTTGATTCTTCATGTAATTTTTTCGTTTCTTCTTCTCTCTTTCTTTCCGATTCTTCAAATTGTTGTTTCATCCATGCCATTAACATTTGAAAATTTGCTTCAGATGACTGCGACTGTGATTGCGGTCCCCCGGCCCTAGTTCCTACACCGGTTGTTGAGCTTTCTTCATTCATTACGTTTCCGTCCTCAGGCTGCTCATAGCCCATCTGGTTATTGATATCAAACTCATTTGAATTCTCTCCACTAGATGCCATTTTAGCTTGACTTCGGGTTATCATTCAGAGACTTAGAGACCGATATACGACAACAAAATATAGCTTAAGCTACTTACATGTACTTATTTTAAACTTATTACTAGCCACTGTCTGTCACTGCCCTAGCTTACTATTTTATCAAGCCGTGCGGTGCGGCGCCAATTTAACATATAATTTTTAACATTAAGGTTTTATTATCTTTTTAATGTCCCGCGTGTGGACGCCAATTTAACAATATAAAACGAGTTTTACCCGTTTACGCCCAGCGATGTGGACGCCAATTTAACAATATTTTTATATGTTTGACGTTGTGTGCGTCAATTTTAACATTAATTACTGTTTATTCTCTTTATCTCAGGGTTAAAATAATAAATGCTCATTTCTACTGATAACTCTTAAATTTATTCACATTAGTTTGCTATTACTTGTAAATATAAGATAGCACAAAATTCTACGTACTCATTAGTACTTGTAAATATATAAATTTAACACATTACCAAAATTTAATACTCATGGCTGAATCGTAAATATCAAACAATAATACATTAATAAAATTGAATACTCATTAAATTGTAACTATCAAATACTCATTAAATTGTAAATATCAAAATAATACATTAATAAAATTAGTTATCCAAACTCAATCTAATGGTTGCATATTAATGATCATTCATCAATTGCGTTTAGTACTTAAGTAACTTATAATGTTTAGCTTCATCTTATAAATTCTTAATATGAATATCTCTTAAGTTGTTACTATATTTTGTAATTACGGATTCATTTAGAACTTGGAAATAAACATTACTCCAAACTGATAAACAATGATAATTTTACTTCTACACAAACTTTAGAATCGATTTCTTTAATTCCTTTGCGATTACTTTATTGAATTTTATTGTGTGTGGATTCTTTGAGATGACAGACAGTGGATCTAAATTAATTAAGACATGTTTTACTATACTTGGTATTCGAATATCCAATCACTCGGTGTTTGCGGTGACGATTCTCTCATCTCGATCGTTCTAGAATCGTGCAGATAACTCCTCCAGATGATAGATGGCACTGGATGAATTCCACGATGTCACTCACAGACACTTCACTCACCAACTCCACGCATTCGGATTATAATTTATGAATAAAAGTTAGCATTCTTTGTTGTACATCGACATCGTAAATTATTTCAAATCTGAATTAATATCACGCATCTTTGTTGCGGTATGTCTGGTTATTAAGTGTTCATGAATGTAGTTTGTGTTGTTAATCGTTGTTAATGTTCACTGGTAGGCTAATAGTGTGACTCTACTTCATAGTTCGTTCGCTTGTAATGACTGTATTAATTTTTGTTATAAGTTCGAAAACTACTTTCTCACACTGTGTATCAAATTATTCTAAGTTCGATAAAATGCTAATTTCTCCCGTCACCGACTTCACTCCGATCGCGTCCGAAATTTTGTTAGAACTCCTTGAGCGCGTTCCTGTCTCCTTCCTATATTTTCCTTACCAAATCTCCCACCAGACTCCTGATTCCAACGACGCCGTGTCCTTATTGGTTTCATATTTTTCCCTCCAAGTCCAAATACCACCTATTTTTTCAAAGGCGTTCTCTGATAGGGCTTCTGGTTCCCCACCAGCTTCTTCCCTTGCTTCATATTTTGAGGTCGTTGTCATTTCCAGACAACGCAGCAATAAATTGTATCTGTCGTTTTTTCTAAAATCTTCAGTGACAACTCTGAGTTTCTCTTCCATTTTCATTGTTTCTTAACTTCGTCGCTCTGCCGTTATTATCTATTGTTGTTCAAGGGCCTCGCCTACCCTTTTTTGAAAGTTGGTTTTTTCTTTTAGTTACCAGGCAACACCCCATCCTTGAGTTTGGACGTACTCTCTGCGCTTTCGTTTCCAAGTAAGGTCAAAACCCTGTCATCGACCGCTGGAGTCCTTCAAATCAATCCACCCTTCGTCGCTTTCTCCTGACAGCTGGCGTACACATGTATGCTTGACCACTGTTAAGCCTTTACTCCTTTAATGGCTCTGTACACATTGTATGTAGTTTTCTATGGAATCAATGTGTTTTCACAAAAAACTGGTGTTCTACGTACCGGGAGCAATGAACTCTGTTCACAGGGTAGGCGTTGTAGCAACCTAAGAAATTTATGACCTGTCCGTCACTACAGCGTGCTTGTTCGTTCCCCTATTGTCCCTTACAAAATATGTTTTCCACACATACACCCTTCGTTATTGCTTTCAGCGACATTCCTTACTGCTAATTATAAAATAAAACTTTTCGAAATTTTTTTTTTTTGTTATATTGTCCCCAAATTTTGTCAGTTTGGATGGACTCTGTACATCCAAAATTGATCCAAAATTTTGCGCCCTTTCAGTAAGGTTTAAATGCCAAATCTGCTTCCCAATGTGTGTACTTTGTGTTGCCTTGTAGTGGCTCGTTCTTCATTGGACCTAGTATAGTGTTGTTTACATTTACTCGTTGACCAATATTCTCAGCGTAACAGAAAAAGGTTCGTTACATAATGGTAACCACACCCCAGCCCCTCTAAAGTACTTTCGCTTTCAACATCCTAAATGAATCCGTTTTTTTTTTCACTCTAATTAACATGTTATTATATTTACAAATTTATATTTAGTCTAAATCTTAAACTAAATTTGTAATTCTCCTTAACTATTCTTCATATAATATTTCAATATCTACAAAATTCAATTACACAATTATTCGATACTGGTATTAATATTTCTTGCCTTTACGATTAATTTTCTTTGTATCTTTTAATACATTTCATTTTTATGTCACAAATTACTAAAATATGCATCAATATCTCCACATTAATTGACTTTAAAAAACTTACCACATATATATAGAATTCTTAGTGACCATCATACTTTCTATCATCACTAAATTATAAATAGCACATTGGTATTAATAATAATAATACGTATTTCTATATCCTAATTCACTATAGTTTTCTAACCTATTTTATTATTACTGTCTCTGGTTAGTCCATATTTTCTGATATCTCGCTAGCATTTTCAAAAAAAAAAAATTTTTTCTTTTCTATTTACTAACATCTTGGAACACAACTATATTATACAATCTTATACTAAGCTTGTAAGTTGTCCTTACGTTAACATGATCTTAAATACATACAACTTGAATATTTCTCTCACAATTCTATTAATTGTCTTCACATATATATCATTTAAACATTTGCCCTTCTATTTTCTTCACTCTTATTGACATCTATTATTATTAATTGTTTTATTCATAATCATTAACATGACATTTATTGACTATGACAACTAATCATTAAATATAATTCATTTTATACACTTGCTTTCTTATTTCTATTTTCTTTTATCTCGTGTTACTACTAAGACATTTCATTAATTGTTCTAGCAAATTTTAATAATTCTTTTACATTTTTGATAGGCCCCCCCCCCTAAGCCCCTGAATGATATTTCTTCAGTTGCCTAGTATTGAAGATGCCCCTTATCGTACCGTTGCTGGATTCGTCCTGCAGTTTATATGTAGCGTTTCCTACTTTTTGTATTATTGTGTACGGACCTTCATACAGCGCGCAGAATTTTCCGATAATATTCTGTGTTGCGTCAGATAAATTCACTGCTCGTATAAGGACCTTGTCTCCTACGTCAAAGTCAGTAATCTTATTCATTTGATTTATTCGGGCAGCCTGCCGCTCACCTCTTTCCTTTATTCGTAATTGTAATTTCTCTACCTTTACTCCCTCATCATTCTTCACTATTGGGTCTAAATATTTCTCCCAATGCCTGGTTGGTTTCGTTCCAAACTGGGCTTCATGTGGTGTTGTTCCTATAGTTTCTTGATATGTTTCGTTAAGACACGCTTTAATCGTCTTGATGTACGTCGCCCATTTTGTATGCCTTTCACGTACAAAAATCCGGAACATGTTTCCGAGTTGCCTGTTCCACCGTTCGGCAATATTGGTGCATGGATTTCTAATGGCTGTGTATTTTGGTTTAATGTTTAATTGTCCCAGACCTTTTGTCCATCTGCGCGATGTATACTGTGTACCGTTATCTGTCAAAATACTATCTGGTTTCCCGTGGGTCGTTATGTATTGTTGTAGTCTTTTGAGCGTCACATTTGTAGTAGCCCTACGCAGTGTATATAATTCTACGTATTTAGTAAAATTATCGACAACAACTAATAAATATTTCACTCCACCACTGGATACAGGGAGTGGACCATAATAGTCCATGCTAATTAATTCCCCTTTGCGTGATGGCAATATCGGTCGTGTTTCTCCGGTGATATTTCGATTCCCGCTATCCTTGCACCTTTGACAAAGATCACAGCATTTTATGACTTGGCTGATAGTTCTGAACATGGTGTCCATAGTAAAGTGTTCCCTTATCAGCTGTTGTGTCTTTTTCGTCCCTGGGTGTCCGTCCATCTGGTGAATTTCTTGGATCAATTCGACTCTAAATTCTTTTGGAATATATAGTTTCCACTGGTTTTTCCAACTGCGATATAATTTATTATTTATTAATTTAAAATGCTGATTCATTTGGTCCTCATTTCCCTCCTTAATCTTGATTATAATTTGTTTTATCTTATCGTTTGCGAGTTGCATTTGATTTATATTTCGTAATTTAGCGGCAGTGTCCTTATTCATTTTTATTTCAATTGCATGTATATAATATTCATGTTTATCTTCGGCTAGTACATTCCTGTTGTTATCTTCCGGGTATCGGCTCAGTATGTCTGCGACTAAGTTCTCCTTCCCCTTGCAGTGTAGAATTTTGAAGTTGTATTCCTGAATGCTGAGTATCCACCTAGTAATCCGGGTATTGTTTAAATGGCACTTTTGAATAAAGGTTAACGCTTTGTTATCTGTTATTATTGTTAGCGGTTGACCTAATATGTAGATCCGGAACCTTTTTAAACATTGTACTATGGCAAGCAGTTCTTTTTCTGTAGTAAAGTAGTTTTTTCGGCGTTCTTAAAGGTTCTACTTGTGTATGCGATGACGGCGATCTCCCCTTCCTGATCGATCTGATACAGCTGGCCCCCGTATGCATAATTACTTGCATCACATTGTAGGTAAAACCGTTTTCCTTGTATAGGAAATTTGAGCATAACGGTATCTATGAATAATTTCTTCACTCGCTGGAATTGTTCTTCCATGGCAGAATCCCATTGGAATATTTCCTTTTTGTAACAGTCTTAATAATGGTTGTGTATACTCTGCATATTTGCTGGTGAATTTGTTGTAAAAGTTAGTAAGCCCCAAGAAACCTTTTAATTGCTTGGGGTTTCTTGGTGCAGGAAAATTCATGATAGCAGCTACTTTCTCCGGTGTTGGTTTAATCCCATTTGTGGTCAAACAGTAGCCAAGATACTGAATTTCTTTGCGGAAAAATTGTGATTTCTGTAAATTAATAGTCATATTGGCATTTCTTAAGTTTTCTAATAGCCCTTTTAAATGTATTATGTGTTCCTGTTCACTCTGCGAAAAACATAGAATATCATCTACATAGATGATTGTGTTTTCCTTGACTTCTTCCGTAAGTACGTGGTCAAGTCCACGTGCTAAGCTCGCGAATGGTGTAACTTTAAAACGATAACATCGGCCTTCATATAAAAAACCCGTGTAATCACGACAATTCTCATTTAGTGGCACCTGCCAAAAACTATTGGTTAGGTCTATAGTAGACATAACTTTTATATTACTACATCTAGCTAATAATTCGTTTATCGGTGGCGGTCCTTCATAATCTGGGATAGTTATACTATTTACCTTTCGGGCGTCCAGACATAATCGCACCTTCCCGTCCCTTTTTATTACAGTCACCAGAGGTTGAATGTAGGGGCTTTGGGCCCTTTCAATAATCCCATACTCCAGCATTCGCTTAATTTCAGTCTTTACTGCGTCTTGATACTTAATAGGAACAGGCCACCCTTTTTGCAGGTAAGGCGTGTTATCAGTCACCTTGAAGTAATGTTTGTATCCCGTTATGAGGCCTGGTCGATCTTCAAATACTTCTTTGTTTTCATATAAAAGCTGTTCTAATTGGCTTCTTCTTGTTAGGTCCACCCCTTCAATTTCGTCGAGTTTCTTATATATTTCCGCCTCTATGTTACTTACGTCTTCCTTTATAACCATAAGAGGTATTTCACAAGAACCTTCTTCCTCAATTGTTCCTAATATATTTTGTACTTTTATCTTTTTTTCTGGTATATTAATTATGCTTTTTGTTTGCTGAAGAAAATTCATACCCAGTATGCATTCTCTCACCAGCCCTGGTATAATTAAGAAGACACAGTCAAAACTTACACTATTATTAATACAAATTTCGCAAAATATTTGTTTTCTAACATGTTCAGATTTATTTCCTATAGCGCTAACTATAGTGGTGTCGTTAACGCTTAGGATTTCATGATTCCCAAGCTTCTTTTGATTGTTATTATACCATTTCTCGGACAGTGCATTTAGTGAAGATCCTGTATCAATTAAAGCATTTACATGTATGTTGTTGATTTTAATTGATAACTCTGGGCTTTTAAGATTCTTCAAGTCAATGCTTTGTTCACTCTCTTCCATTAACTCATGTCTTATATTTGGGAAAAGTGTTTCTATGTATTCATCGTGTTTTGTTAATTTGTTGTTCGGTTTATAAACCGAGTTCATTACCCTTGCTGTTGACAGTCACTTTTGCTCTTGTTTTGTGTAAATAGGCCGAACGCTCCCCTTACTACTGGACGCGTGACTTTCTATTTCTAAAGAATTTATAACTGGTTTCTCACTTTCTATTTTTGGTCGGGGTGGGAATTTTTGCTTCCACCCTTGTTTTGGTTCATCGACCTGGTGTTTCTGGAAACCCTTGTGTTCGTCTTGTCGCCTTATTTGTCTTTCATTTGTTTTCATATATTCATTATTATTTCTCGTATTTATACACATGTATTCTCGCAGTAACGCTTCAAAACTGTTAATCGATGTTACTCCTCTTGTGACAACCGCTATTTGTATTTCTTTGGTATAATGGCGCGCTAATTTAGTTATCATGTGCCGGTCTGAAAGGACTGGTATAAGTTGTCTACATTTTAACACACACCTTTCCATATATTGGATCATGTTGAGCGAACCGTTTTGATTGAATCGCCCGTACTCCAACTGATCGCGGATTTGGTCTTGATGAGTAGAGCTCCAATATTTTTCCGTAAATATCTCTTCAAATTCCTTGAACGTATTTATTTGTCCTCTTACTATTCGCCACCAGATAGCCGCTTCCCCTGTTAGATGTCGGCCTATCCATCTAGTGTTGTCTTCACTATAGTATATCTCCTGGAGTTCTCGCAACTCCTTCAAGAACTCGATTGGGAAGTTATCTTCTCCGTCAAATGTGATATCTTTATTTATGCTCGTCCCATTTACGGCGACGGCTGGTCTCTGCTCCATTTCTTCCAGTCTACGCTGTACTCTTTGTTGACTTTCCCGTACGGTCGTAAGGTTGTTTGCTATTTCGTCCAGTCTTCTACCCTTTTCCGTGGAGACGTCATTTAACTTCTCTTCCGTACTGCGGTGCGCTTCCTTGATGCTTCTTACTTGCTGTTCTACGCTTTCCATTTGGTGTTGATTTTGTTGTTGAGTGTTGGTTATGGCTTCCTGCCATTCTTTCCTGTCCTTTTCTCGGTTTTCCTTATTTTCTTTCGCCTGCTTCTTTAATTCTTTGCTAAATTCTTTGATTCCGCTTTCGCTCTTCTTCTGTACTTCTTCTAACTTTTCTGACTGTCTTTGTAGTTCAGTACCCACCTGGTGGATTTTTCCTTGTAGATCTCCTCTCATTAGCTCTATTTTTTCGTCTAATTTCTCAGCGAGTTGTTTACCTATTTCTTCATTCTGTTTTTTCGTTTCTTCAATTTTCCTTATTGTCTCTTCATGTTGCATTTTTGATTCTTCATGTAATTTTTTCGTTTCTTCTTCTCTCTTTCTTTCCGATTCTTCAAATTGTTGTTTCATCCATGCCATTAACATTTGAAAATTTGCTTCAGATGACTGCGACTGTGATTGCGGTCCCCCGGCCCTAGTTCCTACACCGGTTGTTGAGCTTTCTTCATTCATTACGTTTCCGTCCTCAGGCTGCTCATAGCCCATCTGGTTATTGATATCAAACTCATTTGAATTCTCTCCACTAGATGCCATTTTAGCTTGACTTCGGGTTATCATTCACAGACTTAGAGACCGATATACGACAACAAAATATAGCTTAAGCTACTTACATGTACTTATTTTAAACTTATTACTAGCCACTGTCTGTCACTGCCCTAGCTTACTATTTTATCAAGCCGTGCGGTGCGGCGCCAATTTAACATATAATTTTTAACATTAAGGTTATATTATCTTTTTAATGTCCCGCGTGTGGACGCCAATTTAACAATATAAAACGAGTTTTACCCGTTTACGCCCAGCGATGTGGACGCCAATTTAACAATATTTTTATATGTTTGACGTTGTGTGCGTCAATTTTAACATTAATTACTGTTTATTCTCTTTATCTCAGGGTTAAAATAATAAATGCTCATTTCTACTGATAACTCTTAAATTTATTCACATTAGTTTGCTATTACTTGTAAATATAAGATAGCACAAAATTCTACGTACTCATTAGTACTTGTAAATATATAAATTTAACACATTACCAAAATTTAATACTCATGGCTGAATCGTAAATATCAAACAATAATACATTAATAAAATTGAATACTCATTAAATTGTAACTATCAAATACTCATTAAATTGTAAATATCAAAATAATACATTAATAAAATTAGTTATCCAAACTCAATCTAATGGTTGCATATTAATGATCATTCATCAATTGCGTTTAGTACTTAAGTAACTTATAATGTTTAGCTTCATCTTATAAATTCTTAATATGAATATCTCTTAAGTTGTTACTATATTTTGTAATTACGGATTCATTTAGAACTTGGAAATAAACATTACTCCAAACTGATAAACAATGATAATTTTACTTCTACACAAACTTTAGAATCGATTTCTTTAATTCCTTTGCGATTACTTTATTGAATTTTATTGTGTGTGGATTCTTTGAGATGACAGACAGTGGATCTAAATTAATTAAGACATGTTTTACTATACTTGGTATTCGAATATCCAATCACTCGGTGGTTGCGGTGACGATTCTCTCATGTCGATCGTTCTAGAATCGTGCAGATAACTCCTCCAGATGATAGATGGCACTGGATGAATTCCACGATGTCACTCACAGACACTTCACTCACCAACTCCACGCATTCGGATTATAATTTATGAATAAAAGTTAGCATTCTTTGTTGTACATCGACATCGTAAATTATTTCAAATCTGAATTAATATCACGCATCTTTGTTGCGGTATGTCTGGTTATTAAGTGTTCATGAATGTAGTTTGTGTTGTTAATCGTTGTTAATGTTCACTGGTAGGCTAATAGTGTGACTCTACTTCATAGTTCGTTCGCTTGTAATGACTGTATTAATTTTTGTTATAAGTTCGAAAACTACTTTCTCACACTGTGTATCAAATTATTCTAAGTTCGATAAAATGCTAATTTCTCCCGTCACCGACTTCACTCCGATCGCGTCCGAAATTTTGTTAGAACTCCTTGAGCGCGTTCCTGTCTCCTTCCTATATTTTCCTTACCAAATCTCCCACCAGACTCCTGATTCCAACGACGCCGTGTCCTTATTGGTTTCATATTTTTCCCTCCAAGTCCAAATACCACCTATTTTTTCAAAGGCGTTCTCTGATAGGGCTTCTGGTTCCCCACCAGCTTCTTCCCTTGCTTCATATTTTGAGGTCGTTGTCATTTCCAGACAACGCAGCAATAAATTGTATCTGTCGTTTTTTCTAAAATCTTCAGTGACAACTCTGAGTTTCTCTTCCATTTTCATTGTTTCTTAACTTCGTCGCTCTGCCGTTATTATCTATTGTTGTTCAAGGGCCTCGCCTACCCTTTTTTGAAAGTTGGTTTTTTCTTTTAGTTGCCAGGCAACACCCCATCCTTGAGTTTGGACGTACTCTCTGCGCTTTCGTTTCCAAGTAAGGTCAAAACCCTGTCATCGACCGCTGGAGTCCTTCAAATCAATCCACCCTTCGTCGCTTTCTCCTGACAGCTGGCGTACACATGTATGCTTGACCACTGTTAAGCCTTTACTCCTTTAATGGCTCTGTACACATTGTATGTAGTTTTCTATGGAATCAATGTGTTTTCACAAAAAACTGGTGTTCTACGTACCGGGAGCAATGAACTCTGTTCACAGGGTAGGCGTTGTAGCAACCTAAGAAATTTATGACCTGTCCGTCACTACAGCGTGCTTGTTCGTTCCCCTATTGTCCCTTACAAAATATGTTTTCCACACATACACCCTTCGTTATTGCTTTCAGCGACATTCCTTACTGCTAATTATAAAATAAAACTTTTCGAAATTTTTTTTTTTTGTTATATACTACTACTATTAATAACAATAATAATGTAAATACAATGCAATAAAATATGAGATTCACCTTTTAATTATTTGTAGTGATATTTGTAGCCTAAGACGACCCATCCTACTTACATATTCCTACCTTCTTTCCTAAGTAGATATAAGGCTGCTGCAAAGGCTGTTTAATAGAACACGTTGTTTATTCAAGGTCGCTTATTTTGACTGCTTCTGTAAGCGTAAAATTGATGCTCAAACGAAGCACTCGACACAATTTGTTGACAGTCTTGTGTAACCTGTCAAATTCATAATCATGTACTCAGCTATCACCGATACGGATATAACAGCCTCTGCTTGTCAACTGAAGGGATCTGAACAACGTTTTCGTTCCAGTCTATGCTAAAGGTCAAGTGGTGCGGCTATAAAAAGCGGATCGCCAATATTCAGGCAAATTTATTGAACATACATTGTTTTTTCGTATTTTTGGTAGTCTTGCATTGTAGAAACATTTTCGGTGTAAAATAAATCAACGCCATATAAACTTCGGTATAAAGTTAAAATTAAAAACATAAATATTAATAGTGAGAATTGTTTGTAATTATAACTAGAGCTTAAATTTAATTTAAAATACAAAAATAATTCTATGTAATTGAGATTTAAGTAATTTTCATACTCATTGAGCATGTATTGTATAGCATGTTTACTTATAAACTGTACAGTTCTAATTATGCAGAGTGTTCCGTTCTCAGTTTTCAAAGTAAAATGAAACTAACATTCAAACGTTTAAAAATATTCACTAAATAAGAATTATATGTTTACAAAATTGAACGTATAGTCAAAATATTAATGCTTAATAGCATCGTAAGTACTGTAAGTACAGGTCGCGTTGCAAAGGTGATAAAGTAAAGAAAACTCATTGTTTAAACCTTCAGGGCTCGTTGTCGTAGCCGAATAAAACTCAATGGCCCGATACGCACTAACGTTTCATCGCCTTGCACGGCGGCCATCTTCATAGTTGGGGCAGGTGGAAAGCAGTGTTGCAAGACTGGTATCGTTCACCTGTCCCCACATTGAAGAGGCTGCCGCGTAAGACGTCAGTGCGCAACCGGGACAACGCAGCGAATTTAACAACCGACCACAGCCAATAAGGCAGGGATCTTTAAATGGTGACATAGTGCCGGGATAGACTAAGGTAGATAGGTCTAAAGTATTTAAGAACTCTGGAAAATATAGAAGTGAAGGAAGGACTCTGTTATTTTTACGTATTTACGTATGTATTCAGGTTCTCAAAGCCTACGTAATTTCATAAGGTAACGAATTTTTTGAGACATGGAACCCAATTTTCATTATATTACAAGAAAAGGCCACGTAAAAATTTCAAAAGCAGACTAGGATGGTCTCGGTGAGTTTTTTTTTATGGAAACGATAAACAATATGTTTTACGATATTAATTGATGACTCGTTGGGCACTTGGTGAAACATATTAATGCAAAGGTTTTGTAAAATATATAAAAACACTTGGTAAGTTTCACAAATTTTTTAATTAACTCTGACAGCTCTTTCGACTAACTAAACCATTGTCAAAGAGCGAGTGAATTAAATTACTGAACACAGGATGTTAGTGGAGTGTAGGTGGTGAAGATCTGTTTAGGGCGTATCTGGAACATCTGTGTTGTGATGGCGAGGGGGGACTGTGTGCATGAGACAAGGGAAGGTCAGGTGTCTTTAAAAACTAAATACAATCATGAATGCAAAATATAAAATTAACTGAACTAAATATAAACTGAATGCAAAATTTAAAATGATGATGAACATTCAAAATAATATAAAATAAACTAAGCTGAATAACAGATTTTAATAAAGGGGATACACAAAATTCAGTCTGTTCATTGGTTAAATTTTTGTTATTTTTTATTGCTTTTTTAATTTCTAAAATTTCTAACAAATCCATTTTTTTACCTTTTTGTATGTTGTGGAGTAGTGTTAGGTTTTTTGTGTCTATGAAGTGATTCTGTTGTAAGCAATGATCTGCAAAACCTGTATTAGATGTATTGGTTAAAATCGCCTTCTTATGTTCAGAAATGCGATGTTTCAGAGCACGGCAACATTGTCCGATATAAATAGCATCGCATTCTGCACAGTGTATTTCATAAACATATTCCGTGTAATATGTTTTACACGGAAATACCTCTCACGAAAGGAATTTTGGTTCTCATTTTGAAAAATTGAACTGATTTTTATTGTAGTTTGTAAGATTTTTGTAAAAACTACAAGGTCTTGGATTTCAATGGAGAAATTCTATCAATAATCTTAGGCAGTGGATAGACTAAGATGAAAATTGAAATATCTAAGAGGTCTTAAAAAATAAAGAAGTGAAGGAAGGATTGTCGCTTTTACAGAGTAACGTACGTGTACTCTCCATACTAGAAACATAAACACAGGTGGCGTGACACCGACAGTAGCTGAAACATTCGTACGTTAATAGGACAAACTGGCTAGTTTATGAAGGATCTATCTAATTCATTGTTAACGTTTAATCGGAGACAAAACTAGCTATTTTCTTACAAACACAAACTACTTAATTCATAAGAGTAGATTTAATTGACTTATGACCTTGTATTAGTAAAATTGTGTGTTAATGTCTCTGTAGGTATGACGGCGTTGTTTACATAAAAGTATAATTGTTATGTTTAGTTAGGCGATGTTTTATTTATTTAGGCTTTATGTTTTTTTAGACTTTATGTACGATGATTTCCAAATGTTTTTGTACATACTTTTGGTCTTGTTTGTGTAGTTTTATTGCATGTTTGTGCTCCGAACATTATTATAAATTTTGTAACTTTTATCGTTCTCAATCCGCATTTAAAATTCTTGTAACTTCTTATTCATTATGCAGTTGTAGTTCAGGAGCTGTCTGATGTATTTGTTTTTACAAACAGTACGCTTTCGCCGGCGTATTTTCAAGTATTTTTGCGTATGGAACATTTGGTTCTAACATGTGTTTTGAAAGTAGTTTGAAGGCACGGTTTGTTCTATTTAAATAGTTAATGTAAACCGTTGTAGAACACTGTTAGATTTTCCTACGTAGTGTTTAACTATACTCAACATTGACAGTACCTACAAAGCTACACTACGAATTGTAACTCCGAATTATGATTCTTAACAGTTGCAAGATACAATAATTGTCACACAAATATTGTCAGTGGTATTTTTTACAGTTGCAATATTACAGTAGCATTTTTTAATTCTTCGTGCGAAATGATAGAAAACATATTGTGTAATCTAGTTGCAGAAAAATTGTTTAATAATGTAACAAGACACTTATATAACACTGAAAAAAAATCGTATTTTTGTATGTTAAATGAAAGTAAAAAACTGATTCTTATAGTATTTGTAGCGTTGATTTCAAATATGTTAACAGTTGTCTCCTATCTGGCATAGTTGTTAAGTAATTAACGTTTTTTGCAAAAAAGAAAATTACATGACGGTAATATAACAATTTGTACTTACCTAAAATCTACTTGTTTGGATTTTCTTATGTAATTTGCTCTAGGTAGATCTCTCTTTAGATACCAGCAGTAGTCAGCTAGCTTTTTTAGGTTTCATTTTATCTGGTAGCGTGTTTCCATGGTGGATATTTCCTGGCGAAAACGGTCAATATGTTCCTCACACACGGCGCCAAATTTATTAAGGAAAAAATCCATCTGCCAATCTGAGAAATGAATTTTGAGTGACATATTACATCCAAGTTCTCTGTAGTTTTGAAGAAGCTCAGTTACAAGTTCTTTTTAGTTATAAGGCTTATGGTTTCCCACAAAGTTATTAAACACATTTTGAAATGATTTTCATGCAGCAACCTCAAAAACATTAAAACTTTCTTCAAATGCAGGATCATTTATTAGCTTTCTTATTTGTGGTACAACAACTATATCTTCCTTAAATTTAACATCGCTTATATTAGGGATCTTGTTTTTCAGAAACTGAAATCCTGCACCATTACGGTCCGTTGCTTTAACCGGATTTTTCATTAAATGTGTGGTGGCAGTATCTAAACTTTTTCAGGTTTTACTAGTGCTTGACTTACAACATTTTTCTTTCCTACAGTCAGTACCTCTCTCTTTGGCCACTGCTTTTTATGTACTGATTCTTCCTAGCTCTGCTGTCTCATTCACACAAGATGCAATAGGATTTAGTGTACCCAAGTAGCAATCCAATTAAAAGTGCTACCAATTTTAGATCTCCACAAATATGTCATGGATATTTCTCATACTGAATCCTGCTCAATACAAGTTTCATGTTTATGTGTGACTCCTTCATGTGAACGGCACAAGCTAAAGTTGTTGATGGGTATTTATTTCCAGTGAAAGTAGGACTGCTTTCAAACTAAGCTTTGAAGAGTTTACAAATATGCATTTCTTCAGAATGGTGCACATGTCCGAAAACTTCCAGTAAAGATTCCACGTCATTGCAGTACACCACGTTATTGTACTGGGAAAAGAAATGTTCAAATTCAGACTGCAACGGAAAGTACTTATTTTAGTATTCTGCTGTAAAAGATTCCATCCTTTTAATCTCGATCTCAGTATATTTGCATGACTCTTTGATAAATATAGATCACGAACGCGGTCATTTCATTCTGACTGATTAATTAAGTAAGGTTTAATATGCATTTCGTAAAAAAATCTGTGTCTCTTCTTTCTTACAACATCAACTGGTAAGTCTGTACAAGGTTCATTCAACATTAGTAACAACTTATTCTTCGTCTATGTTCAATGTTCCTGGTGGTACTGTGCGGCACTTAACTTAAAGCTTATTTAAAATAATTTAGCTTAAAACTTAAAGCTATTTAGTTGATTATTCAAATTTACAAAATTGTATACATGTGAGTTTATGCATGGTATTTACTGAAAAATATAAAGAAAGTTACAGAAATACTAAGGCTGATAGAGAAATTCTGACCACACCCTAGAATACTACTCAGAATCAGCACCCAAAAATACATAAGAATTATCAAAAATTGAGCATTTAACAAAATCATTGATGACCAGGGTCATTTTCCAAATCAGGATTGACACTAGATAACTTTTCGTCTATTTGCCAAAATATTAAAATTGTGTACATTGAAGCATCAAAGTGTCATTATGCATTAGGCTTAACGACGTAAAGAGTAGGCCTAATAATATATTTTAAATTTTCCAAAAATAAATACAATTTTGAAAATGGATAAAAAATTGAGCTGTAAAATTTTAGGGATCTAAAGCTTGTTTACTTTGCATTCTGTGCCAGTAGGCGTAACATTGTTCTGCTACAGTACCCGTCGTTGTATTGATGCGACCTTTAAATTACACAAATGTTCCCTCTAATTTATAACGTCAGTTCATCGCCGGAAGGTTCGTGCCACTGTACAAGATTTATAACGCTCTTCGCAGAAGGAAACTGAAAGAATGTTGTTCTTACTTGTTCAAGAAATATTCGCTATTCTAACAATAAAATAAAAGTTGAAAATAAAGCTGAACTTCTCCAACTTTTTCTGTTTTTGACATGTTTGCTAGGTAGATTTTAGTGTACTCGTGCCCTATATTAAAATGTTGTAATTACAAATTCATTTTAACAGTTACTTTTAAAATATTAGATCATAAATTTTTAATACAGAAAATTATTTTACTTTTTAATTAAAAAATACTTTCATTTGTCTTTCTGCAAGTGTTATTGGAGATGCAGAAATCGACTGTTTAGTATCAGGTTGTAATTTCTCATTATAAGAAATTATAGCCTTATTTACAATTACATTGTAAGAAAAATCATTCAGTAGAAAATAACTCATTTTAAAAACTGATTAAAGCATTATTATTTTCAAAACCGATGGAAATTATCAAAATTAATATTTGTTCCATTTTATAAAAGTGTTTATTGTTTGTAAATTGTCATTCTGTACACGTTTATCATTGTAATTCATTAATTTATTTCTATAAGCATACCTAAATTATTGTCTTCATTTTTCCATGCTAAAGAATATAAATTATTTCATTTCAAGCTATATACGTCCTTAGTTCGATTCAGATGTCAACAAACAGGCGTGACACATTTGAAATGCTATTTGCTGCTTTAATTAGTAGCGTCTCACACTGACAGAAGCAGTACAGATATTGCACATAAACTGCTGATACTGTATAACCTCATGTAAGTCGTGATAATTTTTGCATTCCTGATCAAAAGTAAAATTTGTGTGACCGTGTCAGAGTGACATTTTATAACACCAGTTAAAAGCTTTTTTATTCGCCATTTAAAAAGTGCAACACACCCGAATAAAGTAAAGTTTATTTAAAACAAAAATAGAAGCTGTGATAATTACTGTACTGTACGCGTATATTATCAGTTCCTGTCAGACGGTAAGTCAGTTCCTTTCACATCTGCTTTGGGACTTGAATCATCATTTAAGTCAGCGGTATTAAGGATTAGACTGTTCACGACAATGTCGGTAATGTAGTTCAGTTTTCATAGCTTATCTTCTTCCTTGATCGCCACAATGACGCAACTTGTCCACCGTTATTTCATTTACTGCCTTGTCTATAAATTGTTTTATACCAAGCACCTTATATGTTGTGCTGTAACGGACAGCATATCCTTTCAACTGGCTTTATATTAATGCAGTGGGATTCAGGAATACAGAATAAATACAGAATACAACTCTCACATTGCTATACAGACATTCTGCGCATGCATTTAACATATTACTGTGTGAACAATGTCAACGTTCCGACCAATAGCATTTGAGATATGCCACCCGGGCTCGTTTACATCAGGATTAAACTAAGAACGGTGATAGAATACGATTGTATCCTCTTGACTTTGTACAAAATGTGTCAATCTAAATAGAACTCTTAAACAAATGAATCAGTTTAACTCGACAGTTTTCATTTGTCTGCCTGTTGTTGCTCCATCTAACTTTCTTACTGTTTAGGTGAAGTCTCCCAATAACTTTTCAATGCATGAACCGTTATTACAAAAACGTGGCACGTAGGTCCATACTTTTACCGCCTAGACCCTCTTGGCACGTAGATCCATACTTTTACCGCCTAGACCCTCTTGGCACGTAGATCCATACTTTTACCGCCTAGACCCTTTTGGAACGTAGATCCATACTTTTACCGCCTAGACCCTCTTGGCACGTAGATCCATACTTTTACCGCCTAGACCCTCTTGGCACGTAGATCCATACTTTTACCGCCTAGACCCTCTTGGCACGTAGATCCATACTTTTACCGCCTAGATCCTCTTGGCACGTAGATCCATACTTTTACCGCCTAGACCCTCTTGGCACGTAGATCCATACTTTTACCGCCTAGACCCTCTTGGCACGTAGATCCATACTTTTGCCGTCTAGACCCTCTTGGCACGTAGATCCATACTTTTACCGCCTAGACCCTCTTGGCACGTAGATCCATACTTTTACCGCCTAGACCCTCTTTGATTTTGATCCCCTCACAATAGTGGTGGGAAGCAAAAGTATAGGAGATAAACATTTTTTTTAAATCGCAGGAGTCCACGTGGTGTATCAGATTAGTCTGTTTACCAAAAACTAAACATGGTGATTACTTTAAGAAGTTACAAAATTATGGGACAACAAGGCCAAAAGTGGCCTGTTTTAAGATTATCGTAGGTTTTGTTTTTCTTACAACCAATCATTTGACAATAAGGAATCTAAAGACTGACGATTCCTCATCAAAAGATAGGAATCCGTTTGTTTTGAATCAATAATGGAATTTCAATTGCCTAAAAGTAGTGTCGTTATTAAAATTTAAGTCTTATTGTGTAATCTAAGATGCTTTCACAATACAATAATAATTACTGACGATGTTGCACACGATTAGACCTAAATTAATATGATTCTTTACGTAAATTTTACAATACACGGACAAAAACATGTAATGTGTTTAATTGGGAAAATTGAAGTGATTCATTTTGTGAAAATCAAAATCAATTGTATCCAGGATTACAAAAAATATTGTTTCAACTATGAAAATATAAATGTAGTTGTAAAAATTGTATTAAATATACAAATGTCTCCATAAGTGTCGTTATGTTTTAAAATCAATTAACTAATTTTTACAGGTCAACGGTAATGCATTTGCATGCTGCTCTCAACAATTTCCGTGCTGTGTTGCATACAATGAGCTATAAAATGTTAATAGTCCTGCGGTCACGTGTTTAGTGAACGGAACACTGCACAACCGTAACGCTGTTTAGGACTAAACTATATAATTTTGCAGAAGTGAATAAGGAACGGACGTTATAATCACAGAGGTGTCACTAGTGTACGCGCAAAGGTAGACACAGCGCGTTTGATCGGGACCTCCATGCAAATTCATTCAGTCGTAAAATTATGTATTTAGTCATCAGCTTTTCTATTGTTCAATTCAAAGTTATTTCCATCATATATAGCAAAATAATAGCAAATTTTTTTGTTAGTTTTGAAAACATTTTTCGAAACTGATTTTTGATACGACGGTGAACATTTAGTGAACGCGATTTAGATTTGATATGAACGTTTAGTGAAATTTATTACGCCCGCAACAATCTAAAAACGTGTCCTTACAGGTTTTTAATTTTTTTATAGAGTAAAAAAAACGAATAGAATCATGTCTGTTATGTCTGTTGGGTACGTTGACAAATATATGGTTACGATACTCTGTCGTATATGGATGGGTATTCGGTAATTGTTATATTTTGCTATATGGCTACACTGTTATATATGGTTACGATACACTGTCGTATATGGGTATTCTGTAACTGTTATATTTTGCTATATGGCTACACTGTCATTATATGGTTACGATACTTTTCTAAAATTCTCAAATTCAAGATTCTAATACTTTGCCAAAAATTCATAACGTGTGTGCTGATGAACTAAACCAGGATTTTCTATAAAATATCCTTCTATTAGTACTGATATTTTCTACTAGTCGTTTCATGCTAAAGTCGTAAACTGTCTGAATAGTAATCGTCATAGACAGTAGCACCAGCTAAAAGCTACATGGAAAACACTACCACAATCCTTGTCTTAAACAGCATGACCATTCAACTGTTGTAGTAAATATGGTACTGGATTATTCAACTACTATTACTATCTATCGTCAAGCCATTTACGATTATCTTTTTACGATTATCTTTTTTTGTTTGAAAACCGCTTGTGCATGAGCACTAGAATTGTCAAAATCCTTCTGCAACACCTTCACGACATTAGAGTAGGTTAACGTATTTTTACTCAAAACTTAATACACATTTCTTAGTCTTGCATTATAGAATTGTAACAAAATTGCTAAATACAGCAAGAAACACCTTACTCAATTATTTGTCAACTGGAAATTTACCTCCAATATGCCTGAAACCATGAATACGCAGTTACAAACAAGTGTAACTGAACTCAAGAAAGCAATTTTAAATCCGTTACTTGACACAAGAAATTAAAAGCTGCACAAACATTTTGAATAAACGATATATATGTTCTAGTGTTTCTAGATCGCGTTGTGTGAATTTTCTACTGTGCTTAAGAAACGTTTATTTACTTTTTTAAATTCTGTTTTGTGTATCTTTTGATGAATTTTTGCCTAAAATTTGCCTAAAACTGTATTAAAACGTGACTATATATACGTTAGTTACGCAACTAATTAACGTAGTTTTTCGTAAAAACTATTTTTATTGGGATTTTAATATCTATTTCTGGGAGAGTTGAAAGGCTGCTTTAAGGTCATAGGTTTATCTAGAAGTTAAAAATAGTAACAAATTTTACAATACTTTTTATTTTATTTTATTTTACTTTATTAAATTATGAACTTATATATTCTTACAGTAAAATCTCACTTGTTTAAAAATTATTATTTCAAAATGGAATTAGTTTAGTACCGTAATATTTATAAATTATAATCAACACAGACATTACTAAGTTTAATAAATCCCAGTTTAAACCATTTAATTTATTTACTTAACGTACTTTGTTTAAACTAAACGTACTTTGTTTAATTCGTGACTGTCTTTAATTATTCGCTTATGTGAAAACCTAAGCATGTTCTGAAATATTAGTATTTTGTGTTTATAATAATAAACGTTATTGCACTCATAATTTCAGTAAATTTTAAAATTGTGTTTTAAAAAACGATATAGGAATGGACGGTGTTTAAATATCAATATCTTCAAATAAGTCGTACTTCTGCAAGTAAGTTTATTTACTCTTGACGTACGTTTCACAGAAATTATTCTGTATCTTCAGAGGTTTTATGAAGATACAAAATATCATAAAACCTCTGAAGATACAGAATAATTTCTGTGAATCGTGCGTCAGGTGAAAATAAACTTACTTGTGTAAGTACTTATTGTTATAACATATTATACGTGGGAGGCCTGCAGGAAACTCAACGAATTACTTAGAAAGGAATAAATACATAATTTTAGTTCTTGGATTTCGTGTTCCGTGTCTTTTAAAATGTTTTACTTTTCTTTTCAGTAGAAATGAAATAGTACACCGTATTATTGAAAATGTTGTTTATTGTCTAAATGGGAAAGTAATATCTACGGAATTAGATGTTTTAAATGAGGAAAGGAATAAAGAAGGATGGTATAAGAAAATAATTTTCATAAAATTCCAGCTATCTGGACATAATACCCATTTACATATACATTGTTTCAAGTTTCTGGTAACCCACACCGCGGCGTAGAAACAAAGACTCATAAAAATATCAATCTTCATCAGCACTAGTAACGCCTTTAACATATTCGCTTTTTAAATAATTAAAAGAGGTTTTACGGAAATAAAAGAGTATGTAGGATTTTTCAGTTTAAATCAGTTTATTCGCTGCAAAATAACGAGTATTCAGCCTTTGGCACAGTATTGTGGTTGTCCTGACGTACACTTTGTCAGTTGAAGACCTTACACTGAAGATGGCCTCCAGAGGTGAGACCAAAACATCTGGTCGAGTAAATAACACCTTTATACATGGATAAATCGGGGGAACACGATCTTCCAGTCCGGATAGTATGGTGATGGCGAAAAGAATCGAGTTCTAGATAAAGCCTGATTCTGATTGTACTACCCTCAAAACATGAAGAAAAGTTATTTTTCGAAAGTGTCTGTGTGTGTCTGTGTGTCTATCTATCGGTGTGTAGCATTTTTTCTATGGCAAACGATAACACCCGCAAATTGAACAAGAATCAAATAATTGTTTGCATGCAGTCCGGAATTCAAGGTAGAGGACTCAAGGTCTGTTGATTTTGGTGAAGATGGGTTAAGGGGAAGGGGTAGTTTACCTGCGACGTTTTATGTTTTAACAAGCGTAATTTTCTCTATGACGAACGATAACTGCCACACATTCAAACAAAATAAAATAATTTTTAGCGTACGTCCCTTAATTGTAGATGACTCAAGGCCTATTGATTTTAGTGAAGATCGGTTAAGGGGAAGGGGTAGTTTACCAGCAATCTTTTATGTTTTAACTAGGGTAATTTTTTCTATGACGAACGTTAACTGGCGCACATTCAAACTGAATCAAATAATTTTTTGCATACGTCCTTGAATTGTAGAGGACTCAAGGCCTATTGATTTTGGTGAAGATCGGTTACGGGGAAAGGGTAGTTTACCTTCTACGTTTTATGTTTTAACAAGACTAAAGTACTTAATTTTGATAAATAAAGTATCCTCAAAAGAAGATCATAATAATCCACTGTAGAAACGTAGATGAAATGTCTGTAAATGAAGAGGCTAGTTGGAGGGGGTGGGGGTAACTTTCTATAAATGAAAATGATTGTTGAAAGGGGAGGGGATATTTTTTATTTATATGTCATGTATTACGTTATCGGCAAAAAAGAAGTAGTTTGTTGTTAAAATTCCTTCCCGGGCTGTTTGGTGGCGTGGTCCAATGTTTTCTACAAAACCAGACGTTTCGGTGGTGCTATCGACTGCCATCACCAGTGAAAATCGAGTGCGCTAACGTGAGGTGGTATACATTAGTGACCACAGTACTGTGGTTAAGGCTGAAGCAATAAGTAGGAAGAAGTAGTTTCTATGGAAATATTTCATTTCGAAAATGATTTTAAATATAAATATTAGAACATGGAAGTAATGTATGTTTCTGCATACCGATATTAATGATTGTGACGACGGCTATGAAAGGCTAAGAAACAGATTAAAATAACGAGTATTAAGAATTTTGTGATGGAAATAATTGTAGTGGCAAACTGAAGTAAACTAGTAAATAAACTTGCTGCATGTAGTCCATTTATTTAGTAAACTAGTACTAATATATTAAGCTATTAAACATTATTCTTAAGCTATTATTAATGTATTCTTTCACTTATTAAACATTCTTTGAGGATTTTTTTTTTAATATTTAGGCAACATTTCTAAGTTGACGACTACATTTGTATTTATTTATTTTCTTTAAACATTCATTTGAACTCTCTCGTGTGAATATTGTATACCTTACTTCATAAAAGTCTCGCAGAAACTGCAGAGATGCCAGATGTGTAACTGCAAGTTAGTTAACCATTATTTTAAATTATATAATTATTGTTATCTATATTTTGAATTTTCGTTTCTTTATTAGACGGATTGTTCATTTAATTGACTTAGGCCTCTTATATGTACGTGATTGGTTAGGGAGCTCCTTTCATGATTACTCAGATATACGCAGAAGCAGTGTATGCCCAAGACTTACGTTAGCATTGACATTCTTATGACGGTCACACGGAACACTTGCGACAGTGAAAACAGAACATTTGAAACCAGTTAAAATTGTCAAGTCAAAAATTGTCCAACACACATCAATAAATGTCACCGTATTACAGGTGTCGGGATAATACACAACATTTACTAAACACTAAACAGCAAGCCACAAAAACAGTCATTCCGAAATGCACACTAATAGGCCTATCTCTAACCTCAGACTACACCAACTTTACTTCTAGGCCCAAATCCAATGCATATACCCCCGCTGTGTGGCACCCTAGTGACACTGTTGCCAGGATGCAAGCAGAATAGTGGAGTAACCTCTTGAAGGGGCACTGCGCATTGCGTAATCACAACACTAGCGAAGTGTCACCTATGCTATATAACACTTCAAAGTATCAATATTCATATAAAAATTCTTGTGCTACTTGTAGTGTTCAATTTACTTAGATTTTTTTTTATGTTCGCCATGTCATGCTTTAACAACTAAGTTTATAACTACTTTAGAATATAGGCTAAGTTCATTTAACTGTTAAGTAGTATAATCCAGTATTTAAAATTTAAATCCAGATCTATAAATATTACCTTTTTACAGGAGACAACGTTTTCAATTACTCCAACTTCACTGTATGTACTGAAAAGAGCGTTAACAGTTGTAGTATGTTATTGTATTAATATATAACTGGCTGTGTTTAACAAACAGTAAAACTGAATCTGCATACTGTTATGACATTACAGAACAATCTACGTGTTTCTCGAACGTTCCAGAGGAATTACGTACGCTGTAATGTTGTGTGCATACGTGATTTCAATATGCATTCGCGAGACTTTTCTAGACGTCGCTAGCCGCGCGTACTTTGTCAAGACCACAGTCAATTACGTTTTAGTGTTTCCTACTAGCGTTCTTAACGAGCAGTAAGGAATATTCTGGGTTTTCAGCGAGGTATAAATACAAGTACTAACCAACGCTCAGTTCAGTTTCAGTCGCGATTTATTGGAGTGCGGTTCGTAATATTGTGGCGGGACAATTATGATGCAATTGTGTTTTATATTAGTTGACATTTTATCGCGTGTGAACAATTTTTATTTTATTTATTGTAAGAGACTATCTTGTTGATTACAAACTGTTTTATTGTGATAATTAAAGGTGGTGATAAGTGACTTAATTGGTGTCTTGTTTTTTATTACAATTGTGTTTTATATTAGTTGACATTTTATTGCGTGTGAACAATTTTTATTTGATTTATTGTAAGAGACTATCTTGTTGATTACAAACTGTTTTATTGTGATAATTAAAGGTGGTGATAAGTGACTTAATTGGTGTCTTGTTTTTATTACAATTGTGTTTTATATTAGTTGACATTTTATTGCGTGTGAACAATTTTTATTTGATTTATTGTAAGAGACTATCTTGTTGATTACAAACTGTTTTATTGTGATAATTAAAGGTTGTGATAAGTGACTTAATTGGTGTCTTGTTTTTTATTACAATTGTGTTTTATATTAGTTGACATTTTATTGCGTGTGAACAATTTTTATTTGATTTATTGTAAGAGACTATCTTGTTGATTACAAACTGTTTTATTGTGATAATTAAAGGTCGTGATTAGTGACTTCATTGGTGTCTTGTTTTTTGTCTTCCACTGTACCATACGACGATCACTAGACTGTCTTAACAATACGTTTATAAGTTATTTACTGGTCACGTACAAACATGAACATGTACTGACCATGTTTGCTGTTTATTACTGACTACGTAATTAAATACACGAGTAAAACCTTGGGTATTTTGTATAATAACTCCAGTGCTTAAAACCTTTCTACAAATTCAAAGTATAACATTTACCAATCAAAGTCAAATAATAATAAAGTTAGCATGAAAGTTACATTCAATTGACAACAGCTAATTACACATTTATTTGTAGTTGCAATTTAATTACAAAATTTATTCAGCTGACAATTTCTTTCCGTAGGCGATTCAATGCAGCCGCCACTAATACATTTTTTTTTTTATAAACTATAGAAATCTTTAAAAAATATCATCTGACAATTTCAACGTTTGCAAAAGCATTTAGGTTTATGTTTGTTATTATTATCAGTATTGTTACTCTGTTATGCTAAGAATTGCTTATATAACGTGTATCTACTGTCTGAGTGAAAAGAGCCATATACTGTACATTGTACGTATTTAGTCTTTCTGCTAGTTTTACCCTATAGTGGACTAAAAATATCTCTTTACTTATATACACAATATACAATTTCCCCTAGACTTCCTGCACCTGATTTACACAGATTGCAGGTATATTATTTGCCTCTCTGAAGCGTCATATATACACGCGTTAGTGGCTACGTGCATGCTTCAGTGCTAATATATTGTCTATAAAAGTAGGCGTATTGATAACTGCCGATACCATCTTCGGTGACAAAAAATGTATTTACCAGTTGCTACACTTAATGATTTTATTTTAAAATATTAAAGTTAGGCCTCTTTAGTTTTGAACTCGGCTTCCATAAAATATTGTTAGGATGACGTCTTGTAATAAGCAACTCGACACTTGACTTCTTCTTTCGATCCTGCCATTATATATTCACTAAAAATTGGAGAAAATTTATGATTTCGTATTTGTGTTTGTTTATGCGTGAGTGTGTGGTCGCTTTCCTATGTGAAGAAATGAGGAGAAAAGTGTGAGTTGGCGCGTGTTCAAGCACAGTTTTTAGTATTTACTGTGAACGGCGCACGTGTGTATAAATTAGTTTGTCCATACATTTCTAATGGAATTTTGCCAAACACCAGTGACCACAATCGAAAAATATTTAACAGCTTGTTGCAGTTACTAAGCAATAAAGTAACTTCCTTCCTCCTTAGCATTAAAGCTCACAAAAGAAGTTCGAATAAACTTGAGCTTCTTCAGATGTCAGCTATGAAGTGAACGTTAGACTAAAAAGTAATGTGGTTAAAGTTATCATCTCGTTTATAGACTACAAGTGTACATACTAAACAGGATACAACGGAAGAAATAAAATGAATACCATCTCATTGTCATTGCCTATTTATATAAAGAAAAATGTGATTCAACTAGCCACATTTCCTTACCATACGTTCTACAAAATTAAATATTACTCGTTTCAAGCTGTCTTATTGATTTAGGTTTTTTGTTTTGATTTTAATTTACTACGTCAAATAGCCTAATTGGAGTTTTGTATTTCACGCTAATCGAATACTCATCACTGATTACTTGGTATTTCGTAGAACATTTTATTAAAACTTGAGTTTAATAAACAACCAAATGGTATAGTTTTACAGATACTTTTGATTGTTTTCTGACAGCTATTTCACCAGTTACGACAGCTTTAGAGGTTAGATTTGGAATTAGATCAGGTTTAAATCTGATATCTGAAACTACCGTAATTAAGGGAAAATTTGTGAGGGGGAAAATAAATAGTGTCCGTTAAATGGTGCTAAGTTTTATTATTAAATTCAAATATTTCCGTCAATAGTATTCAATACAGTACTAAAAACTAATGAAAACACTAAATTTCAAATATAATCTAAATAACGGCGAGATATAAAACATTACACGTAAAACGAACTGGAAAACTTGCAAAAAAATCAAATTATTTATATTTTTATAATGGAACTGATAAACCAATAGCATTGATTTATTTTGTTCAGTACTGACAGTAATGACTGCAATAGCGTCCTTTTGTTTGTATCTTGCTTCTGGCCATGTGTTATGGGATCAGGTAGGCTTCCATAACCAAACGGCATCAGCAACTTCCATAACTAAACGTTAACCAAACGGCCTAACGTTTGTACTTTACACATTTTTCTGTGGCCCATATCAGATTCAAAGAAACCATATGAAACATAATAGTCTACTCAACACACATATCCACATATCCAAGTTTACTTTTCATTTGCATTAATACATTTTCAGGAACATATTCGCTTACAAAACTCAGTACAGAACATTCAATAGAAATGTGTATTGTGTTATAGAAAGTAACCCATTGTACACTAAAATGATCTGTGTAAGTAGTTAATAAACTGTAATGTAATATAACAGAAGTAACGTATGAAAATACAAAATTTACAAATTAATACCAATGAAAGCTGTATGTTAAAAAGCCTAGAGGTGCGGATGTAGTTTTAATTTATGTAAATAATTATTGAAGGCTAGTGAAATATATATTATTTACAAAAAATTGATTAAACTCACCACCACATAATATTTATCAAAATATAATTTACCGTTGTAGAATCTTAATAAAGGAAATTGTAATAAACATTAGCAAATTTGGTTTTGCGATTCTACCTTGTCTTGGCAAACCTCATTACCTGTTAACAATAAATTTTTCAAGGACTATGTGAATAATTTTTGGGCTGTTAGACTTTGGTCCAGAGTCTCCATGGACGGTATCAGATGTTTTAAATATATCCGCGACAGCTATATTCGGTGTCTCAGGAAACGAGATTTCGAATGTCCGGGTAAGGCTAAGAGAAAAGACAATCTACTCGCAGAGGTGCTTCTACTTATAAACTTCTTCAACTATTGACTAGTGCTTTCTGTTGATTTGCTGCTGATTTACGATTAGTCAATATGCTGTGCCTGTGGCATCGCTCTCTCTTCAGATATGCTCGGTAACAAACAAGTTTAAGGAGAGCAGTCAACATATGAGGTAGTCAACATGGGTAGGATTTACGTATTACATATTAGGTTCTGGTAGAGATGTGGACAGAATGCGCAAGTGACGCATTACATTTTCCATATACTTTCAGGCGTCGTTGATTGATCGATTATTGCTGATGCATCATCGCAAAGATCGCAGAATTATGTCACTGTGTCGATGAGGTGTAACTAAAAGTGCCCAACTGTTGTTGTTCTTATGACTAGGGTGTCGATGTGTGAGTAACAATGTTTAGACTAATTATTGTAAACATTATTGTATTATTGTAATTGGGTGCAAAAATTTGATGATTCTATAATTTATTAAAAGGCAGTGTTACCTAGATGATATTTTGTGTTTGTTAAACAATCGTAAACCTAAAAAAGGTTATACACTTATGTTTACTGTTTTTTCGTGTAATGAAACAGTCACTAAAATTGCAATTAAAGATTCCTTGGGCGTCTTGTTTATTTTTACTGTTTAATATTGCCAATAAGAGCCACCACCGTAAGTCTATTCTGTATTGCATTTGTTTTCCTTTAACGTTGCATTGATAGGATATGATAGCATAGATTGTACTTTATTTTGCTTTGACAAAAGATAGTAAAGTCAAAAAACTTTGTGTCCTGTGCTTAAAAAAATATTCAACATCTATAGCGTTTTATATAACTTGACAATAACATTTTGCATTTTATTAAACGTCAAACAACCATATACACATAATCATTTACGATAAGGTAAAACTGAATTCCTCCAAAAAGTGCATGCAAAGTTTTCACGTCACTTGCGTATTGTCTGACAATGGTCACATATCTATTACTTTATATGTCTGTGCATATATGTTTGACAAATGGGTATTGTACATGTTAATATATAATCATAATATTTCTGCATATATAATTAATAAGTTGTGTTAGTGGTTATATCACAAACAGAATTAACACTGTTGCACACCACTATAGAAAAATTATTCTGATTAGCGCTTTCAAGCTTCAGAGCTCATCATCAGATCGGAAAAATGAGCTTTTTTATATAATGAGCCCTTCTGTATGTATATATATATAGCCCTCATCTACATATCTTATCCATATGCCATTTGGATCAAAATCCATGTAGACGATGGGCTATATGTATCAAATAACAAAAGCACAAATTCAGATAACATATTAAAACAAATCAACAACACACATCCAAAAATACAATTCACAGTAGAAAAAGAAAAACATAACAAAATCAACTATTTAGACATAACCATTATAAGAAACAACAACCACATACAATATGCAATATATAGAAAACCAACTTCTACTAACATCATTATACCTAACCATTCTAACCACCCACCACAACATAAAATGGCAGTTTTCTATTCACTATTTAACAGAATGTACAAAATTTCCCTAAACAAACAAGAAACGGACAAAGAAAGAAATATAATATACCAAATTGCTTATGAAAATGGATACAATAAAAATACTATAAAAAAAATAGAAAATAAAATCAAATATAAAATAAAAACTGAACAATTAAGAATTAATCAAAATGAACAACACATAAATAATAACAACAATAAAAAATGGGCCACATTCACGTACATAAATAATAAAATGACAAGACTATTTAAAAACACAGATATCAAAATAGCATACAAAACTAATAAAAATAATTTACAAAAACTAAATAACCCACACAACAAAGACAATACAACAACCAATGGTATATACAAAATTGAATGCCAAGATGGCAATAAATGTAGCTGTGTCTCGTTCTTCAGTATCACAACCATAAACAATTCTATTACTAACAAATCTATACTAAAATTTCGAAGAAATATAATTTACTGTCTACTGTAATTTCTACCTTTTAAGGTGCTTTATAAAAGTCTTAATATATAAAAATGAGTGTTTTTCTTTTGACGCAAAAGAAAAAAATATTGTTATGCTGAGGAGGTGAGACAACACGGGTGACCAAGTGACGCTCTGCAAGCGCTCTGTGAACAGAAGGGTAAGGCAAGGTTCTCGCATGAACTGATCTTTTTGCGCCTTCCGATCGGCAGCAGTCTGTCCTACCACCATCCGGTACAATCTCTGACGTTACTACGATACAGAGGCGACTTATAAACAATGATGTTTAGAAATCCGCCGGTCTGCCTATGAGTAGTGTGTGGTTTGTGTACTGTGAATCGAAGCGATAAAAGCACTTATTAATTCTGTAGTGTTCCTTAAATCAATGCAGTGTTTCGTAATGTTCGTGTCTATTTTATTCACAATATTAATTCGTAATAATGATTACCAGCTTTACAATTGTAATTTTACTAAAAAACTTTAGTAGAGTTGTTGGGGTTTCTCAGTTGTGCAGCTCGCTCTATGCGCATGTGGACGTGCTACACAAATAATTCGGTCTTTTTTTTAACACACCTCGTACAGGCATGTACGAGTCGTTTTTATGTGACTTGTAATGATCATAGGAAAATTACAAGAAAAACACTTTCGGCCAGGAAAACCGTTGAATGCCTGAACGGAATTTGATGGAGTAAGGACATTAGACAGAAAAGGAAATGTAATATTTTAAATTCAAGAGTATCTTACTGTACAGACCTAAAACATGCCGCGTCAAAGAACAAAACAAAAAGAATTTAGAGGCGATGTAGCTGTTCAGGAGATCCATACGAATTTCTAGACGGGACAGAATTTTAAGCGAAAAAAATATAAGAAAGATGGTGACAGAGGGAACTTTTTTTAAGAATATTCAATGAAATATTTGCTTTGTTACGAGAACATCCAGAGGTTGGGGATAAGAGAAGTAGTGCGTTCCTCTCTATCGTCAAAAGAGGGAGAAACGGAGAAAGCTTTGAAAAGAAGGCTAATTAAGACCCGTGTTATAGAGTGAATGTTAGGCAGCGGACAACGTCCAAGGAAGTTTTAGCTCTCGTTAGGTGCATATAAATGTGTTTCGTTTAAAATTGTGAGCAAGTTCTCAAGCTCAGAGAGTTTACTAGTCTATTTTTTTACACGTATAATTTGAGTTAATGCAATAATTCTGACAACTTTGAATATCAGTTTGTTTTTTTTATTTTAAATTTTTATTTGTAAGAACAACTATAAAATTCTCAAGCAGGAGGATTTCCCTTTGATAATACTCATTCCCTCGAGAAGTGCAGCACAAGGTAAATTTCATAGACTTTTAAATCGAGACTGTCACTTTGTATACCTACTGTGTTATCGGTTGTATAAACAAAGCTATGACGTTATTATGTTTGCTTTCACCGGTGACAGCTGTCATCTCTAATCTCCTTAGGGACCACTGTCTCGCTTTCGTTATTTACTTACGAAATTGTTCAAAAACAGTACTGAATATAAGAACCGACTGAATATCACGCGGAGACACGATTACTTATTTTTCGCGAAGACACGCGGGGATTGTTACTTATTTACTCCACGAAAATAAGAGCTCTGGCTTCAAGAACGACGTGCCACGACTCCTCTCCATTCTATGCGACTCTTCGCCCCAGTCTTCTTTGCATATCTTCATCTACATCGTCCACCCACCTTCTTTTTGGCCTTCCTCTTTCACTTCGTCTTCCTGGTCCTCCAATGAATACTTTTTACTGCCCTTTCCTCTGTAATTCTTTGTTCACGACCTTCTCACCTAATTCTGTATTGTTTTAACACTGTGACGCTGTCCGGTTTCTTGTGTAGTTCGTACAATTCGGCATTTGTCCACATAAACCACATTTCGGCATCTTGTACACCGCCAATATATCTTCCTCAGAATCTTTCTTTCACATCTTCTGATCACATCTTCTTGGGCTGAGATTATGTTCCAGGCTTGTGAAGCATAAAATACTAACGGTAGCAATCCGGTTTTGTAAATCTGGACCTTGGAGGTAACTGTTTTTTGTTGATAATATTACAAACAGTGTGGTACATGCAATCTTCTTTCTTGCAACATTAACTCCAAATTTGTAAAAGCCGGACAGTGTACAAAATGAGAAACAGCAAACTCTGAGAGTGAACAACTAGACAAATGGTTGTACGTTTTGGGTAATGGACGTCATTTGTATCGGACCCGCGGGCAAGACGGTAACTGGAACGCGTCCCGAGATCGGGGTTGTGTTGTGACTATGCTAACACAAGTACTGTGCATCGATTACTTACCACAGTACGAGAATCGCAAAGGTAGGGATACAATTAATCATTATCCTTTTCATCTTTAACAAGGATTAAACCAAAAATGGTTTGTTGCGGTTCCAACCAGATAGACTAGATCTCTGGTCATTACAATGCTTCTTCGGACTTCCCACACCGAAGAAGGTCCCTCTCTTTCCTTCTCTGTCCCTTTGGCTAATCATTAAATTCGGACTAATCCCTTTGGCTAGGACTAATCATTAAAGTCGGAGTCCCTTTGGCTAATCCCTCTCTTCGGACTTCCCTCTCTGTCCCTTTGGCTAATCATTAAATAATTATTGGGGATGCACTTCTACGCTGCTAGGTATTCTCGGTCCTCTTCTACGGTGTAGGATCTTGGACTTTGACTGAAGCCACAACTAAGAAATTGGAATCTTTGGAAATGTGGCTTTACCGTACAATACTGAGAATTTCAGGACAGCACATATAAATAATGTTGAAATTCTTAGAAAGATGAAAGATACGGAAGTTATTAACACAGTGAAAATAAGAAAGCTTCAGTATCTGGGACATCTCATAAGAAGTGAAGAGAGATTTTACTTATTGTCTGCCTGTCTGCCTGGTTAAACGTCAGCCTTCACCACAGTACTGTAGGCCTGACGTTTAACAACCCACGTTCAAGTGAACTCGAATTCCTCGTATTCCACTGATGATGGCAGCCAGTGGTGCTGCTGAAACGTTTGGTTTGTTTGTAATATAAAGACACATTACAACCCAGTTATTTAAAATTACAGGCCTCCTACAAAACTGTACCATCTACAACAATTTTGTTCGTATAAGATCAGTTCCATGAACTGCCATCACCTTAGTTTTAATGTTATTATTTGGTGTTCTGCCCTAAGGCAGGTCTCCAAATGGTATGGGAAGCTCTCCAAGCTGTCCTATCGCATGCTAGTCTTTGCGTTTCTTCGTAACACCATCTGATTTTAATGCTATCTATTAACTTCATTCTTCTACGCCCTCTTCTTTTTTCTCCTTCTATGACACCCTCATCGTAATTGTAAGCAAACAGCCTCTTCTTAAAAAATGACCTAACCAATTCATTTTCCTATTTTCTATTACCTGTAGGATTCTTCTCTCTTCCCCTATTCTTCTTAAAACCTAATCATCCCTTACCTTATCAACCCACCTCACTTTTCACATTGTTCGCCAAACCCACATCTCAAATGCTTCTAATCTTTTCTCACCCTCCTTCCTCAGTGTCCATGTCTCTGCACCATACGTAAGGCAACGCTCCATACATAACATTTGTGGACCTCCTTTAATGTAAACACCTGTAAACCGCTATCAACCTAAGGGTCA
Source organism: Magicicada septendecula (assembly GCA_034769895.1). Taxonomy (NCBI): domain Eukaryota; kingdom Metazoa; phylum Arthropoda; class Insecta; order Hemiptera; family Cicadidae; genus Magicicada; species Magicicada septendecula. The sequence goes on along the minus strand of CM068375.1, from coordinate 58,356,509 downwards.
GAACAGTCCAGAACAAGAAGATATTTGCGCCAAGGAGACATTTTGTCCCCGTTACTAGTACTTGTAAAAAGCGATACGACAACGTCTACAGAAGAAGTGGGTTCAATTTCTAACAGAAACTAGCAATATTTGGCTTACGCATGTTACGTGGCAATTGTACCAAGACAGATCAGACATTTGAAAGAAATTTACATTAAATTAGAAATGGCCAAACTAAGCATGGTGTTTTGAAATAAATCTTGAAGAAACTCAGTTTGTCGAGAGAACACAGAAGACTGGAATTGAATATATTGACACTTGGGAATAAACACATCGAAAGCTAACAAGTTGTAAGTACCTGGGTCCTTTGTTCGAAGAAGAAAACTCCAATACCTGCGCAAATAAAAGACCGTGTAGCGGCAGGAAATAGAGTGTACTTTGAGCTACGAACACGTATTCAAAACCAATACTGTCGTAGTAGAGCCTCCAAAATTATAATTTATCATCATCATCTTTACAACACGCCACAGGCAAGGTGCTGCCCGTTCAGCCTTCAAAGATCCTCCATCCTGGGTCTAACCGCACACCATGTGTCCTATAGGTTTGTACTTCCAGACTTGTTTGGCCAGTATGGAATCTGACACTCTTTCTAAGTGTTCTTTCCACCGTTGCTTGTAATCTTTTAATTTTTCATTCAAGTTAAAAACCTTCCAACTCTTCTCTTATGGGCACATTCTTTATATGGTCAAGTTTAGAATACATCTCCTCCGTCCGGCCGTGTTATTTGAAACTTGTGAGTAAATTAAATTAATTCCCCCGTTAGAGGGTACCAGCCTACAGATGGATAAGTCATGTGGAGAGGTCCCCCCCTTACGGACCATGACTCCCGGTAATTTTTACTCAGGGTTGTCTTCCTCTATCCTTTGATGCCCCAATATCGAAATGCAAGGTAGCAGCAAAACATAATCCTATAACAATAGGAAGCCGTATTACAGCCGAGTAAATCCAACCAGATTCCCGCCCGTAATACTCCAAAGATAAGCCGGTCCAGGATCATTTCCCTTACGCCCTAACGCCCTTCCGGTCTAAGTCTGTACTGTTCTCCATCAACAGCGTCACCTCTTGTAGGTTTTGGCACTTCACTACGCAGTACAGGCTTGGCTGGAGAGAGGCTATCGGCTCCTTTGGAAGCTAACACTTGTTTTTAACATTGTAATTTTTCGTTCAATTAAAAATTTGACACTCTTCCTTTACGGCCTCATTCCTTATACGATCAAGTTTAGAGTCCCCTTTAACTCGTCTTAAGAACGCCATTCCCGAGGCTTGTATTTTACTGTCTTTTTTCTTGGTTGTTGTCCATAATTCACTCCCAAAGGACACTATAGGGACTGCCATAACTTTGCAAAACTTCAATTTTGTGTCTTGACGTACCTTGTTTATAAATTTTAATTTTAATAAATAGACACTTAGTTTTGTCCTACAAATACTATTAGACCTGACGATTGTTTTACCATTTACGGCGGCTGCAGAAGTTAGTTTTGAATTGAGATAATGTTGTGCATGTTAGCAGTTGGAGGAACTAAGTTAGGAGGTGTTGGGAGAGCCGAAAAATTGTCCGCTATTTCCGTGTATAAACTTCCCTGATGTGGGAATGGGTATGGGTATCACTATCGGAGAAGACTGCTTGTTTAATATCCAGTTTGCTGATGACCAAGCAGCAGTAGCACAAGCTGGAATTTATGCTCACCCGACTATACAAGGCATATAAAACGAGGGGATTGAATGTTAATTTAAATAAGACAGAGTATCTAGTCTTTAATTCCGATGCAAGATTTGAAATATTGATTAAAGACAGTACGTCAATTGAACAGGTCGATGAATTAAATACCTAGGGACCCTAATAACACGGGGAAGGCCTAGGAAAACACGATATCAAAAAACAAATAGAACAGAGCAGAAAAGTTCTAGGAAGCTTAAACTCTATTTGGTGGGACAAATATATTTCGAGAGGCACAAAGATTCAAATAGGAAAAGCTTTTGTTGAATCATTTCTGTCTTCCGGCTGTGAGGTATGGACGTTGAGCACGGAAATTATACGACATTTGAATGGCGTGGAAATGGATTATCTCCGTAGAAGTGCCGGAGTCTCAAAGAAGGGAGAGAATAACCAGCGATGAGATCAGAAGAAAGATGCATGCAGAAGACACAATTTATTAACAGAGTAGAACGAAGAGACCTAAAGAGGTTCGGTCATTTAATCCAAATGGATGAACAGAGATGGCTGAGGAAAATATTTCAGTGAAGGTCCCCAGGCAGAGGAAAAAGGAGCAAACCTAGACTGTCTTGGTACGAAAACATGAGGAAGGCCATGGAACATCATAACTTGGCAGAAGAAGATGCACAGGACAGAAATAGATGCCGGTTAGGTGTGGGTATGCGGCAATAGCCGATGAAGATTCCCTTTGAAAAAAAAAACTTCCCTGATGTTAAAGAGTTTCAAATAAGCTGGCCTACAGTCTAACCTCTGGCCGCCATCTTTACAAACTTTCATCCGACAGTAATTGACCCGAGAGTCCAAAACCCCCAACAGTTTGGATTAAAATTCCGTACTAGCCGGTAGAACATTTCAAAGAATACCAGGAGTTGTTTCTGTAGGAGGTACCTAGTTAGCACTATCTCCAAAAAATCCCAGATATAAAAAAATTTATATATATAGTATTTCTGTTGTGCGATAAAAAATATTGTCAATTTATATTCCTGTATAAATTAAAATGTCCTTACCGAGTTCATTTTAATCTGCCACCGCCCGCTCCGAATGTCGTAGTTTTTAGATTCAGGATGAGATCGCTTCAGTCTGTAGGTACCACTGTATGAGGATACACATAACTTGAAACAATAAAATACATTAAAACTACTTGCAGAAGAAATTATATTTGATTTTACACACACGCGCGCGCGCACAAAGTGTTACGTAATGCGGAAAAAGTGTTACATCATAACAAAACATTCTACGTGTTTCTCGGATGTTCCAGAGGAATCCGGCTGATACACAAGCAGAAGGCCGTTTCACACGTGTTTAAACGCCGCCAGCTGACAATCACAACCGTAATTCCCCGACACACTGTTACCGAGTTATTTATCGCTGAGGTCATAGGCTTTGCACATTTGTCAACGTTATTGCTCGTTGTCAGTCAATCGCTGACAGTAAACTGTACCATTTGTATTCACGCACAGGCCGGGGTAAACCAGCAGACTGCGAATGAACGCTACATTTGTCCGAATCCGAAATCACAGCGTCTCGCAAAACTGTGAATATTTAATTCAAACAATGATTGTTTCCTCAGCATAACAAAACACGTATCCGTCAAAATCACTTGTACTTGTCCGGTTTTAATCTTTTTGAATTCTGACTAATGTGTGCACACTTTTCAGACACGGAATACTAACGTTTCAGGTAATATTTCTTTTCTATTTTGTACATTTCTCTTATAATAATCTGTCGAATGCTCCTGCCTCTTCAACATCCACACTGAGATTCTTTAAGAGCATTTTCTGCGACGGCTTTCATTGTTTATTCCATGATCTTTCCTACATGTTTATACCTGTATATAACAGTGACGTTCCTCTACAATTGTTACAGTCGCTTCAGTTTATTTTCTTCTGTGCCCTCCGGTATTTTTCTAATCCAGTAGAGCATCGATTATCCGCACATCCATCAATCGAACGATCTATTATCCGAACCCAATGATAATTGCAATTATGTACTGTACTGTACAGTAATTTATTGGACACGTGTAGGCGTATTGGGTATTTATTGGACATAAAAAATTGTACACTAAAAATTATTACAGTACTGTACAGTAATAAATAAACGCTGTAGCTATACAGCCTTACAAATCGATAAACACACTTACATCAACAAACTTCGTTAAACACGTTTACAATTGATAAACAAACTGTTTCAACCGAAGTCTTTTCTCCGGTACCTATTAGTACTTAGTGAAAATGAAGAAGAATCCAAACAGTTAGTAACAGAATTTAACTTAAAGGAAAGTGCGTACATGATTGCGGATGCCTGCGATAACGTGAAAACTGAAACTCTAAAACGAGCTCAGGCAAAACTTCTAAACCAAACGTTAAATGAGGAACGTAGGCCTAAATCTGATACTGGTCATCAAGACAACGATATTGAAAGCATGCATCAAATGGTACAGAATATTTCTCAGTTTAAAAACTGTAACAAATAAGAAGTTAACAATTGGCTAAAGGTGGATGAAGCCGATCCCAGTTTTCAGTTATTAACCGATGAAGAGATAGTTGAGTTGTTCAATTAACGCAAAGAAAACGAAACAGATTCAGATGAAGATGGCGAGAATGCTACTAATACAAAACCACGGACGGCAGCAAAAGCTTTTGACGCACTTGAGACTATTATAAAGTGGGATGAAACAAAAGACAAGATAGATTGTATTCAGCTTATGAATCTTAAACGACTTCAGTCTTTAGCAGCGAGATAACGTGGTATCGGTTTGAAGCAGACAGTAATAGAACAATTCTTCAAAAAAGTGTAACTCCATGTCACTGTATGTTTTGTTTTGTTTTTTAATTTTTAATTAATTTTATAGTACAGTGTTTGTCATTAAACTCTAATTTTGTTTAAATTAACATTTGGTTTTCATTAATTGCACTCAGTTTTAATTCAATGACTTTTTGCCTTAGTAATACATTACAGTACAGTATACAGGTCGCTGTAATTACATAATAGTATTTACTTATACTATAATAATAATATATTAATATAGTAATAATAATAATAATATAAAATAATAATAGTAGTAATAATAGTATATATTATATAATACAGTATAATAGTATGTTACAAATGATTTTATAATATAAACCTTTGTTTTTGTACAGAGAAATAATGTTTTCAATTCACGATCTATTGCCCTAAAATATCGATTATCCTAACTGTCCCTCGTCCCGAGAGGTTCGGATAATCGATGCTTTACTGCAGTTACTTATCATTCCATATTTTATTATCTATATTTATCACCACATCTGTTCCTTCGTGTTTCATAATTTTAATCACATCGGTTGTTATTTTATCTAAATATTAGCTGAATATAACGTCTAAGTAAACTAAGTACGAGTGCAACATTGACTAAATGTGGTTATGTTTGTAACGTAGTAGATGTATTTGTAGTGGGTGGAGGTGACCATGTACACTCAGTATTTCATGTGAGCTGTAACTGTCTGCCACAACACGTCTGACCCAGAAACTGTTACTGTTGTGCCCAATCACTATTAATTATTGATAACACGTTACCGTGACTCACCAGTATGTAATGTTATATTGATTTAAAGTTAAAACATTACTGTTCGCACAGTCTTTCGTCGTTCGGGTGATTCAAAAAGGATTTTTAAAACAGTAAAAATTTTACAACATTGAAAACATACAGGAATTCATTCAAATGACTTACAGAGTCGGGGGTTCACGTGTCACTTTAAAGAAAAACACTCTAAGTTTGACTCGCGTAGTGCCATACTTTCAAATGCTGCCATCAGAAGCGCTAGCACCGTTGTTGTTTAAAAATGGCTAGTTACACTTGTAGCGGTTTTTTTTAGTTTCATGAAACGAAGTCAACGATTACAGTCCAACGTACTGAGTATGGTAACGATCCTCCAATTAGGCTTACAATTTTTTTTTTTCACCAAACCTTTGTTGAGACTGGTCCTTCTGTACGTGACATGCAAAATTGACAGGACGCCGCTGTGGTACAAGTTTGTCAGTAGCCCTAAGTACTGCATTAGACTGAACTCCAAGTCTCTGATGGAGAGCATAATGTATGCGTGATTGTGTTGTGTGTGTGTGTGTGTATGTGTTGGTATTGGTATTGTTTCTTTGTCAAGGCCAATGACACATCAGCCCTGTTCACAGTGCAAACTGGCATCCATCACAAAGGCAGGCTACCAGTTCGTAATATTATTGCTGTCCGCTTTTTACCGTTACGGTAATAGTGCGTTTAAAGACTACGTATTATTGGCATTGTGTTTAAAACTTAGTCCTTTTTAAGTAATTGTGTTATAGTAACATTAAAAATACGAATTTGTGAACTATCGTGTAGGATTAATGTACTTTTAGTAACTTTCTGTTAGTGAGTGAATTATCCTGTTATTTGTTTATTTGCAACTGTCTGTTGACAATGTCTCTTCAAGGATCATCAAACAAAGAAAGAAAGTTTCGTTGTTCATAGTGAAGGTCGCGAAATAATTAGTAATTTAACTGAAAAATTATAAATGAAACAGATGAGGAGTTAGCTTGTCCTCTTTAAAATATAAGTCATCTATTACATTTCGAAATGATAATCTGTGTGAAATTAAAATTAGATTTTAATGCTAATAATATTTAACAGTGCCAATTCTTGTACAACACAATACAAGTAATACAATTAGGATTTCCACCATCTTCATATTTTTACACTTGTCATTTCAATAGCCAGACTCAGGTATCGTCCTCAAAAGATAACAACACAAGGGGACATACAATAAAAATTATAAAACAAAATATTAGCAAAAAAATCACAAAATATTAGCACATTATCAACAATTACGATTTAGCTGTTATCACAACAACGTAAAACTTACATAGAATAGAAGTAACACATAAGAATAAAATACAAAATAATGTAAAATAAGATAAACATTTTTTTACCTACGAGTGACAGTTGAAAAGACGTAAAAATGGCTGTACCTTTTTTTTCTACGGTGACTAACAAGAACTGTTTGAGGCGAACAGACAAATACATCCCCCAAATTTGGTTAAAACTTAGATAAACAAGACGAAAGATTGTCACATGGGGACAAGTGTTAGTAGGTCGGAAATGTGACAACTACTTTACAATGAAAGAACAAAATCAATTTAAAACATGTCTATGGCCGTCAGAAAATCTGTTATAGCCATAGTATCCCACTTATATGAACGTAGATCCTGTGTACTTTTGCAAAGTATATATATATATATATATATATATATATATATTGCAACGTAACAAATAGAAGGCATAGTAAATTAGAACAAAATAATATCAGAGTCTTTTATCTGGAGTTAGGTATTTATTTTAAAACAAATTTAATATGGTCTGTGATTTGAACATAAATGATTTATTCTTCAATTTAAATAGTGTCTGTAAAATGGTTTGAATGTTTCTCTTTCTTATAGTCTATTTCACTTGTTCGACGAATTCCCTTGACGAGCCGTTGAACTGCTCCGCTGCTGCACTCGTCGCCTGCTGGATCAGCTGCAATGATGACACGTAGAACTCTCGCGACTCACGCACTCACGCCGTTTATCACCGATATAGTTTATCTCATTTATCTCAGGGTTCGATAATGGGTTAAAGTATTATTAATTCAATTTTGGTGTGTTTTACGTACACCTTCCGGTATCTTGACGTGTCCTCGCGTTCACCCAGATGTATTTCGGCAAATACACTGATTGCTATGCGGCAAAATCTTGACTATCGCGAGATAGCACTATTTAATTTATAATTAAATTATTTTGTGTTCTAACAACCAATCGATCTAGCAAACGGGTAACTTGTTGCTAAGACCCAGTATACGACAAACTCGCACAGAGACGTCTGTTAAGGCCGAGCTGTTAGGTTGAACTGACCGAAACTTTCCGCAAGGGACAAAACTGAATGCAAATTTGAGCTTCTGATTTGTTAAAACCCATACCACGTGATTGATGGGTTAGATAGATAGACATATGTCCTGCTTCATTTAGCTGAAGACTGCAAAAGCATGTATAGATTTTATCTAAAAGTGTTATGACTTTCAGAAGATAAGGATTCTTTAGAAAAGTGAATTCTGTTAAAAAATACGTATTAAAATAATATGTTTTGAGCATTTGACATAGGAAAAATGTAGCCCTAATTCAGAAGTATGAGCTGTCTAAGTTTCAACTCGATACATTAATTTACTCAAGAGTTATTCATGTAAATACGAATAACACGCGCACACGCGCACTCACGCACTAAATTCGCACTTGACATAACATAAAATAAATTTATGGGCATTTTGACATAAAACAGCTAATTACCCATTTCTTATTTCAAACTTATAGCTATTTTACAAAATTTTAACAAAATCAATTTTCAACATTTCTATAACGTCATAAATTGTATAAAAGCATGTAGTCATAGCTACAAAGACCCTTTTCTGCGACGTTCCATTGCAATATACAGTATATATAATTAAAATTACGTAATACATTTTTGTTAAAAATAAAATATAGTCGTATTGATGTTGAAAAAGTATTGTAATTACAAAAATGTTACCGTTGGTTGTTTAGTGTCGCCTAGTGAAAATTCCTTAAAATATGCTCTGAGTGACAAGATGAACACCCACAACTGCAGGATCTGGGGTAGCGAAAGTCCACATGAAACATTGCAATATGAGCGTGATAGCCCAAAAGTGAGTGTTTTTTGTCCCCTCAGCAAATGTAATGTGTTCTTGCGTGTTTCATGTTGCGTGTACCTGTGTTTTCAGTAGTTAACGCGTTCTTATGAAGAAAATCATAAATGGTATCGTGTATCTGGATATGCTTGAAAATTTCCTAGTTCCACAGTTAGACGAAGATGACCACGATCGCCGGCTTCACTACCAGCAAGACGGGGCACCGCCTCACTTCACCTTACACGTCCAGGATTTCCTTGACAAGCAACCGATTTATAAGCAATCTCCGTTGGAATGGTCGTGCAGAGTACATTAGAAATCATCTTCCCAGTGAGATACGTTTACTGGAACTATCAAAACTTCATTATTCCCCAATGAAAATATTTAGATATTGGGTTAGATGGGAAAAGACCTAAGGGTAATAGCTACACTGTATTGGAACCAATCTGCAGTGGTTAGAGTAGATAAAGAGAAAACTGAAGAGATACAGATCCTGCGTGGAGTAAGACAAGGATGTATACTATCTCCGCTTTTATTAAACATCTACTCGGAAGGTATTTTTAAAGAAGCTTTAGATGAATGTGATGTGGCAATCTTTCTAAACGGTGGAAGAACAAATAACATACGTTATGGGGATGATACCGTTATATTCGCAGATAACTTAGAGGGGCTGCAAAACTAATAAATAGAGTGACAGAAACCAGCCGTAGATATGGTCTAGACATCAGTGTTAATAAAACGAAGCTAATGATTTTATATTGTATCTAAGAACAAGATCACAAACTTCACCCTTAATATAAACCAAAGGCCAGTTGAACGTGTAAGCCAATTTACATATTTTAGCACTATAGTCAATGAACAATGGGACCACTCTCAAGAAATAAAGAGCAGAATTCAAAAGGCAAGAGCAGTGTACACTAGAATGATCAGTTTATCCAAAAGTCACGATTTAACAATAAACACAAAGATGAGACTTCTACGCTGCTACGTATTCTCGGTCCTCTTCTACGGTGTAGAATCTTGGACATTGAATGAAGCCACAACTAAGAAATTGGAATCTTTCGAAATGTGCCTCTACCGTAGAATACTGAGCATTTCATGGACAGCGCATACAACTAATGTTGACTTTCTTAGAAAGATGAAGAAAGATAGGGAAATTATTAACACAGTGAAGATAAGAAAGCTGCAGTGTCTGAGCCATGTCACGAGAAATGAACAGAGATTTTACTTATTGCAGTCAATACTACAGGGAAAAGTACTTGGAAAGAGAGGAGTTGGGCGACCGAGGATATCATGGCTGAGAAATTTAAGGACCTGGTTTAGCATGAATACTAATTTATTCTGTACAGCAGTGCAGAAAGTTAATATAGTTTGTATGATATCCAAAATCTGAAAGGGATAGAAGCTATCAGAAGAAGAAGAAAATATTTAGGAAATATTACTTATTCTGAAGTAAATACTTTTATTATTTGCTATTGGTGTAATTGGGGAACTTTCAGTCAATGCCTGAAAAATAAAGCCAGGAAAGAGACAATGTTGAAAGTTTATACAACAATGGCTGTCCCCGCACTTATATATGGCAGCGAAACATGGGTAACGCAAAGGCACAAGAAAATCCAATTCAGGCACAGGAAATGAGATTCTTAAGACGAGTTAAGGGCTGTAGTCAAATAGTCAGAATAAGAAATGAAACGATTAGACAAGAACTTCAGGTATTCAACTTAAATGAAAAGATAAAATTTAACAGAAACAAGTGGCAAGAACATTCGGGAAAGATGCAACAATACAGGATTCCAGTAAAAGCCAGAGGAAGACGAAATTTAGGTAGACCAAGGAAAAGGTGGGAACCGTAACAGGCAGAATGCCTAAAACATGAAGTGAAGAAGAACATTGATGTAAAGATAAGAATCCTCTTCTCCGTCGTTTAAAAGCAATACACGTCATGTACTCTACTATAGGATTATTGACTTCTTCGTACTCTAGGTAAGTTATATTATGTTCCCGGCGGCGCGTACCACCTTGATCGCGCGCGAGTGACTATACCTGAGCAACTAGAGACTTATTTGTACAGAATCCGATACTGATGCTTCTGCTTACGGTTGCCTGCAGACCCAGCAAAATTTTTAAAAAAGCTAAGTTGTTAGCCTAACATTTCAACCTCTAATATGTAGGATCAGTGTTTAATTTATAACGTCCTCTTAAACGCTGCAGCTGAAAGAAAAATATTTTGGTCTTACTTGGTGTGTTTTACTTTGCGGATGAAAGGCATGGGCAATGAAGAAAAGGGATAGAGACAAGGCACAGGAATTGGAAATGTAGGTTTTGAAGTGAATGTAAGGAGTAAGATAGTTGGGTACAGCAAGCAATATAGAAGTATCCAAAAGAATTAACGAGGGCAGAACATTTCTGCATGTTTCAAACAGTAGAAAGCGAAACTGAATTGGACTAATCCTGAGGTCGGATGAGCTAGGAATGGTTTTCGTGAGAGCAGTGGAAGAATAGAATAAAACATTGAAGAACAGAGATTAACATTAAAGCTGTTGGATCACTTAAGCCTACGTGTGGGATCACTGGCGTAACTGCCGGCAACGGGCCAGCGGATTAGAGGGCCTTTAATTTTTATTCCCATGTTCCATAAGGAAATGGAAGTATGGTGATGGAGGAAAAATTCGTGTTTGAGATAAGGGCTGATTCTGATTGCTCTACCCTCAAGAAAAGTCATTTTCTGAGAAGTGTCTGTGTGTAGAATTTTTTCTATGGCGAACGGTAAATGCCGCAAAATCAAATAGAATCAAATAATTTGTTGCATATGTACCTGACGTGTAGAGAACTCAAAACGTATTGATTTTGGTAAAGATCGGTTAAGGGGAAGGGGTAGTTTACTTGCAACGTTTTATGTTTTAACAAGAGTAAGGTTTTCTATGACGAACGATAACTGCCGCAAATTAAAACAGAATCAAATAACTTTTTGCATAAGTTCCTGACTTGTAGAGGACTCAAGGCCTATTGATTTTGATGAAGATCGGTGAAGGGGAAAATTGTAGTTTACCTGCAACGTTTTATTTTTTAACAAGAGTAAAGTATTTAATTTTGATAAATAAAGTATCCTGAAAAGAAGGTCATATTATATGTGTACTATGTTATCGGCAACAAAGAAGTAGTTTGTTGTTAAAATTTTTTCCGGGCTGTTTGGCCGTGGTCCAATGTTTTCTTGATCAGTGAAAATCAAGTGCACTAACGTGAGGTGGTATACGTTAATGGCCACAGTACTATGGTTAAAGCTGAAGGAAGAAGTAGGAAAAAGTTTCTATGGAAATATTTCGTTTTGAAAATGATTTTAAATATAAATCTTAGAACACGGAAGTCATGGATGGTTTTCCATACCGATTTTTTACTAATGGGTATAAACCATTGTACCTAAGCCAAACGAGGTTCTCCGTATGTATTTAATGTAAAACTAAATAGATTTAATTTTTTACTGTTATTTTACCGGAGACCTAATGATGTACTTTGTTTGAGAGTAACTTATTTGGTACACTAACTATTTGGTAAACTGCACAATAGACCAAGACTGGACTAGAATACACCACTGGATTCCAATCCACCACACTGAATTCCAGTTAAGAATTACCGAGGTCAGTTAAGAATTGCATTTCAAGTAATTTTTTCAAATACAAAAATCCTACTTTTGTAAAAAAAATGTTTTTATTATCAGAATATTTTCCTTTAATTCCACTGCTAATATATTAGTCATATACTAAAACTATTGGAAATTACAAAGCAATAAGCAGATGACAGAAAGTTTAAAGGTGAAATAGTTTTTTGGATTGTTTAAACGTATGAGATTAGTTATTAAAGTGTACGATATAAAATCGTAATAAAGTGAATAAACATTCACTATCTTCATGAATTTATTAAATTTAATAAAACTTGAATTTTTTTCAAGATGCATATAAGTTTAATAACTGGCAAAATTATAATTGGTTAGTAGCAACATGGGTCTGATAATCAGTATTTTCTACGTAGGGGGCTCAAAGATATAAAAAATACTAAATAACAAATATAACTATTAATTGAAACCAAAGTTATATTTTTAATAATTGAGTTTACATCATACAAAAAAGAATATTTAATGTGTTTACGTTATATAATTTTAGTAGTTTCGACCACTATAAGGAGAAGTCAACAGTGGAGCGGGAACAATGGTATGAAGGATCGCAGGGGATTCCTGCGGGGGCCTAGAAAAAAAGAGTCACACCACTGATGGGGGGTGATTTAAAGAGTGACGAAGGTTCAGCGCTGGAGTAGATACAAATGTAGACGCGTGGCCCTGTGGGCGTGAAGGTATGCGCGCGTGTTTGTTTAAGTTCATTTATGTACTATCAGCAGTTCACCTTTGCTATCGAGGAAGGAATGTGGTGACGTATGCCATTCCACTGCACGCATCACTGTAATACTACACATTTAAATACGTTTAACACGGTTTCGGTGTGACTTGACTGTCTTTCACAAGGTATTTCTTGTAGCGAATAAAAAACACACTTTAACAAAATATTCAGTAAATTACACTTACATATAATGCACGAACATTCAGTCTAATACGCACACAAAATTACAACTAAATGCATCTTCTGAACGTTTGAACAATGATTTCAGAACCAGTACTACACCACCATCACAATCACGCACTATCATTCAGTAGACCCCCGCTCCTCAGGCGTCTCGGCAGCAAAACTGGTATGCGTATAGTATTGTCTGAGTGGTTGTTAATGTAACCCAAGAAACAACAGTTTGTATTTTTCTTATATTTATGTTTTAAACATTCGAGACTTCAATTTTAGTTTAATAATTAAACAAATTGAGTTTACTTTTTAAATGTAGCCTATATTATATTTAAGTCGAAGTTGTTTGCATTTTTATCGATTCAAACTGACAATATCGAGAAGCTCCGCCGGAACGTTGTTACGACGGTCTCACGGATCGCCGTGCCATACTGTGGAAACAGATTACATACACTAATCAAGTTACGAGATTTAATTAATCACAAATTACAATGTGTTATCAACAAGGTGCTCTTATTCAATAATTTAAATTAAATTTGTCCACACGTAATAATAATGTCAAGTATTAAGAGTTTCGCACTAATTATAACACAGTAATCACTTTCCACGATCACTTGATCCTCACTCTACGATCTCGCCAGGTGTAACTAAAGCGGGCGCTGTTGCTTACATGGGTCCCGCAGGTTTTTCCAGAAAAATTTTCCAATCTTTTGGCGGCGTGCCACCATAGTTTGCATAATTAACTGTACTCCAACAGTTTGGAAGGTACTTTAGTCCACTGCCTTGACAGAGACAGTGCACCTGCCCGGCTAGCCGAAAAACGTGAAGAACTATTACGTAACTGCACCTGCCGACTTTTCAAGAGCGTTACGTAATAATCGTAATTGTTGTAGCGTACTGTCGCACGGATCGTCGTGTTGTACAGTGGAAATAGAATAACTGACACCGGATAAAGTCGCTAATTACATTTAAAAATAAACAAAGACGTTCTATATTCTTCTTCAGCGGCGGAACAACCCATTACTGAGTCAAGGCCTCCTTTAACAGCCTCCCCCAGTTGTCCCGGTCAAGTGCAGCTGCTCTCCAGTTCCGGGTCCTACGGATATGGCGCGCACCGTTGTTCACACCGTCTTCCCAACGTAGTTTGGGTCTACCAACTAACTGGCTGGCGAAAGAAACTGACAGGTTTCTGCACATAAAACGTTTACAGATGGGCTATGTGAATTCTTCGATCCAACCCCCAACCTGGACGACCAGGAACTTTGATTTCGGGGTGCACTTCCCCTAGAGAGTTGCTTTCACCACAGCTGACGAGCTCTCTCTGCCCAATCGCAGTAGACTAACTAACTTACCCCATGATGTGTTCAGTCGTTGGCCTACTGTAGGCTCCTCCGCCTCCACACTAGATGCACACCCTGCTGCCGATGTCCACCATCCTGCCCGGCCAGGACCCAGCATACCCCCAGACGGTCCTGACAGAACCCCCATCTCTCGTTTGCTTACCGATCCACTCCGCCGAAAGGATTGGTTACAACAACCTTGGAGTGGATTGCTCGGCGTAACAGGGCCCACCGACGTGTAGGTGAGAGTGGAGTTGTGGTAGAGAGGTTGGTGCATTTCTCTCCTGTGAAAGCATATGTTCGCATCACACCCCCTTTGGACCTCCAAAGACGTTCTATATAATATTCTTTAACCTAATTTCGTTCAACACACGGTAATATAACAAACAATAAATTTTACCACTAATTACAGTCTCGCACTAAATAATACTCAATAATCACTTTGCAGAAGCATACTGAAATATCTTGAGCGAACAGAAACGTTACAGGAAGTTAATTTCAGAAAGCACTTAAGTGCCTACATCAGTTCTCTGTGTGGTCGCGGAGATATTTTAGGCAACGCATTCACAAGTAATCCACAACTAAAAGCCCCAACGCAGCTAAAACAACTTCACGACGTCAAAAGACACGTGAAAGCTGCTAGGCGTTTGTATCGATCCGTGTGAGAAATTCGACACACGTAACAAGTTTTATAATATCAGTGACAAAATTCAAAGTCCATAAACGTTGCATATCCCTTTGGAATCATTCCCCTTCCATTAATTATCGTGTAAATGCCTTCTCGTAAAATTGAGACAGACTGCTAAATGTTTTAGAAGGCGAAACACAGGCAAGTTAATTTCCAATAATTTCAATTACAGAAGAAGGAGTATAAGAAGAAGGATAAGGTGTACAGAGAAGAATAATAAGGAGGAGGAGGAGGAGGAAAATAGAAAAGAAGGAAGAGGATGAGGAGAAGGAAGGAAGAAGAAAAGGAGGAGGAGGAGGAGAAGGAGGGGAGGAGTAGGAAAGAAGGAAAGAAGTACAACAAGAAAAAGAATAAGAAAGAAAAAGATGAAGAATTGGAGGGCAAGAGAAGGGGGAATATTGGAGGAAGGAGAAGGTTGAAGAAGAGAGGTGGAAAGGAGGAGGAAAGATGAAGAAGAAGAAGAAGAAGAAGAAGAAGAAGAAGAAGAAGAAGAAGAAGAAGAAGAAGAAGAAGAAGAAGAAGAAGAAGAAGAAGAAGAAGAAGAAGAAGAAGAAGAAGAAGAAGAAGAAGAAGAAGAAGGAGGAACAGGAGGTCTGAACTTTGAGGAAATCGGGGAGAGACTACTTTGAAGCTTTTGAGATCTCAGGCTGGAGGAGGGCTTTTACAATATCGTGGACTGAAAGAGTGTCTAATGATGAGGTTTTTTTGTAGAGAGCAGGTGAAAGAAGGAGAGGAAACGAGAGAAGTATGCTTGACCACTTGCTACGCTATTGAAACTGGTTGACTACCTTCCGAGGGACGTAGTGTCAGGGAAAGGCGAAGACAGGAATATACGAATGAGATTACAGAAAGAAGAAGATATGTAGGGATTAAGAGAGATTGTCTACGGGAAGAAAGAAATTGCAATCCGCCAACTTGTGGGTTGAGGAGAAGAAGACAGGAGAGAGAGAGAGAGAGAGAGAGAGTGAGAGAAAGAGAGAGAGAGAGAGAGAGAGAGAGAGAGAGAGAGAGAGAGAGAGAGAGAGAGAGAGAGAGAGAGAGAGAGAGAGGAGAGAGAATTATCCAGTGGCAACGATTTTAGTCATACAGAAGCACTGTCGTTAGTAAACACATAAATGTGTACTGTAATTTGTTACGATCTATATTTGCCTTTCTTCATTTAATGTCAATGATAAAAAAACGGTAATTGCGTCTTTTAATCATTTTTTTTTAATTTGCTTAAAATTGTGAGATATTCTTACAGTATGTTCGGAATTACACATAAGTCTTTTCAGTCAGTAACAAAGATTTCTACAATTCATAAAACTGAAGAAGGTAAGTCAAACACCGACATATGTAAAATATGCGGTCTGTCGTTTTCAACTGTGTAGATAATACAAAAAAAAAGAAATAGTGATACTCTTCAATATTCGTTTGACTAAAGTAACTTGCAAATAACAAAGAAATACACATTGTGAAAGACTCATTTCAACAATTTTTAGTTGAGTGATTTAAGTTAAACCGGATCAAAGACGTTAACGGCCGCACTTTAAAACATATGGGCAGAATAATGTGAAGTAAAAGTAGTGAAATTTTGGATCTGTGAAAACCAGGGGTGCCTATAGGAGGGGGATCGTGTCGCCATTGGCGACATTTAGAACATTTTTGGGGGTGATTTTTTTTTTTTACTATTGGATGAAAAATCTTCCCCAATTTTACAAAACTGTAAAAAACGTATAACGGACAGGATTTTATAACTGTAAAAGGCAATATTTTTCAATAGTTTTGAGTTAAAAAGCCCCGGCCTTTGCTCGATTAGTTAAGAAATTTTTATTGTAAAAGAGAGAAAAGGTCTTGTCAGAAAAAGGGGGGATTTTGTTTTAAATTGGGGGGAGCGTCATAGGAGTTGAGGGGGATCGACACCCCTGGTGCAAGCAAAACTTTGAAATAATGAACACTTGCTTACGAGCAAGTCTTCTTAGTCCCTTTAAGGAAGTTAAAACCGACTTTGAGTGTATTTAAATTGTTTCTTACGTGAGCTAAACATTTAAACTATTTCGTTGTGCAAATACTTTTACAAGAAATTTATTTCCAGTCAATCTACATACAACAGAAGAGTGGCTTGCTCTTCAAACCAAAAACACACTGTCCGCCAACTACTACCTTCTGCTAAAGTCATACCTATCTAACAGAACATTTTCAGTCAAATGCAACTCCAAGTCCACCTACTACTTTGTTGACGAAGGCTGCGTCCTCGGACCTCTACGCTTCCGTATCTATACAGCCGACTTACTTGAATCAATCGCCACCGCCATTGCATCTTTTACCGACGATGTTGCAGTGTTATCCGTTAACAAAAGTCATCTAGCTACTTCTGACGACCTACAAGTACATCTAAATCTATTCTGCGAATGGTACAAGAAGTAGTGAACAAAACTCAACGAAACGAAAACTGCGCTGGTCACATTCACTACTCGGCATGACATCTGCCCACCTGTAACAATTAATAACACACGTGTACCACTGAAGACTGAAACTAAACACCTTGGACTTCACCTGGCAGAAGTATATCCAAATCAAACGCAGGCAGTCGGATCTCAAGTACAGACAGATGTCCTGGCTCCTTGGGCGAAAGTCTAAGCCGTCATTGAACAACAAACTACTACTATACAAAACCATGCTGAAACCTGTATGGTCCTACGGACTCCAGCTGTGGGGACACGCCAAGCTCACAAGATTGAAAATCATCCAGTGATTTTAAAAGTGCTGCAAGTTGTAGTAGATGCCCCACATGGTACGTCAACAATTAAACATTTCACACCGACCTCAAAATACCTCTTATAAAGGATGAAATCCAGAGCATTGTGACAAAATACAGCCGTCATATAGTGAACAACGAAAATAAGCTAATGGAGCAGCTAACGGTCCTGACTCCTCAGAATTTGGTCTCAATATTTGCTAGATCCTTAAGAGAGCACCCTTCTATAACAAGAAACATCAAATGTCTATCGGAAATTCCAGTGGCGTAGCGTGGTTAGACAACAGCTGTTGCCGGTTAATTCTAATTTTTTCTAGTACGAGATATTCTTTTTAGAGCGAAAATTTTCTTAGTGTATTTTCTATGTATTATTCGCTGGCAGAAGAAGATGGTCCCGGTTCAACGTAATCTGACTCCATTATACTTACACAGAATAAATCCGAACACATATAATTGAATTAAAAATTAATAAAGAAACATAACTAAACGAACAAAACAGATTACATGCTAGTAGTAACCTAAAACAAAGATAGCTGCCAACTGAGCGTTTTGCCGGTTTATACAGCGGCAACACATCGGGTGGACGAACGCATCTCGTTCCCTAGTATGTACAGTGATAACTACTATGAGCTCTTATGACCACCGGTATCTGAGCCGACAGCACAACATTAAAATGACGATACAAGCGACCAGCAGTACGAAAGCAATACTGTGCTTTTCTTCAGGCCTCTCGACTAATGTTTTTCACATTTAGAATTAATCAATAATTAAAGTATTTACTCTATGAAAGTATTTACTCTGTGATGTATTTAATTTTATTTTCTTTCATTGCTTGTACTGTTCTATAAGATACATTATAATTATATTACTTACACTGTTGTATAACTCTTGTATATCCTTTCATTTGATTATCAGAAACCTATTTGTGAGCGTATGACATGACTTTCAGAAACTATAGAAAATAACAGAAGAAACATCAAAACCCTTGGAAACCTAACCCTTTCGTCTAATTTACTTAATACTCTGTAACAGATGTAGAATGTAAATTGAAAATTGTCAGTGAAAGAAAGAAAAATGTTGGAGCGAGGCAGACAGATTTTTATAGTTTCCAGCAGGCCGACACTGAGCCCGTACATTGTAGTAATATAAAGCTGTACACCATACGTTAATAAATAGCAGGATCTGTTCCATAAATCTGTCAGCTGGATTACCGAGTACAGTTATTTATATCCATGAGTGGACAGGGCTAGAGAACGAGGTGAGACGACGCACTCACATACACTGAACAGTAAACTAATTATTTATTATTTCTCTTCTACTAAGTGATTCGCTTTAACCACACAACCTCATATTACAAATCACGTAGGTATTATTAGAATGACCGTCGGTTTGCGGATAATTGATGCAAACTGTCATCATCATTATCTTAACATCACGTAAGGTAACAATATCAATTGTAGAACTTCACCTTCGAAATCTATGTTGTTCTTCTAATATCAGACTGTCAGCAATTCTCGATCACCTGTCATTTGTTGTCTTAGGATAAATTTAATTTTGTAAACAAACATCAGCTCACCAATGTAACCGCCAAAGAAAATTGGTACCTGTCATGATACAAGAAAAGAAGAAGAAGCAAAAACTGTAATGTCAGTGCCTGGACTGACGAAAAGTCACAGCTGTTATACTTGTGATACTCATACTTCACGAGTTACACTCTCACTGTGTTTGTTCTCGCAAACTTTATACAACAGTTTCCAACCGTATTAGATTTGATACTCTTGCATGAATTCATCAACGGTATAAAGTGTATCGAGCAATTCAACATTCATAGTGTTTTAGAGTTTACGTCAACCTGTTTTGAATCACAAGCCACGTAGAAATTGTATAATGTATTCAATACCTAAATAATATTACTCCAAGTTGTCTCTTATGTAGCTTTCGTTTGACTGCAGTCATCACACATTCAAATTACACTTTGTACGTAATGTATCATTTCCTTATATCATTTCTCAGAAATACAAAGTTTATGTAAACCACTACTTGTTAACTTCTAATCTGTGTAGTCTTTCTCTTTGTCTGTCATCATCATCATTATTTTCACAACACGACATAGGCAAAGAGCTCCCTCTCTGCTCGCAAAAACCCATCAGCCATGACTCCCTGGGTCCACCCACACACCTATGTCCTATAGGTTTGTACGTCCAGACTTGTTTTGGCCAGTCTTGAATCTAGCATTCCTTCTAAGTGTTCCTTCCACCGTTGTTTATAAACTTTTATCGTTTCATTCAAGTTAAAAACTTGTAATTCTTCTCTTATGGCCTCATTCTATATACGGCCAAGTTTAGAACACCTTTTAACTCCTCTTAAGAATGACATTTCCGGGGCCTGTATTTTACTGTCTTGTTTTCTTGGTTGTTGTTCATAATTGACACCCATAGGACAGCCCAGGGACCGCCATAACTTTGTAAAACTTTAATTTTCTATCTCGACGTACCTTGTTTCTAAAAAGACGGTTGATTGTACCACAGATGGTCTGGAATGATGCTAACTGTGTTTGACGTAATTTCTCTTACCTCGCGGTTTTCTTACGGTTTTTCCTCCAAATTCCTTCTGATAGTCTCCAAAAACCTATTTCAGTTGCTGCTAAAACTTTAAAGTTGATTCAAATTTTAAGAAAACTGTAAAATAATTTTTGTTTTTTCAAAAAATAAGTTTCTTAAGTGTATTCATTTTATTATTTTGCATAAAAAAATGTTTCTATGTCTTATTTTTATCTTTCTTTTCTTTTCCAGTAACTCTTATTATTTTAGTTTCTTGCAGTTTCCCTATGTGAATTATAAAAATGGATTCATTTTGTAAGTGTAATATTTGAAGTTTAGTAATATACATAAAAACTTGACGCACGTTTTACACAGTATTCTGTATCTTCAGAGATCACAATGTAAGTTAACAAATTATCGATATCGTTAATGTGATATCGGTTCGATGCTGATTTGATTAGAACATAATATATTGTATATAGTATAATAATATGTTACAATCGAATTTAATTCACATTGTATTATATCTGAAGTATTATATCTTCACATAGTATAATAATCTGAAGATACAGAATACCCTGTGAAACGTGAGTCAGGTTTTCATACTCACTAACAAAATTTCAAATATTATACTTTCGGAAGAAATCATCATCATTATCATCATCACCCCTCCTAAAGACTAGGTCTTAGACCTGTTGCGGAACCCATCTCCTCCTCGGTCTACCAACATATCTCTGCCAGTAGAGTGATAACTCAAGGGAGCCACAGGTAGACGGATATCAGGCATACGATTCAAGTGTTCACACCATCTCCCTCTGTGGTCTTCAATCTTTTGGTGCAATGATACGATGTTTAAATCGCGTCTAACATCCTCGTTCCTTTTCCGATGCAAAAGAGAAAAACCTTGCGTCCCTCTTAGAAATTTCGTTTTGTCTACCTGAATTCTCTGTACGTCCCTCTTACCAAGAGTCCATGTCTCGCTAGTATACAGAAATGTTTGGATAGCCACAGTTTTATAAAATGTTATTCAAGTATCTTTTAGTGATTTATTTTTTTATTTTTCAGGTACCTATAATCTTTCCACAGATACGTCTAAATTTTGTTAGCTTACCATCCCAATCAATATCAGTTCCATATGAGATATCACAACCCGGATAATTAAAACGACTAACCTGACCCAAAATCTGATTATTCACGACTATCTTAGTTCTTATATGATACCTGCCCTGAAATTCCAACGTTTTAGATTTTGTAGCAGAGGCGGAAGGAATCTATTCTTATAATTCATATTGTATATTTAATATTTATATGATAAATTGTACTGCATTTTTACTAAAATTCTTTTGACTGTTCGTAGTTTTACACACGTACACATCTCACACACGACATCTTATATACGAGGAGCGACATCTATAGCTCAGTTGTAGAACTAAAATCTTTCGTGTGCTGATGCAAGACGTATATTTTGCGTGAACACCTGTTAATTTTGTTGTAACGCCCGGGGCTGGGGCCTCACAAAGTGAAAGCTCCAGTCGTGCGGACAGGATAGCTGTGGCAATGGCTCGTTATTAAATAAGGCATTTACTTAGATTAATAATATTTCTGTAATTCATTTGAGTAACTACTTTTGTTAACAAGTTTTATCTTGATGAACAAATGACAATAAGGACAAACAAATTAATAAAATAACAATAATTGAAGTGACATACTCTCGTTACAATAATTCTATTGAGTGTTTTCATTAAGACATAATATTATATATAAAAAAACATTCTTTATATACTGACTATTCTTTATTAAAACATTATAAAAGCTTTACTAACTATATTTCTGAATTTGGTACGTTACCACTTTAAATTAGGCATAAATGCTTAAGATGTCAATTATACATATTCCTTAACAAATTTAGAACACTACTGAGCACTTCTGATTATAGATAATTCATTATCCAAAATCGATTTATGCTTTAATTTTGAACAAAGTAAAACAAAACAAAGTTGTAATTACGCTTTTTATGTGGCTCCATCGTAGACAGAGGATGTACGGACAGTGCGCAAGGACGCCAAAAAGTGAACAAGTGAAAGAAGAGAATGTGTACTTCTCAGTGCTCTCGTCAGTTGTATACCCTGCGTGACGCAAAAAGTCTCTATGAGGTAACGCCCAAAATTCAGCCAATCAGAACTGGACTCTGCACGTATCTCGAAACTTATCAGGTCACACGAGAGGACAATTTGACATTGATTTTTGTGAACCAAAGCAGAACTCGTTCACGAACACTGACAAGTAAACTATTTTTAGCTTCCCTGGTTGATAACTCACTACACGTGCCATGATAAAAATGGGCAGCACACTTCCTCACAATCGCTCAGTTTGTTCCTTAAAATAATTCTTAAGATAAAATAAAATAATACATTGAGTAGTTTGAGTATGAGTAGAATCCTCATTTCAATTATATATATAAAATCATAACGTGGAGTGTGCTGGGCACAACAATTTCCAGATATGTCTGTCAATTTATTCACGTTTTACCAGCTGTTTGAAATTTTTCAGTCACGCGTGTTTTTAAAATACACAAAATCAAACATCGGTATTGTGATGAATTCTCTGTTAAAAACGTTTTAGCGCCAATGGAAAATTCAAAACGAAATTGTAAATGTGTTAGGAGATGCTGCGCCTTCAGAAACAACGGTAGGTGGGGTACACTCGAGTTTAAACGTGGTCGAACAAGCACTGAAGACTATCCCAGCAGTGGACGTCCAAACAGTACAACAAAAAATGGCATTATTGAAAAAATTACATAGGCTGTTGGAAGACCACAGATTGAGGAGTGGATGATATTCCTGAAATCATAGCCATCTTATATGAACATGTGCATCATACCTTAACTCAAGAACTCGGTGTGAAAAAGCGTTGTGCAAGATGCCTGCCGCAACTGGAGTTGTTGCATTTTCTGGCGTCCAGTGCGGGGGGGGGGTCATCTTCAATCCCCGTACGACCACGTTTAAACTCAAGTGTGCCTACTTGCAAACCGTTGGTTTTGAAGTCGTAGCACCTCCTGACACATTTACAATTTTCTTCTGAATTTCTGTTGGCGCTAAACAATTTTTAACAAAGAATCACACCACGATATTTGATTTTGTCCGTTTTAAACCGTTTCTACACAATGAATAAATTGATAGGTAGATTTGAAAATTAACAGAATTTCTCATAAAATGCAAATCTTGCAGCATTCGAAAAATTTTAGTTTTACCGCTAAGCTACAGATGTCGCTCCGCGAACGTTTCAACTGACCCTCGTATTTCCCGTGAAATATCCAAATGAAATACGTTAATGTTCATTGTACACGTTGTATACGTAGGTGAGTGTTGTACAGAAGAAAAATACGGTAATATTATACCGTTGCATTATAACCGTTCTGTTTTCAAAATAATTAATTCTGAGCTGATACTTGTGAGAGTTTCTGCACTACAAATTGCATTCACGAACGTGACTGAATCAAGGAGTTGGCAGCAGACGCGAAAACAACTCTCTCTCCCTCGTTGAGAATCGATATATCACGCTAAATTAAATTCGAATCGCTTCTGCCGTCAACAGCTGTTTATGAAAGTTAATTTTGTCGAGTCGTGTTTGTACACTTAGACCAAGCTGGTTATAAATCCTTATAGTTTACATTATTGTAAGGTCAGGTAATGGGTAATATACTTATTGGAGAAGACTCTCAGTTTACATTTAATGTCGAAGATGATCAGGTAATAATGACACTAGATGCTTTATCCTAAATTTATTCTTAAGAGACTTTAAAAAGTCTATAAACAAAATAGGCTTAAACTGAATGTTAATAAGACTAAGTACATAAATGGTAAAACGGTTCAACTACGTTAGTGGTGCAATATATAGAAACCTAAAGAATTAAGTGAGGAAAGGTATACTAGTAAAATTTTATAAAACTAAGACTATCCTAAGTCTATCGTATAAGGTAAACTTGGGTAAACTCGTGATAAAATATATAAAATATCAATTGTGGCAACCAAAAATTTTTAATTCTTTTTTTCTGTTTTAATTTTTGGAAAAATGGTTTATAAGGACTTTATTTTCACTGATTTTTTTGGACAAAACAACTTATTTTATTTATTTTAATTAAAATTCGAAACAACGTTCTTTCTTGGTAATCTCGTGACAACACTCCCCTATACCCGTGATATCACGACTTTACCTGGATTCAGGAATCTCGTGATACGTCAGGCATACTCGTGAGATCTAAAATCATAAATAAAATAAAGCTTAAATCATACGGACAAAAAACATGAAAATTAAAAACTCCATTAATATTAAAATCGTACGGAGAAATTCAATTCAGAAAATAAAAATTTTCGAAAATTTTAGTAGAAAACAATTTAGAAGATTTAATATATTTAATGGAAGTCCTATTCAGAAGTAAATGTCAAAAATTAAATAAATTTGTACATTACTAGGAAGCGTCTTTACTTGGAAAACAACACAAAACATTTAAGAAACTACGATCCCGAGATGAGGTCCTACAACGTATATGCCGTCCATAACCTATCAAAGTATGTACCACCGTATTTAGTATGTATTAACCGACAATTTAAGACTAAATTTGATGCTTAATATAGTGAATTACAATTACAATGGTAGAATATAAATACGCGTGCGTCCTATTAACAGATACAGACATATAAGAAATATTCCTTACCTTTCACTGGAAAACGTTGCAAAACAATAAACACGTGTCACACTGGCGCCTACAATATCTCAAACTGTACAATAGAATGCGCTGCACTCAACTGGATACCATACAAGCGAAACATGGCCATTGATAGGAACAAATGAAAAAGAATCCTACTTAACGATTTGTTACTACTTCTGTTAGATCATGACTTCCATAAATATCAAAGCCATATTCTAAATAACACATTTATAGTGCTACATGAAACGGCAGTTTAATTTATTTGCAATTTAAAAGACGTGTTTTAATTGGTATCCAAGTCACTTATTGACAAAATCTGTATAATATTTACCGTATTTCTTCCGTCGTGTGACTTCGTGTTGCGTTCGATTGATTTACGCGTTTCGAAACATATGTTTCGTCTTTAGAATCGGTCCGACTCGAGTGCGCACTAATGTAACGCGGATATGTGTGGAATTGTTTTCATTATTTGCAATTTTAATATTTAACGACCTCGCTTAGAGTGATTCTTTTTTCTGAAGACGATACATATGTTTCGAAACGCGTAAATCAATCGAACGCAACACGAAGTCATACGACGGAAGAAATACGGTAAATATTATACAGACTTTATTTGCAATTATTTCTTAGTGTAAGGCTATATCTGCCAAGCCTTCTAAGAAGACTAATGATCACAGAAAACAAACAGTGTTGAACAGTTATCCGTTTTAGCCGTACAATCTGTGAGCGTCCCTGTATATTTGCAGAACAAATGCTACAGAAAGTATTGGACATGGTCGCTAATCTGAGACAGTTAAAGTTTCCTACACCACCAGCAATACAATTAAAAACATAAATCCAACAGTAAGTGGATTAAGGTCGCGAGTGGGGACATTAAGAACACAATACTAACGTACAATTTGCCGACAGAGAAAAAAATTTGAACTTAGTAACTTCAAGATTGTTTAAAGTTGCCAATTAGATTTGAAAACATTTTTGCGGCTGCCAGTATGTTACTGAAGCAGTCAAGTCCGTATATTGAAGTCTACGTTTTTTTTACACGAACACGCCAGCCGTGGACTACGCAAATATAATTTCCTTTTCTTCTCCTGCCAGAAGGCCCTCATTCACACACTATGCGCCGCCTCCCTTTCCACTGTCCACCCCTTTCTCGTCTTCTTCTCACCGCAGAGAATATCAAGATTTTGAATTTTGTTTCTATATGTATTTCTATCCACACAGTGGTTCAAAGGGATACCCAGTTTTATCATTTATTCCTTGAGTTGTTTGGCGTATCCGTTCAGACTGGAAAGTTGCCAAATATAGTTGAAAATTTGTTTATTTAATCTGATCCGATCCATCCGAACCATATGTCCAAGGAATCTCAGCCTTTTCCTTTGGAAAGCCGTTTCCAGATCTTCCAAATTCCTGTACAGCTCTTCTTTGGGTCTATGCCTGTACCCATCTTTGGTTTTCTTGGGGCCATAAATTTTCCGAAGAATTCTTCGTTCAATTTTAAGAAGACGTTCCAAATTGTGAAAGCACATTGTTTTCACTCCATACATGATCACCGGCCTGATCACAGGGCTATAATGGCGGACTTTCGCAACTCCGGAAAGCTTTTTCTTTCCGTGCGGTTCTCGGGTCAGAGTAAAGGCTAATTTGAGTTTCCTTATCTTAAAGGATTCTTTGTCTGAGGCGTTTCGGGATATGTTTTCCCCAAGATATTTAAAATTGTTAGTATATTTTATTTCTCCATGCGCAGTGTCCAGGCACGTTTCCGGGAATGTAAATAGGGTGGTCATAATTTCCGTTTTAGCAAAGAAGATTTGGAGGCTCTACGTTTGTTTCGTATTTATGATAATAAATATTTTATTGCCTCTACACAGAAAATGCTATGACGGAAAACTTAATCGATTAAAAATTGACAACAACTGTTAAAAGTATTCTAAGGATTTACAATGTATTAGACAGGTTGGCGTGTCCGAAGGTAACTACTTTCAATATTAAAAACTAAAGAATACATAAGAAATAATGTTGAAATTCATGTTTCCACCAGCATCCAAGTCACAATTGATTCAATTATTATATTACCTTATTTCAGTTCCGTCTTGTGACTTCTAATAGCTTTGTAAGGCTTTTCGCAACGATCGTTCCATGATCAGACACAAGTATCTCTAATAAGGGATCGTCGAACATTAAAATTTGTACTCAAAGAATTACGATAACGGCAAACATAAGACACAGGTATATGCGTTTCACTGTGTTTACAAATTTTAATATTTGACGATCTCTTATAATACAAATATATGCGTTAAGACGGATTTCCAGGGCTGTCGCCGACTCTCCGTGGCCAGATAGTTCAACCTCCTTCGCAAGGCGCTCCTATCTCCGGATAGTAGGAACTATGGTGCATGGAGAAAAAGAATTGAAGATATCGTCTAAGAAATGTCATTTATCTAATAGATAAATGAAAGTGATTTAGGTCAACCTTAATCTTGCTTTTCCGTTTGTCGTTGGGTTGGCAAACGCTAGGGGAATAAGTTCAGGAAGATAAAGAATCCAGCACTCCGGTTCGGTATTTGAACAGTGCTACAGAATCAGTCACCGACCAGAACAAAACAACGTACGCATCGGTTCCATATTCTCTAAAAAATTTCTAGTTGACATTTTTAAAAAGTTAAACATAAATAAACAAGCTACAGTTAAGTTATTACCTGAGAAAATAACACAAGACCCTAACAAATAAGAGATTAACCAACCCTCTGGGGGACCCGGTCCCGTTCGCCCCTCCCCCGTAAATCCATTCATGGGTCACCATGAAAATGTCGTGGACATCCATTTGTAGACCCTATCCGTCAGATATACTGTCCAGCGTTACACTCTTGTATAAATTTAGCTGATTTACATCACAACAAACTGTTTCAAACAGTTAGACAGTAGTTTATGCTTGCACAGAAAACTAATCATAGCCCGCTTCACTGTGACAGTAATCTAAGCCTAACAGCTCAGGTATCCAATTTGTGAGTTATTAAAACATAAATTCTTAATTACAATTATATTATTCCAAACATGCAACACATACACACAGTTGTCTGCGGAATGGACGTTGTCTAATTACAAATTCACAAACAGGAAAATTAATCTCGCAGGATCGCTTACTGTGAGTGGGCTAATTATAATTACCTGTATACTAATTTTCTTCAGGAGGCAGCAAATGCTAAAGTAACAGTCTCGTGGTATATAGAAATATGTATATAATTTATAAAATAAATATATTTAAAAATAGAACATAACTTTTAAGACCAAAAGTTAGGCCTTTTGTCCTGCATCTGTCCTGGCAGACTCGGAAAGCAGCTTGCAGATGGCTTTACACCCACTGAGTCTAATTTACAAAGATTTTTGGATTAAAAGTCTCCACACTGAATACTAGGTGATGCAGTTGATCCTAAACAAGCGCAGAGGGTACCTTTTCCTTCGGTGGCATCGAAACTGATGGTTGGGAAAAGTGCTCGCGCGAACGGCAAAAGGTGCGACTACTAACCCATTTTGAACGGATACCACGGTACGCAGTCCCTGATCAGTAGTTGTGTCGGATCTCTTGTGCCAGTCCGTGATGCCCAATAAGTACACAGATGAACCCTAGTAGCATCGAGCTCGGACCCCTTGTTCTCCTCTCATCGGCGGACTAGCGTCGGTTGAGCCGGCGAAATCCTAAGTTGGACTGAGCGAGAGGGACGATACGGCGGTGGGATAGCGTTCTCCTGTCTTTCCCAGAAGGTGGAGGAAAAAAAGACGGGGATCCTGTGGACTGACCCCGAAACTTGGGCCCGCAACCATTCTGGGTTTCAAGGGTCGACGTGTTGATCAGCTGCGTACTCGAAAATGGTACCACGGGATCGTGAACCAGCCCGCCCGGGGGTCCTTTCCTGCTGGTGTTCACTAGTTGAGGAAAGGTTTCATGGTGGCTGTGGTTGTCCCAGCTAGGGTAGACTTTCCCTAAAACTAGACTTTCTGGGATTTCCGGTCTGTGATCTGAGATCCGTATGGACCTCGGTGGACCACACCCGGTTCATCCTCTTTTGGAAGGTTTTCCGACTCTCGGTTCGCGTCTTCTTTGACGCTAGGACGCTCTAATGATTCTATACAAAAAAATTTTTGTAGGTTCCATTGTTCTGAAGCAAGTCAGTAATTTTTAATATCTAGACTACAAGGTTTCTTACAGTGCAAACAATGATGTGGTGAAGAAGCTACAAAAGTTTAATTCTTTACACGCCTAACGTTCTTAAAGGTGATGGTCTTCCCTACTCTTCTACATTGGTCTGAGAACTTGACTTTAACGAAATCCCAGGCCAGTCGTATTCAAGCCGCCAAAATAAGATTTCGCAAGCACATGACGATGACACATATACTCTTAAGATTGCAAAATAAATGTCGATGTACGGCAGGAAGTTGCTGCTATGAGTATACTCCATAGGATTGTCTAATAACGGTTACAACGGTTGGAACGTCTTAACCGAATTTATAACTACCAGTGGCGTGGCGTGGGCACATAACACCTGTTGCCGGTTGTGATAGGCCTAAAACGTAACCTAAAAATTAATTCGAATTTTCTCTTTTACCAAGTTTCTCTTTTTTAGAGCAATTTCTATCATCCGCTGGGAGAAGAAGATGGTCCCGGTTCAACGGAATCTAACTGTCATTATACTTACACAGAACAAATCAAAACACAAATAATCGAATTAAAAATAATAAAGACAAACAGAGAAACACATGACTAAAAGAACAAAACACAAACAGGTACACAGTATCTGCTGCACGTCAATTCCGAAAACGAACACAGCTGCCAACTGAGCGTTTTGCCGGTTTATACAGCGGCAACACATTGGGCGGACGAATGTGTCCCCCTTCCACAGTTTGCACAGTGACAAATAGTACGAGGTCAATGGCCGTACGCAGTAAACCATTGCCGATGTCTGAGCCGGCAACACAAGACGGTGCAAGTGTTCAGCAGTTCGAAAGCAACGCTACGCTTTTATTCAAGTTTGCCTACTAATATTGTTCGGATTTCAAATTATTCAATAACTAAAGTATTTATTTTTTGAAATAATTAATATTATTTTCTCTTATTTCCAGTACTGTTGCCGCCTGCAACAGCGGTTACATGGAGGCCACGCTACTGTAACTACCGCATCCCAAACAACTATTTAATCATAAGCAGAAAGGATGGAGGGATGTTCGAAGAAGCGTTGGAGTGACAAGTTCTACTCTAATTGCCTGGGACCGGAAAACTCGTTTTTAGTTTAATCCTTGCTGAAAGTGATGAAGATGGTAAATACAACATTTATGAACACCGGAGTGTCTGAAAATATTTAAAACTCTCGTGCGTGTGGTAAGTATAATTTAAAAAGTTAAACTTAAAATGATATCTGGTCAGAAAACAAGAGGCGTGCAGATTTTATTGTGAAGCAACAGTGTGTGATAAACAATACAGAGCGGGCCACAGGTCGCGAGAAAAGTGTATTGTTTGTCACTTACAACTGACGAAAAATTTTGTAAGATTTTGTCATTCATTCATTCCGAATGAATGTCAAGACATTTTTCCGACATTTCGTCACTTTTGTCAAGGTTCAAAGTTTAATGTTATCGTCAGAATCTGTATACGTGCAGTATAAAAATAATTAAAGGTGCTTATAGATGGAGACATTAGAGGCGGCCAGCAGAGGAGGCCAGTGCTGGCGGCCAGCAACTTTTCCTCTACATAACTGTCTATACAGGTAATTTCCTCTTTAGTGGTCAGTTGAGACTGGCGGCCACAAAACTCATCAAACATGTTTGATTTTACTGGCTCGAAACATGGCCAGTAGAGGTCACGTGACCGGTCATGTGACCTATTAGCCGCCAGAACTTTCCATCACAACAAGCACTGGCCTCCAGTAGAGCAGGGTGGGATTTTCTTTGCATTAGTCTGTTGTTGGTCGCTCTTGTGGTATTTGTTCAAAAACGAGTGCTAGTGTCAAAAGTGATATCATCAATGTGATAAAATAAAATAATAAATCTATAAACGGGAGTGCAGATGATATAACAATATTTTTTGAAGAGTTCCAAAACACTTAAGATACGCATTAAGCCGGCGTGCATTAAGGAGGGAAAGCTATACTGGACCTACGCGCTACCTATACAAAGCCATAGCAGTCGGGTTGTCATTTCAGTTACGTGAGCGATTTTCCTTGACGCGGATCGAGTGTTTGTAAAAGTATTGTAGCGAATTGTTGTTATTAATGCGGAATTCTTTATAGTTGACATTATTATTGCTGTGAACAAATTTAACTGGAATTCTTGTACGAGTATGATCTTGTTGAATAACTTGTTGATTACAAAATGTTAATTGTGATAATTCAAGCTGGTTATTAGAGACTTCATTGGTGTCTTGTATTTTGATTTCCATTGTACCATACGACGATCAGTGAGACCAGTATTTTCAAAAAAGGCTAATTTTTACAAGACTTAAGAAGAACACAAATTTAGAATTAAAACGATTCCTAGTGGCATGGAATTTACTGCCTTAAATTTGAATAACAATGAATCGAAGTAGAATATTTTCAAATCTGCGCTTTTTCATATTTTTAAACACTTATATTCCACGTTGGTTTACTCAGAAACATTAAGACGCAAAGAATTTATAAGATTATGTGAAAAGAATCGTGAGTTTCTCGTTTGTTCTGAGGAAAATGGGAGGGTCCGCCTTTCAAATTAGTATCATACCCCTCCCCGCAAGAAGCAGCTCCTGTCTACACCACTGAAATCCTTATTCTTCTTCTTATTTTTCTTCTTCAGGCTGTGGACCTTACGATCCGTTGCGCACTCTTTGGTCCGACAATCTTTTCTTTGGTCTTCTAACATTCAGCCGTCAGTTAGGATTATAAACCAAAATTTGTTTTGGTGTCCTGTTCTTATGCATCCTTTCGACATGGTCTGTCCAATCCTCCATGTATTGCTTTATCCTTTCGTTTAGATTGAACATCCCAAGGATGTTCCTTATATAATTACTTCTTAGACGGTCCCTTCGTGATACTCCTAGTGTTGATCGTAAAATCTCATTTCACTTGCCTGTATCCGGGGTTGGGTATTTGCGTTCAGTCTGCAAGTCTCATTGCTATAAAGCCCGGACGGCACTGCCATCACTTTATAAAATTCCAAAAGAGTATCTCTTCTGACCTTTCCATTCAGTGTTCTTCTTATCATTCCACACATGTGATTAAACTTCTTTACTCTTTTGTTCACATCTATCTCGCCAACATAAGACAAATCACATCCAAGGAACAGAATCCTTATTGTGGTAATAAATTTTGTCGAAACGTCTACGCCACTTCTTTTTTGTGACATTGTGTCTACCTATGATAAAACTTCACAAAACCTTTAATTACCAGTTAATTAGCAGTCATTAATAAACAATGGGTAACTTTTAGTGACAGTTGTCTTATGACATCCTCTGTACAGTATGTGACTGAGACAGGAACTTGTTACCGCGTTCTCTCTCTCTCTCTCTCTCTCTCTCTCTCTCTCTCTCTCTCTCTCTCTCTCTCTCTCCATCCGGATGTGCAAATCAGATCAGGAGCGGACCCGCGAAGTGGGAAATGGGAGAAATACCTCTCTCCCCCAAGTGGTCACTTCAGACGCATTGTGTTC
The DNA here is from genome assembly GCA_034769895.1 of Magicicada septendecula. Lineage (NCBI taxonomy): Eukaryota > Metazoa > Arthropoda > Insecta > Hemiptera > Cicadidae > Magicicada > Magicicada septendecula. The sequence goes on along the minus strand of CM068375.1, from coordinate 58,323,827 downwards.
GTCGTTTTGTGATTGTAGAATGGTTTTCATATTGTGAAGATGACAGAAAATTCATATCATGTTATGTAGGTTCAGTCTTTTACTCTAAATAACCATACCAGCATGTTAAGTATTTTTTTGTTACATACTATAAATGAGTTGTATGTATTTTAATCTGGAAGTGGACATTATAAAGAGAGCAATGGACTGACAAACTCAGATATGACTTTATATACTTGTACGTCAAAAAACGTATTGTGTTTATAATAACACGCTGTGTTTGTATCTTTGTATCGTTTATAGTTTTGTTCTTTAAAAAATGGTCTAAATTTCCATAATCCCCGCCCCAAAATCAACTCTCCCACCTCCAATATTGCTTGCTGGATCCGCCCCTAATTCAGATTAAGTAGGAGCAATTATTTCGTCAGCCCTGCACATCTCAGTGCCTGAAAGCGATTGCCAACTTTACATCTCAAAGACTGTTACGCCCCCCCCCCTCATAGCACCGTAAGCTGTAAGTAGAAAAACAAGCAGAAAAGAGATATAATAAGAACAGAAATAAAAATATTGAAGATACAAGAAAAAAACAAATTGAAATTTGTAGGTACTTACACGTTAATACGGCCTATCGATTTCGTATTAAAACCTAAGCAACACGCTTGGACAAAATAAATTGTCTGTAAAATTAGACGCTGCGTCGCTTAAAGTATTCTGCAGTAATAAAAGTACAAGAGCAACAAGGCTGTACTCAATGATTAATGAGTTTTAGATTATGGAAAATATTTTTGTTAGCGTTTGTTGGGGGACGCTCTCTCTCTGATAATCTGTTTTCCAATAACGCTACATGTTTTCTTATCACGTCGGTTGTTCTCCTTTGGTGCCTTATCGCACCCGCGCAGGCAGTCAGTAACGTAGTAGACCTATAACATGGTAAGAAGAAAAAAACTATTTTTCTGAAATTTTCCAATCGGTGGGTGGTCGTCGTCATCATTTACGGCTTAGGCTAGTAGCCTGTTCTAGTCTCAATAGAATTCATCCGACCATCGTTTACGGTGTCTTCCCACACTTCTCTTCCCCCCTTGGATGATAGTCAAGGGCTCTTCTTAAAAATCTAGTTCCATCATTTCTCTCTACGTTCAACCGCCATTCCGTTTTGTACCGGGAGATTTTACCATTTAAGCTTTCAGATAAGTCTAGCTCCATTCTATTATGATCATATCTGATAAGATCTATCCTGGTACAACCCTTTACAGCCCTCAAGAACCTCATTTCCGCTCCTTGTATACTAGATACATCTTTCGCCTTTCTAATCCAAGTCTCACTACCATACAGTAGTTGAGGTATGGCCATTACATTATAATATTTCAATTGCGTCTGTTTCCTTGTTTTCTTCCTTAAATGTTTAATGATACAGCTAGAAAGCGACTGGAAGAGACTAATTTTGCACTCAACCTCCTTATCATCTTGGTACGTGATACTACACCCTAGATGCTTGAAATCTGCCACCTGTTCTATTGGCGAGTCAAACGGCTTTCTGTGATTTATTTCTCTATATTTTCCATCGCTTTCAGCCAACAAGCTTCAAATCCTTTCATTCATTTCCGATAAATGCATGGACAATGCGTTTGCCTTTTATCACAGTCTTCCTGTTTCTACTGGCTAGGTTGTGACTACAGTTGGTGCATTCCTTTCTCTCCGTCTGGACGCGCTCCCACAACCTCCGCCTTAATGCTCATTACATTCCATAATCCCCACCCCAAACTCAACTCTTTCCTCTCCAAAATTGCTTGCTTGATCCGCCCCTGGTTCAGACTAAGTAGGAGCAATTATTTCGTTACCTCTGCGCGTCTCACTGTTCCAAAGCGATTGCCAGGTTTACACCTAGGAGACTGCTCCTCCCCCATCCAGTAAACACTGTAAGGTGTAAGTAGGTAAAACAAACTAGAAAATCAAGAAATAATAACAACAAAAACAGACATAAAGATACAAAAAAACAAAAAGAAAACTTGTAGGTACTTAGAAGTCAATACGGCCTATCGATTTCGTAATTGTCTGTACTATCTCATCAGCTGACTCATGCTGGAACAGATTTCTGTTGATCGTGTTCTAATTAGTTTTCTCATAACTAACTAGTTTTTTTATTATTTTACTTAGTTCTTCTTCAGGAAAGCTGTGCTCGTCATCTACATCAAGTTCCTCTTTATTCACCGTATTAACGCACAACACAGGACGTGACTAAAACAGAAAACATATCAATAAATATTCAGTTTTTAACACAAATGTTTTTAATTAAAATAGTCCAACAGATTAAAATACTAGTACTAATCCAATACAAAAGCAAAATGAGCTATGTGCATTCAATGTGCAACAACTGACTAATTGACCAATGACTGAATAATTTTACTGATATTACTTGAGAATTTCACAGTTACCTGTTTTACAGGATGCTAGCAAATTTCTACTTTTCCAAGATGTAAACTACTATACACTAAACTTAATACAATTTTACAGGTTTTTCTTCAAATGTTTACTTGTTTTCAGACAGTTTTAAGATATTTTACAGCTTGCCATCACATACAATGTTCTGAAATTTGATGTTTTGTAATCTAGTTATATCAGTTACTTCATTATAAGAGAAGGAAACATTATTTTCAAAAATCTCGTTTCACTGCCTCAAAAATCTCGTTTCACTGGCTTTCAATTTACTTTTATTTTTTATAACAGATTGACGTTTTATGTATGGATCTAAAAACTGTTCTGTATACGTGTATTCAGAGAATTCCTTCTTGCCTACAATAACATTATAAATTTGGTGACATAAATTTTGGTTTGATTTGAATTGAGACAGGAAGATGGAGCACAACTCCTACGGTGGGCGTGACCAATTGTGGAGTACGACAAGAGTGTCCATTGCCATTTCTCTTTTTAATTTATATATAGACGATGTCGTACACAAAGACAAGATCTTACAGAAAGTGCCGCCCGATAGTCAGAATACCTATGCCGAATTGGTAAAAGCTTTAAAATTATGGTATGGCAATACTTTTGTGAGATGCATACTGCACTCAGTTGAGAACAAGGCAACATCATTCTGGGCAGAGTCTTCAAGAGTTCAAAGCAAGCGTCGACAGACTGATTAGACTAGCCTATCCTGTGTCATCAGAAGATTTTTGAATGAGGTTTGCAAATGGAGACATTTACTGATGGTGTCAGAGATAATGAACTACAACAAGTATTATGAATGGCAAGACACCTGAATAGTGTGGACGACCTGGTACATGCTTTACAGTTTGAGCCCACCAAGTCAGCGTCTGGTTGGGAAAATCATAAAGCGTGCACACTAAAAGATCCTAATGTTATAGATGATGAAGAGGAAGAAAAAGGAAGAGAGACCCAACGATCGGCACTAAATCCAAGGTCAAGGCAATGCAAGGCAATCCATGACCGGAATATCCTGTGCAACTCGGAAAGCCGCTTGCAATGACACCAACTTTAATTAGACAAAAAACAGCAGTTAGAAGTCAACAAAGCACTCTTACACAATAATTAAAATTAAATTTGTCCAACTCACAATATAATTGTCAACTATTACGGTTTTGCACTAATAAACACAACAATACTTCGATCCGTATTTGAATTAATTGCCAGCTGTAACTACAGTAACTGGGCAGCTCCGGAATCCAGTATTTGTATTGTTACGACGTTACAGAACAATCTACGTGTTTATCGAATGTTCCAGTGAAATCCGGTTGTAATATTGTGTGCGTACGTGATTCTCAACGCGTTAGCTAGACTGTGTCAGAAGTCGAGCGGCCGTGCGCACTGTGTGAATTACGCTCTAATGTTTTCCTTTATTGTTAGTTGGTAGTACGGATGTTTCTGGATTTTAGGCGGGGTATAAATACAAGTACTCACCGACGTTCAGTTCGGTTTGAGTTGCGAGTTATTGTCGGGCGATCACTCTGTGCGCTCAAGCGGTTATTAGTGAAATGTAATTATTGTGGCTTGGCTACAAGTGAAAGGGCGTTACAGGGTAATTTGAATATATGGAATGAAGTTCTCCAGGAAAAAGGGATGAAAATAAATAAGACCAAAACAAAGGTAATGGTAATGGGGGAGAAAATAATAAATATAGAGATTGGAGGTGTGAAGATAGAACAAGTCAAACAATTCAAATATCTAGGGGTTATAATAGACAGTAATGGGAAACAAGAAGCCGCATTAAATGAAAGAATTGAAAAGACAATAAAAGTATACTATGCATTAAACAATTGATTTATAAATAAGAAGGAGATATCAAGAAAAACGAAAATGAGTGTGTATAAAACAGTATGTAGACCGGTTTTAACATACGGCTGTGAGACGTGGGTGCTATCCAAAACCCAAAAAAGTAAAATCCAGGCGGCAGAAATGAAATATCTTAGGAGAGTAGTAGGAGTAACAGGAAGAACAGAGTTAGGAATACACAAATAAGAGAGGATCTGGAAGTGAATCGATTCTGGATTTTATTGAACAGAGACAACTATGCTGGTGGGGACACATGCAGAGAATGGATAGTGATAGAATGGTAAAACAGGTTTGGGAGGCAAAATCAGGGGGGAGAAAGAAGAGAGGAAGACCGCGACTGACTTGGGATGGAATGATGGGAAACATTTTGAGGGAAAGAGGCTTGGGCTGGAGGGAAGCGAAGACATTGTCAATGGATAGAAGAAGATGGAAAAAATTTGTATATAGAGTGTAGTTCATGTACTTATCATATATTGATGTAACCCGACATCAATATGGTATAAGGGTATTTTGATATAAAAAATTATTGTGGCTGTGTTATGTGTTTTATAATCGTGCGGGACAATTGTAATACAATTCTGTTTTATATTAGTTGACATTTTATTGCGTGTAAACGATTTTTTTCTTCTATTTGTTGTAAGAGACTATGTTGTTGATTACAAACTGTTTAATTGTGATAATTAAAGCTGATGATTAGTGACGTAATTGATGTCTTGTATTATGTTTTCCACTGTACCATACGACGATCGCAGTTAGACCGTCGCAACAATATTTTCGCCGCCTTGCAGTGTGACAAGCTGGCGGGCATGGGTGCTGGTATAGTAGTTGAGTAAACGCCTCCACGTCTCGCGTGATCTGCAACAGTCCACAGCGTTACGTAATTCTGCTGCGTAGAATGCTCTCTAAACGTCTGGAACTACTTGTTTCATCAGCGTAATAATATCCTTGAAAGGAAAAACTGTAGAGCAAGTGACCTCACATGAGTAACTGGGGAGTACGGACGGTGACATGGAATGGAAGCTGTACGGAGGAAATGAGAATTGAGTTATCTATGGGTGAGAGAGCTGTAGGTAAGGAGTAAACAAGCTTAGCTGACAAAAAGCAGGAATTAGGAAAGGGGAATGTGATCGGGATTTAAAATGTATTTGATAAATATTTTATTCGGACTACGGGTATATATTGTTACGACATCACAGAACAATCTACGTGTTTGTCGAATGTGCCAGAAGAATCTCGATGTAACGTGTGTGGCGTACGTGCTTGTCGACGCATTTTCGAGAGGTTTCTCGAAGGCGCCAGCAGCGCGGACTGTGTCAAGGCCGTAGTTAACACGAGCGCTAAGACGCAATTAAGAGCATTCTGGTCTGTGAGCGCAGTATAAATATATGGCGGCAGCGGCCTTAAGTTTCAGTATAGCAGCGATATATTTACAGAGCGGTTCGAGTTATTACTGTGCTTGTTCAAGTGGTTATTAATTAAGTGTTGTGTTTTATAATCGGGCGGTATAATTGTAATACAATTGTGTTTAATATTAGTGACATTTTATTTGCGTGTGAACAATTTTTATTTGATTTGTTATAAGAGACTGTGTTGTTAATTACGAACTGTTAACTGTGAAAATTAAAGCTGGTGATTAGTGACGTAATTTGTGTTTGTGCTGTATTTTGTTTCCACTGTACTACGACGATCAAGTAGACGGTCGTAACAATATTATATTGGGTATATATTGTTACTACGGTCACATCGGTCGTCGACTGTGTACAGTGGATACTGAATAATCGTCACCAGTGAAGTCACTAAATACAAACTTTAATTAGACGCAAACATACATACATACATACATCCTTGGCTCTACAACTCAGATCGAGCGTTGGCCTCCAAAAGCATTTGCCTCCGCTTATTCCTGTCCTCAGCCATCCGCCACCAATTCACAGCGCCCAGTCTCCTCGCATCACTACCGACCCGGTCTAACCATCTATTCTTCGGTCTTCCAAACATTCTTTTTCCTATTGGCTTGTGTTTCATAATTCTTTTTGCCGTACGTATGTCATCCTTTCTCTCAACGTGTCCTGCCTCATCTTAACATGTCTCATTTAATCTTAATATATTAATTTTGGCAAATCAGACGAGTGTAATGTCATTGTACTTAGCATATACTTCATTATTATTTATCTTTCTTCAGACTCTGTCCTGTTGAATTGGCCCGTAAATCCTTCTCAGTATCTTCCTCTAAACACAGACAATCTCTGTTCATCAATTTTCTTGAGTACCCACCACTCAGAGCCATATGTCAATACAGGCCTTACCAATGTCTTATAAAACGTGGCTTTAGTTTCTGTGGTTAATAGTTTTGATTTAAAATGTCTATTCAGCCCATAATAGCTTCTATTAGCAGCCAGAATTCTTCTTTTAATTTCTTTTCTGCAGATATTCTGAGCATCGACATATGTCCCCAGATATACGAAGCCTTTAACTCTTTCAAAATTATAGCCATCTATTAATATATTATCATTATTGCTTCCCACAGCCGTAAACTTTGTTTTATTTTCATTTATTATAAGCCCCATACTCTTAGCCAATGATTCAAGTGCTCTAAAGGCATTCTTCAGATTATTTTTATTTCTGCTGATAATATCTATATCATCTGCATGTGCTATAAGTTGGACTTCTTGATTAAAATATGTCCTCTTGTTTGTATTCCAGAGTTTCGTATTATCCTTTTAAGTCCAATTAGACGCAAACAACAGTTAGTAATCAACAAAGGCACACTTATACAATAATTCAAAATTAAATTCGTCCAACAACTACGCCGATGTCACCTTATTACAGTTTCGTATTAATTAATACAATAATCACTTTTCACTAATACGCTACATAAAGCTCCGCAAACCGCACTGTAATGTCTCTGGTCTGTCACTCCAACTGGTCCGCTCCGAAATCCAGTACACTAAAAACTCGTTTATCCGAATTTGATGGGACCGCGCCCGTTTCGTATATACGAAGTTTCGGATAAACCGAAAATTCTATTAAAATAATAATACATATGTAAGTACAGTAACTTTATTTAATAAAAATAATTTAAAAGTTACTTACAGTGAATATGACACAATAAATATAAAACGGCACCGCACTGTAAATTATAGTTTCTACAGTACTGGAACAGTCCTATTGCTTGTTCGTACAGTAATCAATCATATTTTTTTGTGTTCAAAAAAGTCCTGTTTTCGTCCAGTGTTTATGCGATGAAATAACCATAGACAAGAGTGCCTTTTGTCGGTTTTGACAAGTGCATACCAATGCTGAGTCAGTCAGTAGCGGTGCAAGTGCGAGAATGTTTCTGTTCTTTGCGGCTGTCAGACCGCTGGTTTTTTTTTTACCTTAAAGTTTATACAGTAGTCGCATTACAGTTGTTTATTAACATAGGATTGTTTTATGTGAACTGTTGTTATTGTGTCACCTTCGGCTTCTAAAAGGGAGGAGAAATGTACTGTTATAATACATAACAGTATACAGTACTTTATGTTTACAATATATGAACATTATACTTTATTTTCGAAAATCCGAACAAATCGATAATTCGGAGTACCACTTATCGCAATTTGTCCTGATTATTGACTTTCTACTTTATATCACGTGGAATCGCTTGTCTACGCTATTAAATATAGATTATAGCCACAGGAAAATGCTTTTGTGTATTTTTAAAATTTACTAAAAAATGGTTTGGATAAACCTGATTTTCGGATAAACGAGTTTTCAGTGTACTTATACCTCCGCCGCCTTGCAATGTAGCGAACTGACGAGTCCGGATGCTGGTAGAGTAGAGTCAAGTAAACGTCTGGAAGTGGCACAGACAGTCTAGAAGAATCCGGAACACTACGTAACTCTGCTGAGGAGAATGATCTGTAAACGTCTGTAACAACTTTGTGCGATGTTGCGCCAATATATGTTTGCCAGGTGTCTAGTAGACAAGCAACGCTGCGGTACTAATTATTTACCCAGGGTAACAATATCGGCTGTGAAACACGGACTACCGAGAAGAAACAAATAAGGTACCTAGAGAACTTCGAAGTGTGGTTGTGGTGGAGAATAATTAGGGTGAAGGGAATGTATACAGTAAATATCGGTACGGAAAACCATAAATGACTTCCATGTTCTAAGACTTATATTTAAAATCGTTTACTTGAATTCGGTTCGAAAATTTCCAAAACAAAAATCCCCCACCCCCAAACTATTTTCACTATTTATAGACATTTTTGTTATTATGGGGTAGTCGTTTAATATAATGTTACTTTTGAGTCACTTTGTCTATAAAAATTAAGTACTTTATTCTTATAAGGAAACTGAACCACGCAGATCCCTCCCCTCCACCTCAACCGATCACCACTATTAATGATTTTTACACTTTCATAGAGTAATATTTTTATCATATGTAATTTCCTTTATCATCTTATCCTTTAAAATTAAATATTCGAACTTTACTTAATTTCAGCATAGCAATTTTTAATAAATCACCCCCTCCCCCTTCAACTACCCACTCTATTTGTAATTATCTCATTTACCATTTTACAGTAGATTAATATGACTTTATTTTCGGGTCATTTATTTATTAAAATTAAGTACTTTACTCTTGTTAAAGCACAAAACAATGCCGGTAAACTACCCCTCCCTCCTAACCGAACAACCTTGTTGCTTAGCAACAAAATTATTTTACTTTTAATGATTACCATTGTTTGAAAAAGTTTAAATGAATTTTTAAGTACTTTACTCTTGTTAAAACGTAAAACGTTGCAGGTAAACTAGCCATCCCCCTTAACCGATCTTTACCAAAATCAACAAGTCTTGAGTACTTTACACCTCAGGCACATATGCAAAAAAGATAATTTTATTGTGTTTAAATTTACGGCAGTTATCGTTAGCCATAGAAAACATTCTACACACAGATACTTTTCACAAAAATGACTTTTCTTCATGTTTTGAGGGTAGCACAATCAGAATCAATCTCGAACACGACTTTTTTCGCGATCACCATATTTCCATTTCCTTACGGAACGTGGAAGCAAAAATCGATCAAGTATTGATGAGAATAAAAGAGGAAATGAATCTGCTAAAACAAATAACAAAGATAAAATTTCTTTTTCGGAGTATATATTGAGTAGAAATTGTCTGCAGCTAAGGATAGTAGAAGAAGAAGTGGAAGGAAAGAGAAGACGGGGAAGAAAAATGGTTCGAATAGTTGATGACATTGGAAGCGGAACATATTACAGACAGATACACAAGACCGAAGGAAATGGAGACCATCCAGTTGAAACTCGTGGTAAGACAGTTTTACTAAAAAGAGAGAGAGAGAGATTGACTATTATTTTAAATAAACATATAGCAATAAAGTTGGTTCAGTCAGTACCTACGAGGGGGGACCCAAAAGTAACGAGAATTTTTCTCTGGCAGTTGGTAGATCGCTAGTTCCGACTTCTCCCGCTAGGTGCCTTCAGTAGACACCATTTTGTATCAGTTGCCCTAGCGGCATTGTTGTGGAGACATTAGCGCGGTCAGTGTGACTATTTTTTGCAGTGGCGTATACTGAGTTCGAGACCTGGGCTAGCTCACCTTAGAATATTGAAGAAAATGCACTGGAGGGGGTCCCCCTCGTTCACATTTCAAGCTTTTTGAAGTGATGTGATTTTGTGACACCATGCCAATGCATTCTAACTTATATAATAATGACTGATACTTCAACAATAATTATGAAATGGCATCATTAGAAAGACAAAAGCAAGCAAAGAACTTCAATACTTCATTTATTTATTTGTAGTATACATTTGTTCCGCCGAAGCCACTAGGGCCGGACGTCGGTAGTGAAACAAATAAAAGATTACAAATAAAAGATTACAAAAAGCAAGAACTATATCATTATATCATGAGGAAATAATATATAATTATACTGAAGAAAGTTTGACTTATCGGTTAGTTTAAACCATCAATTAAATAGTTCCTATTGGTAATGACACAGTATACATTGTATAGATAGGTGTAAAAGATAGTTATGAATATAGAATACATAATAATATAGCACATAGGGCGCATAGAGTACTTCCATTAGAAACATAGTGAGCTTATGAAAACAAAATATGATATAGAAATATGAGGAAAAACAACGAAAGTTAAATACCTTCAAATACTTATTTGAACAAGAACTCCATTCTTCTCTCCTTTTGTGTGAATTTCAGGATTACGCTTTCATAAAATGTTTCTTCTGACCACTTTTTCATATTAAGAAGAATGTTTTTCTCAATAGATATAACAGCCAAGTTGCTTAACCGGACTTGTCCTTGTGTGGCTCTGAGGTAAATCTTAATCCTCTTTAGAGCGGAGAAACTTCTTTCAACAGTTGCAGTTGTAGATGGAAATGTCAATGTTAATTCTGCTAGTTTGTACACTTCACTAAACACTATGTCCAAATTATTGAGTTTCATATAAATAGTAATCTCATTCACTGATTTTTTCTTATACTCATCTAGAGTATAAAGCACATTTAGTTCATTTTTGAGGCGAACAATGTCAAAGTATGCACTATATGGTTCTTTAAGTTCTGTCATCAGATTTTGTGTGAAACTTTTACAAAATGTATCAAAATTGTTTGAATCCAATAAAAACACGAATTTAAGATCCTTTTGGGACTCAAACCTGAATTTTATCTGGGACATCACTGTGTCCAGAATTTCGTTAAAAATACGCTGCCATTTGGAACGGTCATCATTTCTCTGTCTTTTGTGTCTTGGTTCATATTCTTTATCTTCATATTCAGAATTACTTGTAGCTTCTGTCCATACAAGATCAAAATCCTCATCTCTAATTTTCTGCAGAGTATCATAGAATTCATTGACTTTGTTCATGCAGTAAGAAATGTACAAACATTTTTTTTTGCATTATGTCAAACAGAACATCAGAAATTGCAAATATTTTGCTGAAACTAAGAAGAAGAAATCTAGTGTCGAATTTACGTAAAAAACAAACAAACCCTGAAGCAGTATTCACTTCTTCACCTGTCCAGTCACCGGTTTCATCTTCTATTGATGAAAAGAACATGATAAGAGGCCTTCTATATTCTTTGACAGTATTTACAAGCCTTGATGAGAAATTCCACCTTGTTGGTGCCACTCTCGGTAGTTTCTTCTCCATAAAGTTTTTTAGAGCAGTTGTGCAGACTGTAGAATGTGAAAAAAAGCTAGGTATTCCTGATAAAGTGATGAAAAACCGTTTACATTCCGCTACAAAATTTGTAGACTTTGACAAAACCAAATTCAGCCTGTGACTACAGCAATGAATAAAAGTTGCTGATGGGTACTTATTTTTCACCAAGGTTTGAAGTCCAGACACATGACCGGCCATAACAGCTGCTCCATCGAAAGTTTGGGCTATAAGTTTTTTTGAACATTCTAAATCATCCACAACCTTGGTGACATGTTGGAACAATCCTTGTGCAGTTCGGTCTAAACTGACGTCAGTGAAGTGCAAAAATAGTTCCTGACAGTTTCCTTAATTATCGACAAATCGTAAAACTGTTAATAATTGACTTTTATTGCTTACGTCAGTTGTCTCGTCAAGTAATATTGCAACGAATGTTGCATTAGATATTTCTGATTTGATTTTGTCTGTAATTACGCTACCTACTGCGTCAATTAAATCATTTTGTATTACCGGTGACTACCTCTAAAAATTGTTGCATTCTTGCTTCCCTAGGAATGTTACTGCGTCAATCAGTCTTCTTAAAATAATGCTATTTTCCTTTACTTTTTCATTATGTAGACTGTCAGCAATCTTCTTCTGTAAATTAAGGTAATGGTCGATTCTTTGAAAACCGAATGTCTGTAACGTATTGAATGATCGTATATGACTAAGTGATTTTTGATGTTTATCACAAGCCGTTACCAAATAATTTAAATTATTAAATCCTGTCTTATTCCAAGGACTTGTATCGGTGCAAAAAAGCAAACACGCCCAGCAGTACAATTTATTAGTTGTACTCGATCCAGTTAACCAAGGGTATTTTTTGTAGTTGGCCTCACTAAAACATCTAGTATACACTCTGTTCTTTTCTTTATGTTCACTTTTAAGTTCTAGAAGGGATGGCTGAGGCCTACCTATCTTTACAATTTGAAGCTTATCCTCATACGGAAGCTGAGCAAATTGTGTCTTTGTCAATAGTTTATTAACTATATCACTCATCTTAATTTATTATTCAAGCCGCACAGCACAAAATATCATTCACAAAATTAATACTAATTTTAAAATGAACCACTGCTTTGCGTGCCACACAGCCTACTACATGGCTCCGTTAACATAGAATCTGGAGAGGGGAAGCGTAGCAGCACTGGCACTGCCAGTTGCGTGGGGGTTCAGTACGTTTCCCTACGCTGCTTGACGTTTGTACAGTCAAAGTAAAACTCATACGCGACTAGATAATTTACTCGTGCAAAAATTAAAGTTAGAGCATTTTAATACTTAAACTGTACGCATATGGTGTCAAAATTGTTATTCTACACCGTTTCATAAATTATTAAATTACTTTGACCATAAACATAAACAATATGAGCAATAAACTCAACAATTTCAATTAGGTATTGACCTGTAAACCATAACTAGTTGTGTCTCTGTTGTTGATCAACATAAATGGATTATTGTTACTTCAGTTTGGAGCTTAATATGTCAATAAGGCTATTCAATGTTTAATTTTTTTTGTACTCTTCATACATGTATAAATTTATGTTACTTTTGCTCATGCTTTTTCGAATTACAACATGAATAGTTAGCTGGTAGAGAAAGGTTTTGCTATTACAAATAGTAGTTCTATAAATGAGTGAAATTATGTGGAACAAGTGAATTTAATTTCTATTCAATTAGCAAGTTTATAAACAGACTTGGGAAAGATCATAATAATTGTTAACTGATCAAAATTAAAGTTACTGTCCAAACAAACTAACTAAGTTAAAGTTACAGTTAATAGTTACAAAAACTAACTGATTAAAGTTAAAACAAAATTAACTGATTAAAAGTTAAACCATTTTTGGTTTGCTTTTTTGTTTTATTTTTATTGAGTAAAGTACTTAGATTTTTGAAATAATTAAAATCGGATTAAAATATGTAATTAATGAGTCTATAGAGAACTTTAATTATTCTTTAAATTTATCACTGTATTATTCTATTTAGTATTTAATTTACAAATAAGTGTTCCATACTAGGAAATAATGAATTACCTATTACTGATACTTCAGGACGTTATGAACAACAAGATCTAATATTTTACAAAGGACAGGTTGACAAGTCGGTAGGTATTAATAAGTCTGAACAAAGTGGCTAATTTTACAAAGCAATAACGGTATATTGGTAAAGGGTAGGCCGTTATTGTTGTGGATCAGGTAAAGTTATTTCTGTCAAAGACAATTTACAAAGGTACTTTCATAATAGTTTTTATGGTAGGATATATAAGAGAAATATTTCAAACAAAATGACTGATTTTGTTCTGTCTCCAACAGAACAGGTTTTACGTACGAAACAACAATGATCAGTATCACTGAGTAAGTCATAATTGTATTTATTTGGAACTCGATGTAAACAATGAAGTAATGACACTTTGCTTTTTACGTTTTCTGTAATTCTCAGTTTGGCTAATGCCCATATACTAATTATTGTGTGTTATTCGTTAGTATTAAAGACAGAATTATTATCACTACTGATTCGTGGTTATGAATTAAATTACATTTTAATAAATAATGGAAAAAATCTTACCTTGATGAAATTTTTAGAAGCGTATCTTGAGAAGTTGCATTCACGTGTCTTTCAAACAATTATATCACTAAAACTATAACTTTGTCTTATTTTTTAAAACATAATACCGCGAGAAATAAATTAAAACGCACATGCTAATTTGTACCGGAAAAACATAAATTTTTTCATTGTCAATAATTAGTAGGAAAAAAAAAATAGTTGGACTATTCACTCAAATTCACTTCTCTCAACACAAATTTTAATGTTGTGAAAGCACTGATATAGTTTTCATATTAAGTGGCATTCTATTCTAATTCTTCAACACCAGACATTTCACATCCATCCGATAAATTACTAAAGCATTCACTGTCGTCGTCTGTATCAGTGGAAGTGTCAGAAGATTCTTCTCCCCCAACCGATATTATAATCTTCTCTATTTCGTCTTCCATCAAAGCATCAGTTTCCCAGTATTTATCTTCCTCACTTTTTACATGCTGTATAGCTTTCTTCCAGTCACTTTCTGAAATAGAAGCAATAACATTTTCGGTGAGGTTTTTAATATCACCTGCTTTCTGATCGACGTTGAATTTTGCTACTTGTCCCTTAACTATGTTCCATACGTACTCAATGGCATTCAGGTTACAGTGGTATGGAGGTAATCTTATCACTTCGTGCCCTTTTTCTTTAAAAATCGTATCTACTTTATACGTTGGTGATGGCTTTCGAAAACGAACTATTTCCAATAATTCACTTTTCGTCATATCTTCTGAAAAACTGACTCCCATTTTTCTTAGCCATTCCTGGATTTCCGCTTTTCGAGAAGCTGTAGTCGGCGGTTTGTTTTCTTGTACACTGTGGTATGGTGCATTGTCCATAACAACTAAAGACTTTTCTGGAAGGTTTGGCAACAGTTTTTCCTTAACCCACCGGGAAAAATTTTCAAAGTTCATCTCGTGGTGGTAGTCTCCACTTGTAGTTTGTGACTTGAACATAAGAAAGGCTTCAGGAATGAAACCTTTCTCCCAACCTGCATGAACAATAATCCAGCGTTGTCCAGTACTATTATTTTTTAAAACTCCACTAGTCGTAGGATCCTGCCAACACTTGTTCACTGTGTAAGTGGGATGGATGAATGTCTCGTCGAGGAAAATAACAGGTCGCTTATTGTCACAGGTGTCATTCCTCCTAATCTTTCGTAGGTATCTTGCTCGCCATGCAACTGTTTCGTTTCTCTCCATCAATATACTTCTTTTATTTTTACATTTTTTAAATCGGAATCCAAGCTTATGTATAATTCTGCGTAAAGTTTCCTTGCCTCCTTCAAAATGTATGTCACTTTTTAATTCAGAAAGAACCGATTGCAACGTAGGAACCTGCTTTTTAATAGTATAAAAATTCTGTTTCGTACGGCGGACTGCACATAAATCAAAATCACCTAAAACAATTTTTCTTGTACTCTGCTGACGTGTCTTTCCAGGAGTGCTCAGTTTTCTACCAGTAGATTTTGACACTTTTATCTCTTTCCGTATCTTACAAATGGTGGTTTCTGACTTTCCTGTTGCAGCTGCTGTTCGCTTTGTCGCGTTATTTATTGGGTACTTATAACAACCACTGTTCTTTTCTTCATCAAAGAATTCAATAACTCGCCCAACTATTTGGCGTCCTTGACTGCGAATTGTAGGCCTTTGTTTGTTACTTGTCATCTTTCAATTCTACAGTTAATGAATTTTAAAAGTGTGGTGTTGAAGTCTGGAAATTAAGCTGTATAAAAAGAACAGTATAAAAATTACACTCACAATACTCACAAAATTAGTAAATATAAATTCAAATGAATAAACTCTGTAACACGAACACGCACAAATATTAATTATACCGCAGATCAATGCTACGATACTCTCAGTTAGTAAATATAAATTCAAATGACAAACTCTGTAACACGAACACACACACACAAATATTAATTCTACCGCAGATCAATGATACTCACAATTAGTAAATATAAATTCAAATGAATAAACTCTGTAACACGAACACGCACAAATATTAATTATACCGCAGATCAATGCTACGATACTCTCAGTTAGTAAATATAAATTCAAATGACAAACTCTGTAACACGAACACACACACACAAATATTAATTCTACCGCAGATCAATGATACTCACAATTAGTAAATATAAATTCAAATGAAAAAACTCTGTAACACGAACACGCACAAATATTAATTATACCGCAGATCAATGCTACGATACTCTCAGTTAGTAAATATAAATTCAAATGACAAACTCTGTAACACGAACACACACACAAATATTAATTATACCCCAGATCAATGATACTCACAATTAGTAAATATAAATAAAAATGACAAACTCTGTAACACGAACAAGCGCAAATATTAGACCTCACGATATTCACCGCTGGGAGTACATACATTCAAATGACAAACTTTTGAGTATGACTGTAAACTGCTTGGTTGGGTGAGACGCGCATGCGCATTTGTCTCTGAACTCAGTTAGTTCACATTTTTTCTGCATGTTTTGTTGACTCGGTGAGGTAATACTGTCTCACACTGTTGGCTAGCTCTCCAAGGAGCGAAGCCTAGCCTACGATAAACGTCATTGCCCCCACCAAGTCCCTCACCGTTGTCATAGCAACGCCATTGAATCGTGACGAGAAAGGCTTCGCAAGTTACTTACGAAGCCTGAGTAAAGCAAGTTGCAGCGATTCAGGCGCCGTTATATGCGAAGTTGTATTGTCTGTAATTAGTAATTACGCTACTACGAAACAGAAGTAAGCACGTGAGGGAAACACGTCTGACTTCGATAAAATGAAAAATGTTATGCAAATTCTTAATAGATTTTTTTGTGCTTTAATCTTTGGGCTTCGCAGCTAGCCTAGCTAGCCTAGAATATACGCCCCTGATTTTTTGTAAGCGCTGTTTCACGTTTTCGGCGATTTGTCAATGGCAGACATTAAATACCAACGTGCTAACTTCAGGTTCTGTTTCCTGTTAGGAAAATCAGCAGCAGAAACTGTCTCAATGCTTCGTACGGCTTTTGGGGAGGAAGCTTTGAGCCAGGCAAGGATTTACGAGTGGTTTTCTCGTTTTAAAAGTGGTCAAATGTCAATTGAAGACGAACCACGACCGGGACGTCGCTCGACTTCCAAAACGGACGAAAACATTTAAAAAATCCGTGTTGCGATCATGTTTGATCGTCGTAGAACAATCGATGAATTGGAGGAAATGACTGAAATATCCTGGAGTTCATGCCAACGAATTTTGACTGAAGATCTGAAGATGAAACGTGTTGCAGCAAAATTCGTTCCGCGCGTGCTTTCTTGTCGGCTCAAAATCCTTGCCTGGCTCAAAGCTTCCTCCCCATAAGCCGTCGGAAGCATTGCGACAGTCTCTGCTGCTGATTTCCCTAACAGGAAACAGAACCTGATGTTAGCACGTTGGTATTTAATGTCTGCCATTGACAAATCGCCGAAAACGTGAAACAGCGCTTACAAAAAATAGTCACACTGACCGCGCTAATGTTTCCACAACAATGTCGCTAGGGCAACTGATACAAAACGGTGTCTAGTAAAGGCACCTAGCGGGAGAAGTCGGAACTAGCGTTTTACCAACTGCCAGAGAAAAATTCTCGTTACTTTTGGGTCCCCCCTCGTATGTTAAACAAATAAACTCAGCACCACTGAACCATTAAAATTTATATAATAAAGATTGCGAAAGAACCAGACTGCCGTGGAAACGGTTAACACGGAATATCGGTTAACGTGAAATATGGCTCAGGTCTCGATCGTTGCTTTTATTTACTTAGAGTCTGTACGGTTAACACGAAAGTTTTACCTACAACATATCGATTAACAAGAAAAATGTTGTTATAATAATTTTCTCGCTGGCTTTCAAAAGCTGCGTAATAAATAAATCCATAGACGCACGCCTTAAAACAGTGCAAGTTAAAAACTGTGAAAGTGATGAGGATGCCGGCGAACTTGACACGGAAAATTTACGAGTTTTTACCACTACCGACACGGTTTCGTTGGTTAGCCGTGTTCGTCGATATTTAGCAGCCAACTCGGAAGGTAAAATGTTTGACCACATTGATAAGTAAGAACAATTTGTTGAAAATAAAGTGGTGCCTAATTGTGTCCAAAAGAAAATAACGGACTGTTTTAAAAAGAATTGAACGTTGTAACTACATTAATGTACATGAAAACCTAAATCGTAAGACTAAGTGAAGAACAGCTACAGTGCGTGTATTCTAAATTTTAAGAAAACTCAACCGTATTTTTCCCAAACATTAAACAGACATTATTCAGGAGAACAAATACAACGTTCACATGTAAGTCCGTTATAAATATTCTGTACTTCTTTATTTTACTACACTACATAGTACAATTTATGCAGATTTGTTCAGTTATCTCATTTTTTCACCTTTTGTCCGTTTAACACAAAATTCGGTTAACACAAAAAAACCAGCTGGTTCCCGTCATTTCGAGTTAACCTTTTTAATAATAATTTTGTAAAATCTTTTAATATTTCGTAAAGAAATATTCTGAAATACCTTTTGTAGCGTGGGTAGTGTTTTCATCTGTACTTTTAATAAAGTATCTAAATCCAACTTCATATAAAATATTTACTACGGTGTGAATCACACATAAGGATCGGTTCACTATTAAAACATTTCACTTGAAGGAGTCGCGCAGCCTGAGACAGAGAGAGAGAGAGAGAGAGAGAGAGAGAGAGAGAGAGAGAGAGAGAGGAAGTTGCATTAAGCAAACTCAGCTGGGCATGCACGAGGGTAACTTCGTTATTTAGTTTGTTGATGCAGAAAATTGAATTCCCTTATCACGATATCTTTATACGCGCGTACGTTCTAAATACGTAAAATGTAAGTTTATTCTGATGTTATCAAAGTTTATAAAAGTTTTTTAAAGTGAACGGAGCTCAATAACTAACAACGAAATACAATCCCTTACATTACATAATTCACAGACTTTACACAATAAAATCACATTTATTAAGTTTTGTCTGTCTGTTTGTCTGTCTGTCTACCTGTCTGTCACTCTGTCTAGTAGGCGTTAAACTGAAGGGCGGATCCGGCAATCAATTTTAGGGAGGATTTTAGGGAGAACAGAGTTGATTTAGGCGGTGGGGATGAAAAGTTGGGCCATTTTTTAATGGTCTAAAGCAGCAGTCGGTAACCCTGCGCCCGTCGATAATGTTTGACGCGCCCGCGAACCAATTTGTAATTTTATTTTATTTTGAACGAAGGAACGCACCCGCACTGTACCTGCTTCTAAGTATTGTATTAGGCCTATATAATAGTGCCAGCCATTTACTGAACCGCGCTACGTCTTCCCACAATACGATTGTCGAGCTCGTCGCCCAGAGCCTGCAAACACCTTTCTACCCAAAGGAGAAACTTGATTTTTCAAGTTTTACATTTCTGTGCACATTGTGAAAATAAATATTGTTATTATGGTAAGTTCTTTCTTTTATTTTTATTAAACTGTTTTCCTGTTTAACAATCTTTCGTTTAAAGTTTTGTTAGTTTTAACGTGCGTGTGCATGATGACAGATCGTTGATGACCTACTCCTAATGTGAAAAATTTTCACAAATTTATATGAAAAATACTCCAAAGTTTTTTTTTATTCCGTGTTTTACGTTGCTAAATATAAGCGCTAGACATTATAAAGCGACAGTTAATGTTTGTAAGGTCCGGTTATTGATTTTCCATTGATGGGGCGGGGAGGGGTGCGCCCATCGAACTGGTCCTCGGGTATATATGCGACCCCATATATACAAAGGTCGCTTATAACTGGTCTACAGTATAAACGATAGGAATTAGTGAAAATAAAAGTACATTGTGTTATTATCAACACAATACGTTCATTAACGTACAACTATAAAACCACATCTGTGTTTGTCAGTTCATTGTTCTTTTGATAATATTTACTTAGAGTTTAAAGGATGGTTTCCGTTAATGCATTCAGCCATGTTCTTAATTCACATAAATTTAAATTGTTAATATAACATATCTTATTAATAGAAATAGAAATAGAATAGAAATATCTAATAGATATATAAATATAGAAATATCTTAATAGAAATATAAATGCATTAGGGTTTAAAGACACAGTAAATACAGTAGGGTATAATCGGCACAAGGGTATCGTTCTTCTAAATTAAACAGAATGACAAAGTCTAACTCAAAGTGTCACATTGTACACAGTATATTTATAAAGCCGTACGTGAGGGCAATAAATTACAATTGTGCATCGTAAATCTGCCAGCCGGCCGTAGAGGGCGCCACCGTTATTTATATCTGTATCACACACTTGGACAGCATGGACGACGTTCTCAAGGGGGCACAGAGTCACCAATCATTCATTGAACATCTGTGCACGAGGTTTATGTTTATTGTATTAACGTAATAAATTAATTTCCTTTAAAAATGTCTTCTTGTCTCCCAACCTATCCGCAAGAATTCTGTAAACCCAATCCCTGTACCTGTTCATTTAAATTGCGTATCAAACTAAAGTTAACAGGGTAGTAAGGTACAGTACAGGTACAATTTAACGTAGGCTTAATTTTAGAGTAAAACCATGAACCTACATAACGCGATATGAATTTTGTATCAATTTATAATCAGAAAACCATTCTATAACCAGAAATGACGGAAATTTTCTCGAAGTGTTTATTTGGGGAATGAGAAATTTCCCCCGTTTCCCCCTCCGTGGATCCGCGCCTGCTAGAACTATGCATTTAGACAAACTGAGGTTTGTCATACAAGTATTTTATAATTATTTATATCTGTTTCAACGAGAAGGTGGGTATAAATATTGTTACGACAGTCAATCTGATCGTCGTATGGTACAGTGGAAAACAAAATACAAGACACCAATTAAGTCACTAATCACCAGCTTTAATTATCACAGTTAAAAAGATTGTAATCAACAAGATAGTCTCTTACAACAGATCAAATAAAAATTGTTCACACGCAATAAAAAAAAGTCAACTAATATAAAACACACTAGTATTACAATTGTCTCGCACAATTATAAAACAATTAACACTTCGCCACAATAACTACTTTTCACTAATAACCACTTGAACACACAGAGTAATCGCCCGACAATAACTCGCAACTCAAACTAAACTGAACGTCGCTGGGTACTTGTGTTTATACCCCGCCAAAAATTCAGAAACATCCAACTACGCATTAACAATAAAAGAAAACGTTAGAGCGTATTTCATTTTGGCCTTGACACAGTGCCCGTGGCCGCGCGACTTCTGACACAATCTAGGTAATGAGTTGAAAATCACGTACGCACACACATTACAGACGTATTCCACTGGAACATTCGATAAACTTGTAGAACATTCCGTATTACGTAACACTTTCTCCGCATTACGTAACAATAATATAAAAATCACTCATGTGTGTTTACGTCAGTGACGTAGTCAACGGTTTACTGCGGGCTAAACCCCAACCACCATTTTGTATATCGCCAATAGGTCTCCTATATGTATAATCACCCAGGTAAGCGACCTTTATGTAGCAAAAACTGTATGTCTCCTGTTATCGTCATCATTTCTCCTTGTGTTTATCAACAGTGCTCTGCCATAATTGAAAAGTCTTTATCTAAATTCCCTCCATATGGACAAGTCTTGATCAATATGGGTAATTTAGTTAATTTTCGCTGCCTTAAGAAGCGGACATAGTTGCGGCAGTGAAGGCGCAAAGGTTGAGATGGTTGGGGCAGTGGTGAGAATGAGAAGTGACCGAGGCATTGCAAAGGAAGCCGGAAGGAATAAGGAGGAGAGGACGTCGGAGGAGAAGATAGTATGAAGATGTGGAAAGGGATTTGAGGGGGATGCAAGAGGCAGGTTGGAGGAGTAAGGCTCTGAACAGAGAAGAATGGAGAAGAATCGTTGAGCAGGAGACGGTTCTACAGGGACCGTTGTGCCAGAAGAAGGATAACAACAATTTTAGAGCAGACAATTGTACAATGAATACTAAAAACTCAAAACATTCGCTTTTTGGTTAAAATTTCCTTTAGCTTGACATTTTACAATATTTTAAAATGTTTAATAGATATTGTGAGACCTTGGGTTCGATAGTTTTGAAATTTCAAAAACTGTACATTATATTTAGACTTTGATTAAAATTCTAATTAATTTGATATAAAAATTTTGACCCAATTTTTTGCTCCTGCCCTCTAAAAATTTTGTTATTTCCTAAACCTTATACTTAGACTTTAGTTAAAATTCCTTTTAATTTGATACCCCACGCGTGCACTTTTGCGATTTTTATCTGAGTTTTGACATCACACACTTTCAACTCCCACCACTTATTTGGGAGAGGTGGGATCAATGTCAAAAACAGTAGGATCCTGTAGGTTAAAAGTATGGACGCGTATAGAAAGCCCATTGACGAAATCGGTGAATGCTATCCCTTAGCTTTCACGGCCGGCGTCATAATCGCTAACACTACTATCCGGGGTGTAAGGCCGTGATCCTCCATTCTCTTCCACAGACGTTCCAACTTCGCCTCTGGAGGCCATCTTCAGTGTGAAAGGATATAAACGCACTGACAAGGTGTCTGTCAATACACCACAGTACTGTGAGAAAGAGCCGTGGCGATATTGTAAAGTAGTAGTTTTAGCAATAATTGCTAATATTATCGGTCAATGGGTTCAAAAAGTTATCGTAAGACAAACCCCAAACAGACAGACAAAACCCAAATAGTCGAGTTAAAACTGAGAACTGGCTTCGCTCCTTCAACCCCAAGATGTATTTATGATTTACAATAAAGTTCACGTCAGAAAAAAAATACTCGATAATTTACATTGCTAAACAATTTTTTGCAGTGAATACTGTTAACTGTGTTATAAAAAATTTTAGCCAAAATATTCTTTACTCGCGAGTTTCCTTTTGATCTTTTCTGAAGGTAAACTCAAAGAAGTTTGGTAATTACTGCGCTCCATAGTAATTAATTTTCTTCAGTCAGATGTACCAGTGCAAAAACTACAGTACAACTTTTTTTTTTTTTTTTTTTTTTAATACAATAAGAATTTTATTAGAATTTTACAATAATATTAACATAGGCCTACTCCTTTATATATTGTGTAAATTTAAGAGATCTAATTTCAATGGACTCACATTTTTGATTCTCATCGTCAGAACATCGTGATCACAAAAACAAAAACGTAATTCTTTTGAAAATCTGAAAAGAGGTTCAATACAACAATTTTGCTTAAACCGTTCAGAAGTTCAAACATTGCCGCAGGTAAAACAAGTGATATTTGCTTGAGTTTTCCTGTCTGTTTAGTTTTATTTATTTATGTAATTTGAAAAGAACTTTTTCAGGTTTGGGTACATTTGTTAAATCGAGTCTGCAAAGACTAGGGATTACAAATATCCACACCTAAGACCAAGGTGATGGCTTCTCGTGGAACTGATCCCGTACGGCCCGTAACAATATAAGATTGTTATAGATGGCACTGTCCTGGAACAAGTTAGCAATTTTGAATACCTGGGCTACAGTGTATCTTATAAATGCAAGCAACGACGTTGTGAATAAGTTGCATACGTTCAACTTTATGTGCGGGACCATCAGGTGAACCCTTAAGTCAGCAAGTAAAGAAACACGCCTAAAATTCTACAAGATGATGGCCCTTCCCACATTACTTCATGGGTCTGAGAATTGTACTTTAACGAAAGGCCAGACCAGTCGTATCCAAGCGACTGAAATGAGATTTCTCAGGCACGTGGCAGGGTATACTCTCCATGATCGTAGAAGAAACACAGATGTACGGCAGGAACTGAATATTATGAGTATACTCGACAGGATCGCCCAGTATCGGCTGAATTGGTGGGAAAACCTTTACCGCATGGATGACTGCCGCATCCCCAAACAACTATGGAACTATAAGCCGATGGGACGGAGAGGTGTGGACGCCCGAGGAAGCGATGGAGTGACCAGCTGTAATCTTTGCCTGTTTGAGACCAGAACAAACCATCCTTGGTTTAATCGTTGAAAATGATGATGATGATGATGATGATGATGACTGTTTCAGGTTATTCACAGAAGTTATGAAAGAGAGAAGACTGATGTGGAGAACTGTTACAAACTAATCTGTGGATTACTACATAACTATAGAAGAGAGAGAAGAGACACATTTGTAGTTCCAGTATGTAAGTATGTACCAGAATTCCATTTCAGTTTGGTGACGTTCTCCAGCGCAGTGTATGTTTTTAGTAGTGGCTCTGTTCAAATATTCACACACTCTGCTACACCAAGTCAATCGCTAAACTAATACCGATCATTTTTGTTAGAATACTGTGAACGACTTCTTTTGGTTTGACCGGACGTTTACTTAGTCGCCACACCGCACACCATTAGTTTGTCTTAATGTTTTAAAGAAATATTTGAGTCGTCGCTTTATTAAAGACTAATGACGTTTTCAATCTAATTGTCTACACCAGTGGTTCTCAACCATTTTAGGTCCGGACCACCACCTAGAAGGATATTACACGTCCTGGGACCTTCAAGCATTGGCGCCTGGCACAATTAGTTGTATAGGCGTGGACCCAGTTTATAATCATATTTCTGTTATCGTCGAGAACTTAAAGCCCTATTTTATGCTTAAAAAATTATACACACATGATTCTAGGAAAGTAAATATTTAATTCAAACGAAACGACTAACTTACTCTAACTAAACACACGCATAAAATAAAAAAAAAACATTCTTTACTCATCGACTAATGTGACAGATGGGTTTGACTTTTCCGCATAAGCTGGAGTATGGTTGGCTTAAGGGTGGTTAACTTAAGTTTATATTACATAAAAAACGGATGGAATTTAAATTGTTAAAAATATTGTACTGTAATTAATTATAAGTATTGTAATTAAGAAATGCCACACGTTGGTTACGTCATTTTGTGTGCTGTAATTATTTGCAGATATTTTATTTCTATATGCCATACATTGTGGATGCCATTTAATGTACTGTTATTTTATTATTTGTATGGTATTTCTATCTGCGCATAAAAATAAAACTCTATCTCAGGGTTAACAATTATTAAATTGATTTATATTATTTAATACTGTGTATGATTTGTTCTTTTCTTTAATCCGTACCAAATAACGTTAGTGTATAAATTTTTTTATAAATAACAAGGTAAGAATATCTACCATATAAATGTAAATAGCTTGAATCTGAACTCTTCACAACTGCAACGGGTTCAATTCTAGTTGATGTTTATCATCTTAAAGGTAATGTTAGGCTTCGTGGTTTGTTCCTTCTCTGGAATGTCTTATTAGATTAAATGTTGAATTATAGTTTCTTCTATGATTACTAAATTGATACTTCTTCGGAATATCGAATTTTATTGTATTGACACTCAAACTATCTTCAAGGACAGTCTTCTTCTTTTAGTTCGGCGTTCTATAAATGATATACTCAGACTTCTTGAAATATTGTTGTTTATTAAGTTGTATAAAATTATAATTCTTTCAATGTTACAGATTGATACTCTTGTATGTTTATTAAATTCAATATCAATGTTAACTCCCTTCCTTTAAAGGTTTTCTTTATTAAATACAAAATTAAACTCTTTTAAAAGACCACTCTTAGATGTTTATGTGATTAAATATAAAAATAGACTTTGTGATGTGTGTCGTATTACATATAAAATTAAACTTTTTAATGTGTATCTTCTGAAATATAAAATTAAACTAAACAAATTTTCTTCCATTTGAATACAATTCAAATCTAACAATTTACAATTTGCCATTTAGATACCTAACTACATTCGTCACATCTTTCCATCATATGACTCTTAACAACATATATAATTTTATTAATTATTATTAATTATATTTATTTGCTTTTTACATTATCCATATAATTAGTATATTTTAGATTACTATTCTATTAATCTTTCATTTTATTTGAATGTTTATTTCCAATTTAATATAATAATTGTCAACACATATTTCTTAATGCTGTTATATATAATATTGGAGTCTACCTCTATGTTGGTCGTGACTAACACTCAGTTTTTTTTTGTTTACAATCCTAACATATGTTCACCATACTATTAAATTTATATCTTCTCTCTTTTAAAATTATTATTTCATTCTTATGTACTGTGTTGTATTTTAACAGCAGTACAATATATACCTTAACAATTTAAATGCAATAGGTTTGTAAGACATGCTAAATAACTTTTCGAGCCCGACTTCGCGACCCACCATACGGCGCCTGTGGGTGGCCTGCTGTGGGATGCAGCAGTGGGTCGCTCATCATAGGTTAAGAAACGCTGGTCTTCATGGAATCTTAGTCACGGAGTGGAAGAAATAATCCATAAAAATAGAACGACGAGTTACTGTGCCATCTCAAAAAGTACAGTCACTATGGTTCGGAAACAAGAAAGTCCCAGTGGCTTCAAGCAGTGGAAATGGATTTCAGTAGAAGATTTTATGAGATGTCCAGGCTTCAGGCCGTTAAAAAACTAAGATGTCAGAAGGTGACTTCGTTTTTTCAGAAAACAATTTTAGACACCATAAGTGCAAAGTTTTATATGGATGCGTGATGATCTTTGGCTACAGTGTTGCTAAACTGGCGTCGGAAATAGGAAAGAGGAAAGTTTGTGGAAAGAGGAGATGGAGAAAGGAAGCTTACAACATGAGCATCAGAAGCCTCTGGTGTTCAGGATGCTAGACACGGCAGAGATGCTGTAGGAGACTCGCACATGGATGGACGCATACGTAAGCTGCTCAAATTATTCCAAATTAGTAGTATTAAAGAATTAATAAAGTGTCACAGTGGATACAGTATTTATAAAGCCGTAAGTGAGGGCTATAAATTACAATTGTGCATCGTAAATCTGCCAACGGCCGTAGAGGGCGCCACCGTTATTTATATCTGTACCACACAGTTGGACAGCATGGACGACGTTCTCAAGGGGACACAGAGGTCAGACAGAGCCGCCAATCACTCATTCAACATCTGTGCACGAGGTTCATGTTTATTGTATTAGCATAATAAATTAACTACCTTTTGTTTTTCTCGTCTCATTTCATCCGATCCTTTGTGCGAATTGTCTAAACGGTGTCTGTTTCCTGTCACTTTTATCAATTTGCTTTTTCTAAAACTCCCCTGCAAACACGGCTCCCCCTACCGTCCGAATCACTCTCTCTCTTTCTCTCTCTCTCTCTCTCTCTCTCTCTCTCTCTCTCTCTCTCTCTCTCTCTCTCTCTCTCTCTCTCTCTCTCCCTTTCTATCTATCTATCTATCTGTGCACGAGGTTTTTAGTATTTAGTATTAACATATTAAAATTAATTCCTTTACATTTGGCTTTTTTTCTCCCAACCTTTCCGGACGAATTCCGTAAACGCAATTTTTTTACCGGCCTCTCCATTTCTTTTAAATTTTTTCTTCTACTTCTTTCATCCTTTTTCTGTATCTTTTTCTTAAATTTAACTTTAAACTATCCATTCAAAATTGTCATGGCTTTTCCATTATTTACTTTTTTGGTACAAAAACCTTAGTTTACTTGCACATATTCAGCTTACACGGTTAAACAATACAATATAATCAATAATGTATACTAACTATTTTAACAATAAATACGTACCACAAAGAAGGCTATAACACGGTATGAACTTCTTTTTCTTCTTCTGCTACTACAACTGCTCCCGTTACAACCCAGTACGCGTTTTGACTTCTTCAAAGATTTTTCTCCATTCACTCCTCTTATTATATAGTCTTCTCCATCTTCTTATCTCCATATTCCTCAGATCCTCCTTAACATCCTTGATCTATTTATTCCTTGGTCTTGGCCTTCTTGATCTCCTTCTTGATCAGCTGGTCTCCATTCTAGATTTTTTTTGGGAAATCTGAGTTGTTGTTCCATCCTCAATGTGTGGCCCAGCCAGGCTTTACTTCTACTCTTTATAAACCTTAACATATCAGTTCTGTATTTCATGATTTCTTTGTATTCTCTCCCTATTTTTCACTGATCTAAAAAATTTGTCTCAGTATTTTTTGTTTGAATATTCTTAAATTCTTAAATTTGAATATTCTTGGTTTCTTAGATTCTTTTACCCAGCATCACATGCATATGTTACAACTAATCTTATTATGCTTTTGTATGATTTTAATTTAAATGATTTGTTCACTGCTTTCGACTTCATTAATTTTGAATAGGCGTTGTAACATCGGTTACCACTAAGCATTTTCCCCCTGTATATTTAAAAAACACCCTGGTTACACATATATAAGTATGTGTTACAACTGGTCTAATTATACTTTTCTATGTTTTTAATTGTAATGATTTGTTCGAGCGGTATTTTATATTTAATTATTAAATTTTATCATTTACAAATTAAAGCTGTGATGATCGTACAATATAATCTTGAAATTTCCATTAAAATATAACAGTTCAAATTCCCATTTAACTATCCCATTGTTTCAAAGTCCCTGAGCTGTACAGTGTAATTTGATAATCTTTATGCCTGGTAGACGCACAGTAGTCATACTACTGTACGCATGCGCAAAACTGCATGTTGTATATTTTATATTAGGAACATCAGGAAAAATGTATTTATTTCAGTAAGAGTTGTACGTTGAAACGAGCCGGGCACTGCTACTACTCTGAATACAACCTATACGAGAGGATTAGCGGCACAGTTCAAAGGGTACAACAGGGAGACAGAGTTTCTTTTTACAACACACAACAAGACTGCAATCTTGTTAGTCTAATGTACCCTACCGTTCCTCTCTGTGGCATAAGCCGGCAGTACCACGTGCATCCCCATAAGATATATTTTACTACCTACATTTTGTTGGGTCACGCGGTTCTATTTACCATATTTTTCCTCTCTAAACATGCATACACAAACACACACACACACGCCTTTTATTGATCTTTATGCTAATAGACGTGTATTTTTTGGACACAGTATATTACTAAACGTCTCTGACATGAACCATAGTACACATGAGAAAAGTCAGAAAAGACGAAAAAGTGATTGGCTATTAATTTCTGAGAAAAGTAAATTCAAACAGAATTCGAGAGAAGTAAATTTAAATTACTTTTACCTCAGATAGTTGTAAATAAATTTACTAATAATATCGATTATACAATAAATGTGTGAAAATACAAGGGACGTCCAGTATGTTTCCTTGTCGTAAGTACTGTGAACGGGTGAGGGAATTTTTGCGCTATTTGGTTGAATGTTTTGTTGATTGCTATGGTAACACTAGGGGCAGATTTACCATTTTATCGGCTGTAGGCAGTATATATTTGCCGTCCTCCCACAAATCTCTGTTGGAGCGGGAGGTGCGTTTACGGAAACTAATTAATTTAATGGGAGTATCTCATAGACAATGCATCTAAATGTAATTATGAAAAACGATGTAGTTCATATACATCTCACAAGTAAATGACGAACATATTCTCTTTATGTAATAATCCTAGTTACTAAACAAAATATATTTTAAATGTTTCTTACCATATTGGGAAGAAATGGAGCGGCATTTTAAACATCTCTTAGCTATAAAAACAACATAACGGCCGTCAAATTTTATCTTTCCAAAATTTGCCTCCCCTCAAATTTTGCCGCCCGTAGGCAATTGCCTACTGTGTCTATGCACAAATCCGCCTCTGGGTAACACTGAAGGAGCCCTAGACCTTCAGTTCCTACATACAGTTATGGTATTAAAATTTAATGGTGTCTAAAGATTGTGAGACCCGTATTGTCTTATAGTTTGCTGTCCACCGAGACGGACGAATGAAATGTGATAACGTCAGTTGGCTACAGCCTGTTGGCGGCAGTTATGCTTCCGGGCTGCTACAGATGTGGTGCAAGGCAATCAACACGGAAGTCCAAAATGATCTGTTTACGCGTAACTCAACTTCCAGGTCCCAATCCCACTCATTGAACTGACTGACTCGTTGAAATACCTGGGCGTTCGGCTAAACTACGTGTCCGACACCCTCACACAAGGCTCGTGGCGCGTCAAAGCCAAAATCTTCCCTATGCTTTCGTGGAACACAAGCCTTGCTGTCCGCACTAAACTGACTTTGTGTCTGCTGTTCCTTCGAACAGTACTAACGTATGCGGCGCCCTCTTGGCGCCCTCTCCTGTCGGTTGTCAGCTTTCCAAAATCAAACCCTCCGGTGCCCCTTGGGGACTCTTTGGTATGTCAGGTGTGTCAGGTATGTTTGGAAGTCCATCGGGGACTTTGAGTTCCTACCCTGGAGGCTTTCATTTGCTCTCTGGCGACTAATTTGTTCACAAAGGCCGGCCAGCCCCCTTCCATCACCTCTGCCAACTGGGTTGCCTGGACAATTCTCCGCCCCCAAAACGCGTCAAACGCGCTCGGGCGTTGCTAGACGATCCCCCCCTTATGCTTTCTCCATAGAACCTTCCACTACTTTATGGGCATCGTTGACTCCTATACCTGGCGCAAGCCAAGCAACTCCCTTAGGTGGAGGTTCGCTGACATCGGTTTGCCAGCGTTTCCCGCATCCGCTAGTCTGAAACACAGGGCACGGGAAACCGCGGGGTGTGTAAGTGGCTAATCGCGGGAGCCATGGCGCCATGGCGTGGCAACCCATCGTTACGGACGACTCGCCTCCGGACAGTCGACCCTGTTGACCATACCAGCGCTTATCAGACGACGTTTTAGGGAGCCGCGGAGTCGCGTCTCAGGCGTGGAAACAGGCTGAAGGAGAATTCCGAACTCTCCTATATACGCCAATCGTGTATAGAAGGACTGCATTCTAAGTATTAATATTACTAAAAGTTATTAGCTTCAATTTTGTTTAATGTTGAAATACACAAATAAAACTGAAAGATATAAAAAGTAACTGAATTTTTAAACATGTTTTGGTCACAGAAGAGCAGATATAACTATGTCTGAAAAACAATCCATGTTCTTATTTATAGCAGTTGAGTAATTAGGAGCTACTGCTGGGGAGAGACGAGACTGGCTTGAAGGTTGGTTCACCATATTACTCAGGGCCACTTGGAAATTAAGAATAATTCTTCCCATATACAGTAATTTTATAAATTTATAAGATGGTTTGGTTTTCACTGTACCATACGACGATCAGTGAGACCGACGTAACAATATTAAATCACAATAAACCTCATGACATTAGGAGTCATTTTATTTCTAAAGTTTTATTATTAATAAGTCTTTTGGCAATAATTTTTCGTGAAGAAATTTTGAAAAACTAGTTTTTTAACCCTCTGTTATTTAAGTTTATTGCCCCAAGAACTTTTTAAGAAACTTATAATCCATATTAAATTAGGTTATTTTGATGCAAAACCCTAGCAATAAAAACTTGTCATTTTCAGAATTATAGTGGACGCTTCACCACGCAGTACGGTCTTGGCTAAAGATAGGCTAATTAGCCGTTCAGGGATCATGAAACGTTTCATCCGACTTAGGGAAATTTTGGAGACACTGGAGCAAAGTTATAGAGCTACCTCTCTAACTTCCATATATATATATATATATATATATATATATATTGTAACGTATATTTTCGTTACGTCTTATTTAAATGTTAATTCTCACTTCGGATTCGTCAATTTGTAACGTATATTGTGTTACCTAAATGTGACGTTGTGTACACTTAAATTACATACACCGCCCGTTGGAAGTGTCAATTTGTAACAAATAAATAATGTAGCGACTAACTCGCACTGGAGTCGTCAATTTGTAATTATTAATATGTTATGCTGAACGGTGAATGGTTTTGTAATCTGCCGCTCGCTCCCACTATACGTACCGTTCCGTGACGTCACTCACCGTTGCCAACCGTCGTGGTGTCTTCTGTACTCGGTGAACATATTTTCTAAATGGAACAGCAATAATAACGACGCAAATATAACATCAAACTATATCCTTATAGAAATCCTTTATTCAGAAAAACACTGGTTAATTGTTTCTTAAATTTGATTATGATAATCACAATTGTGGCGCAAATTATACGTCTTCTTCTTACCAGTTGGTACAGTAGTAGCCTATATTATTCAGTATTTAGTCAGACCAAAAGAATGCTTTGTTTAATGTTTCTATTAAAAATAAAATATCTCAGGGCGTATCTGGTTCGGGGATTACATTTAAACAAAATATTATTCTATAAATCAAAATACAAGTTTTACAGTTAAAGGATATTACAAGGTTAGAGTGTAATGTGCACACAAGCAGTCGTATAGTGATTACTAGTTATGATAGGTTATGTCCAGTTTAGGTGTTTAATAATTATTATCCAAATCAAAGGTTCTTGTGGTGTTTTAAAAGGTGCCAATCTCAAATCGCGTTATTAGTGAGTGTTCTTAGTGTTGGTGTGATATGGTGTCTGTAATTTTAGTTGATTAATACTTAAGAAGTCGTGTATACAAAAGTGGGTGTTGATACACAATATAATAAGATGTCAAAGTCACCAAATCCTCTTCTTTGTATGGTTCGTGGTCGAAGATAGGGCCCACGTCCGCTTCAGTCCTTCTCCCTGGTTCTTGGGTCTTCTATTTCGTATAATGGGTGTTCTTCACTTGGTGTAAAAAGTTCGTGTTATGTATCTCTATCTGTATCAATATGTCGGTAACGTGTTTTCACAGTTTATTCTCAATTATGTTAGACGTTTTATAAACGCGTCTGTACGCTATGACCGTTGTTAAAGAAGTCTCATTTTATTTATCCGAAATTTCTGGTTGCTAAGGGTAACCTTGGAATCTGGTTGGTTGATTCGGATATACATTGTCATATACTTTCATTATTTCAAAATCTAAATTTGTTCAAAACCTTTAAATTAGTATAATTTTTCTGTACTGATTGGGAATTTAAAACTATTATCAGCATTATTTTGATCTTTACATTTGTGACACATAGACACTAAACATGCCTACTTTTACTTAAGAACTACAGATGTTACAATTTTGTTATTTGAATTTTTCTTAAATAACTTGAGATGTATTATTTTGTTTCTAGATTCGTTGTGTACACTATTAACTATAAATATATTTATCCTTCCACATTTGTTTTACAAAATCCCTAACATTATTATCTAAAATTTACAAAAGTTGGTTTTACCTGGCCTATGTACTGGTGTTATATTCATCACCATGTTTAAAACCTTTAACAGTTAAATTAACTTTTAACAACCATAAAAACTGTTTAACATATAACATTATTTTAACAAAACAAAAGATATACTATTCTATTAGTTTAATTTCATGCCCACATGGCTATGATTCTACTGAACCTTTGAACAAATAAACTGTTTTTTACTTAAACTATACAATTGTTTGACACTTAGCAATAACATCTTTTTTAGTCTACTTTGCTTTGCCAATCAACTGATCACTGTTTAACACCAGTTCTATGGTGATATATTTGTTAACATAAAAATGAAATTAACATCAGTTAATTGATATTCTCTTAAAACAACTGCTTCACCTGCTAAATACAAAAAACAACATAAATACCATGATAATAAAACAACGTGATAAAACATAATAACATGCACATTTTTATAAAATAAATTATGCGCTAATTAATTAGTCTTCTCTCAGTTAATTCATTAGTTATTCTAAAACTGTCTCTGTTATGTTTCACATTACTTGTCACTATGTCACTGAACACTTAATATTTTGTATTTATAAACATACTTATTGGTTTTTATAGGTTTTTACATTTTATTGTCATTAAAAGAACTTCACTCTTGTTATCAAATGTTACTGTGGACAAGTTATTATTTGTTTTTTCTGGACAATCTTATGATCACTATCTGTTACAATTAGTTGTATGGTTCATGTATCTATAATAAGGTTTGTTTATATTTTCATTACATCAATTAAATTAATCATTTACTAATATTCCTTTTACATAGTATTACATGTTTGGGCCTATTATCCCTCAATTTGTATTTTGATTATCTTGATATTATGATACAGTGAATGAAACCATTTGTTTCTTTATAGTACTGGTTCATAAGCCGTCTGTCTTTATAATTATTTATTTTATCATTATTGAAAGTTCATGTCATAATCGGGGTTGAATGTATTTTGCATCACTTTGCCTAAATCATTAATTTTGGGTACGGTCAGTTGTATTACTAGTCAGTCTGAAATGGTTAGTCGTTCCTCTTCACGATCATCTTGGAAGATATTGTTCTTCTTGTTTAGCTTCTTATCCAAAGTCTTCATTAAATCAAGTACGATATTAAGTTGTTCCAAATGTAATGTTACAATATATATATATATATATATATATATCTTGTAATATTACTTTTAAGTCCGCCTTATTCAAGCCCCGCGATGGAAGCCAATTTTGTAATAATACTTTGGATTCACCTCTTTCAAGCCCCGCGATGGAAGCCAAATTTGTAATATTACCGTTAAGTCCGCCTTATTCAAGCCCCGCGATGGAAGCCAAATTTGTAATATTACCGTTAGTGGTGGGAATAATAAAATAAATATCGATGTATGTTGATTGTGCTCTCCTGTAAGTCCCACTGGTTGTGCTAGTCGATTTTGTAATAAAACGATATTGCAAAATATAGCTTAATTTACAATGTGTGTAGTAACGTAGCTAATATTTTCTTGTCTTCGTTATGCTCTCACTGTTGATCTTCGCTTTTGTAATAAAACCATACTATAATTGTAATTGTAGAGTGTTCTGGTATAATATTATCCAGGATAATTTTTATGGTGTGTATGTGTAGTAGTGACGTTCCGCTCTGGGAATCGTCTATTTGGTAAAGTTCCTGGTTCTTTTTTATTATCAAATAAACTCAGTGTATTTTGCTGTGGTAGAAAATTGAAATAAAATATAAATTTAAAATTTACATTTATAAAAAAAAATAATTTCGGAAAAAATATTTTCGGTGTATTTATGTGCTTAATATTTAGGAATAAATCAAGGTTGTTGATCGTAATTATAATTATAATAGTATGGTGTTTAATTTGGTAATAAATTTCTGTTCGGTAAATTTGTTAAAAAGATAATCCAATTAACTTCAAGTTAGGCGAAAACGGCTCTCTTCTTCTTACTCTTGAAATGTTGTAGTTTCGCATATACTGCCTTTAAAGATTATCTAGTTTTCTTGGTTAATTAATGATTATGTCCTTTTATAAGCGACATCAACTTCAATTTACCAAAAAACAAACAAAAACGTTTATTAAACACAATAATAAAGTTGGTCGATTAATTAATCGAGGTTACAAAGCCATATCGACTCGCTCAGGGTCGGTCGATATTAGAAGTTTTACAGTTGTATTATTTAAACAGGTTCTTTGAACGGTTATTTATATAAAAAGCCAGAGAAGGTCAGGGACATGAAAGTATAACACTTACAATTCAAGAAATGTCTTAAATTTAAACAATGTAATGGTAATTATTAATAATAAAAGTTTATATATAATTTTGTTCAAACCAGAAAGCAGTCTAGTCGTCTCTAATTGCGGTGACGATCCTGGATCAAAATGGCCGCCTGACGCATGCGCGTTGATAGCTTCTAATGTAAACAAAGTACTTGTTGAGATAATATGTCCCTTCTTCGGTTAAATGTTCTTCGCAATGGTATATGATCTTCTGGGGTATAGTTTATTGTCACTGGTGT
Source organism: Magicicada septendecula (assembly GCA_034769895.1). NCBI lineage: Eukaryota > Metazoa > Arthropoda > Insecta > Hemiptera > Cicadidae > Magicicada > Magicicada septendecula. The sequence goes on along the minus strand of CM068375.1, from coordinate 58,288,130 downwards.
ATCATGGAATAGTTCACTTTGTGTAAAAATGTTGTTAAATGGGTATATCTACTGGTGTTTATGCGTGTCAGTTAACCTCGAATTTTCACTTGGTGTTTGGTGCGATTTCAGTGTTATTTCATTTAATTAGTTATATGTGATTTCGTTTATAGGTGTTATGTAGTTCATGGGTCACCTTCACCACTTCACTTTCATTAAAATAGTTAAAAATTTAGTTTTACATAAAATGACTCCGAACTCCGTGATAACTTAACGGCCATTAAAGGTTGGTTCTATCAAATATTCACATGAAGTGCTCTCTTCGAGGTATAATAATGAACTGTCTGTATTTCCTTCGTCTCCTGAAAATCTTAGCCTATATAATATATCTCATACATTGTTTCAAATTGCCATAACTTCCGACACACTTTAAAAATGTACATTATGCTCATAAAGTAAATTCGTTATTAGTTAACTGTTTGAAATATAAAATACATATTCGATTTCACTATTCTATTCTACTTATTTTGATAGTAATTACGTTAGTATTACAGAGTTTTATCTGAAAATTATATTTCTTATAATTTTTGGGAGGTAGGCCTAAAATTATACTTCCTGTCTTCTATGTAAATAATAGCCATTTTCCCTAATATAATTATTATTCTATTAAATCTGAAATTTGTATAATTATCAATTCTCACTTATTTTATTGCAATTTAGTATATTAATGATGGTTTTTTAATATAATTCATTTGTATATGACTCCCCTTAGGATAATGTCAGTGAATCTATTTCAGTTTTAATGGTATTTTATTAGACAATTAAATAATTTTACTCATATAATGACCATATCTCTAGAAAGCCTTATTTACATAGTATTTAATATGCTGAGTTTATCTTGCCTAAATATTGTCATTTTATCTGGTTTATAAGACTAGGTTTGTTAATTATTCTGCAGTTTAAATTTATTCTTTGGCCTAGATTTGATGTGTGGCTAATTTCCAAATGTTTTATTAATGTAGTTATTTTATATCCTTCTCTGACTGGTATAACATAAATTATTGATTATATAATTAACATATAACATCTCTCTATATCAAAACTGGTGTTCTGAATAACATTGCTTAGTACATTACCTAATAACATAAATAAAAAATATTCTATAACATTGGAATGGTATCTAATTTTAGATATGTCATTCCTAAATTAATATGAACAATAAAATAACAAATTATAACACTAACATTTCTTATGGATAATTCTTACTTATCTAATTACTATCTGTAATAGGAATCTGACATCCTGGTTACATATAATGGTTAACATCTTATACTACTCAACATTAACAATTTGTTTTGTAATTCCCCATTTTACAGGATTTATGCCCCCTCTTTAAGTATAACCCTGGCTATCTAAGTTATATTCCATTCTATGGAATGTTCATACAGCTTTAGTAGCTTTTTATTAGTAACATTACTATTTCATTATCAAAGTAGACACTGTTCATAAAACTTAAAGTTTATTGCTTTGTACTGTAACTCATGCACCTTTTTAAAGTTTATTATTTATAATTTGATCACTTGCACTTGTCTATGGTGAATTATCAATATATTTACTAGTCTTTCTCTAGTTTTTAACATGAAATATTCAACCATGGGGGAACTGTGAAGATTAGTTTCTACAAACTAAACAATAACTTTTTGAATACACTTATAGGTAATACTACTAACACTTTTAGTTTTTTGTCAGTTTTACAGTGATATGGTTTTTTAGGGTGTTATACTTTCTCTTTGGACATTCATTAATTTTGGGGTTTTTTGGGGGTTCTTTCCCTATAGGTTTTTTGTTTTATATGGGTCGTCTTAATTATTCTTCTTTCTTCTTTGAGTTTGGTTATTCTTCCTTCTTCTGCAGTTTTGGATTATCATTCTTTCTTCTTTCTTCTGTTGGGTTATTCTTCCTTCTTCTTTCTTCAGTAGATTTGATTATTCTTCTTTCTTCTTTAGTTTTAGATTTGGGATATTCTTCCTTCTTCTTTCTTCAGTAGTGGTAGTTTTGGTTTATTCTTCTTTCTTCTTTCTTCTTTCTTCTCTCTTCAGTAGATTTAGTTTTGATTATTCTTCTTTCTTCCTTCTTCAGTAGTAATAGATTTGGTTGTTCTTCCTTCTTCAGTGGTTTTGGCTATTCTTCTTTCTTCTGTAGTAGTAGTTTTAATTAGTTCTTCTTTCTTCTCTAGTTTTAATTAGTCTTCTTTCTTCTTCAGTTTTAATTAGTCTTCTTTCTTCTGCCTTCAGTAGATTTTGGTTTATTCTTCTTTCTTCTTTCTTCTCTCTTCAGTAGATTCAGTTTTGATTATTCTTCTTTCTTCCTTCTTCAGTAGTAGTAGTTTTAATTAGTTCTTCTTTCTTCTGTAGTAGTAGTTTTAATTAGTTCTTCTTTCTTCTGTAGTAGTAGTTTTAATTAGTTCTTCTTTCTTCTGTAGTAGTAGTTTTAATTAGTTCTTCTTTCTTCTGTAGTAGTAGTTTTAATTAGTTCTTCTTTCTTCTGTAGTAGTAGTTTTAATTAGTTCTTCTTTCTTCTGTAGTAGTAGTTTTAATTAGTTCTTCTTTCTTCTCTAGTTTTAATTATTATTCTTTCTTCTTTCTTCTTTAGCTTTGATTGTTCTTCTTTCTTCTGTCTTCTGTAGTAGTAGTTTTAATTAGTCTTCTTTCTTCTTTCTTCAGTAATAGTAGTTTTAATTAGTCTTCTTTCTTCTTTGGTTTTAATTATTCTTCTTTCTTCTGTCTTCAGTAGCTTTGATTGTTCTTCTTTCTTCTGTCTTCAGTTGCTTTGATTGTTCTTCTTTCTTCTTTCTTCAGTAGCAGTAGTTTTAATTAGTCTTCTTTCTTCAGTAATAGTAGTTTTAATTAGTCTTCTTTCTTCTTTGGTTTTAATTATTCTTCTTTCTTCTGTCTTCAGTAGCTTTGATTGTTCTTCTTTCTTCTGTCTTCAGTTGCTTTGATTGTTCTTCTTTTTTCTTTCTTCAGTAGCAGTAGTTTTAATTAGTCTTCTTTCTTCTTTCTTCAGTAATAGTAGTTTTAATTAGTCTTCTTTCTTCTTTAGTTTTAATTATTATTCTTTCTTCTGTCTTCAGTAGCGTTGATTGTTCTTCTTTCTTCCTTCTTCTGTAGTAGTAGTTTTAATTAGTTCTTCTTTCTTCTCTAGTTTTAATTAGTCTTGTTTCTTCTTTCTTCTTTGAGTTTGGTTCTTCTTCTTTCTTCCTTCTTCAGTAGTGGTAGTTTTGACTATTCTTCCTTCTTCTGTAGTTTTTCGCCGTGTATGCCTTTGTTTCTTCTGGTCTGGTTTCTTTGACGGGGTATATTAATTGCCTGCTTCTATCTTACCTGGGTAATTTTGTTATTATCATTTTTATTCTTCTGGGTTTTTAAATTTGTATTATATTATATTATTTGTAGAAATTTTCTTTATTCAACCTTTCTTGTGAATATATTATTAAATAGTGCATTTTAATTGATTCTCATCTGGATATTCCATATATTAGAGCTTTATTAATGATCATTGAGTAATGTATTTGTGTGGATTATCTGTCACGCTACAGATTGCTCTCTTCCAGAAGTGATTAGTTCAGATCATACTTAGTTTGTCTGAAGTAATTGCTTATGACATTATATTATAAATTATATTTATTTACTTCCTTCACATTTCTAAAAATTTTTTCTCCTATATTTTTGAGCTTATCTATATTTCATTATTAACTGGATTCTTACTGATAGTAATAGTCATCTGAGGTTCGTTGTTTTTTATTTTTCCATTTTCTTCTTAACTCGTTTCTTTATCCTTGGGATATTTATTCCCTAAAATTCCCTAATACGTTAGCTGGGGCAGTGTCCAGAGGGGCTCTGTAGGCTTCACACTCTGCTGGCCATACTACGTCATTTATTGATTACAGAGGTAAATCATCTCTGACCAATACATAATAATACTGCTGGACTTATCTCAGACAGTTATTAAAAAAAATTATATAAGAATAGTCCACCTTATGACTATTAAAAAAAAATTAAATATCTTTGGATATTTCACTTCGTATACGAACAGATCTATTAATATTTCTATCTTAGTGAATTTCTATCTCAGTTATTTTTCTCAATGGTTAGCTCTGCTGGCATTTTATTTCTCCTTGTGGTTGGAAGCTGGTATAATATAATTATCACTCATTATTCAGTGTAAAGTTTTTAATTCTCTGTCATTTTTTGACTGTTATCACAATCTCCTTCTGGTCATTGGTAGCATATATTTTGTATTATTTTTTTTTGTTCCTTTCTTAATTCTTGTGAATCGTTCCACTAGTATTATGTTTTTTCAATTACTCTTTTAATTGTCTTTCTAATAACTGACATTTATTGTATGATCATCTTTTTCGTATGGATTTATTTATATATAGTTTTTCCTTTCTTTTTCAAAATTTTATTCTGCTCTTGCTTTCTATCCAAATGCACTCCTTTATTATTAATGCCATATGTTTAATATCTCTGTTTATTTGACACAAAATTCTCATTAATTTTACTTCACAATAAGTTTATTCATTTAAATTGTATCAGTGGTTTGTACTGCCATTTTGTTTATTCTTGAAAGTTTTCCAGAATTGGTCCCATATATAATTGTTTGTAATGTGTTATCCAAATTCTTTTTCTTCTTGTTCATTTCTAAAAGTTGTTTTTAAGATAAGGTAGTAAGTTGTTCTTACTTCTTTTGAATTTAGTGATTTAATTCAAAATTCATTTTCTTTTGTCCATAAATTGTTTTTTCAAAAATATTTGGTAGTAAGTAGTCATTACTTCATTTTTGAATTTAGTGATTGAATTCAAAATTCATTTTCTCTTGTCCATAAATTGTTTCCTAAATGGTAGGTAGTAAGCTGTTCTTACTTCTTTTTAAATTTTGTGGTTTAATTCTTTCTTCCATACATTCAATTACTCATAATATTTTTTCATAAATATGGTTAACATATCATATTATTACCCTAAATATGGTATTAGCTCTCTTCTTTTCTTTACTTCAAATGTACTTCTTATAATTGTTTTTCTTTTATATACCCAGGTTGAAGATTTTTATTAGGCTGGACAGTTGCTCATAATTTCTTTTTCTTTGACATAGATTTTTGGCCGTCGTCGGTTCTCATGACATCCATCTCCTTTACCATCTCATTATGTATCCGTCATCTAGCTTATCGGATCCATACTTATCTATGTTAACTTTGGAGTAATCATTTTCCTTCCTCTTGCTGGGATCCTTTTTAGGTTTTTGGCTCCCTTCTGCTTTAATATGGTTGACTTGAGCGATTTGGGATCCTCCGTCGTTTTTTGGTTCATTATGCAGTATTGAATGACTAGGATATTCAGCGACTACTACCCAATTTTCATTCTCATTGTTATCCCGGTCAGGCCCGACCGGTAAACCTTGAGTAGTTGCTGACCGTTCCGTAAGAGAGTTAGATGGTGGATTTCGGTTCATGTTCCGTTCTGGGTCGTCTAAACTGTTACCCCGTCTGGGCAGGTTATATCTTGTATCCTCCCGTTCTCGGCTTCTCCATCGATCTTCCTCCTCATGGAAACTGTTACTCCGTTGATGGTTATACCAGTTTTGGCTGTTTCCTTCCGCCCGTATAAAATTTACCTGGGGTCGGGAGAACCTGTTGTTGTTGTTATTATGATTAGGGTAACCCCTATTGTTATTGTCAAACCGCTCGGTGTTATTGGTAGGATTGGTGTTTCTTTGTCTATTTACATAATTATTCGGGTAATAATTACCTCGATTACCGGAGAACCCGTTATTATTTCAGTTATTATTCGGGTTTATATTTCCGTGGTTATTATTGTTGTTGTTTCTATTCGTGGGGTGTTGATTATTGTAATTCGGATTATATCTATTTCCTTGGTACCCACTGTTGACCGGTTGACTATTATTGTTTGATGACGGATTATTTCGAACTTCTGGCCGCTCATTTCTTCTTCTGCTCTGCCTGTAATATTCTTCATTCTCATAGTTCTCCAATAGCTCCGTCATCGCCTGTATGGTTTTTATCTGACTACCTCTTCGAGCTCTTATGACCTCCTCGTCGTAATGATAAGAGAGCTTGTTCACCAGGCATTCCTCTGGTATGGCTGGTTCCAGGTGCTTGGCCAGGCACACCTTCCCAAGAAAGTACGCAGTCATGGTACTGCCAAATTGAGTTCTATATTGGCCATTGCAGATGTTGTCCCTTATTAAATTCTGGGTGGTCTCTGACCAATACTTAGACTTGAATAAATTTTTGAACTGCGGATAATCGGTTACTTCGCTCCTGTTCGCCATCCACCAATTATCCGTCATATCACGGAAGGATTCGTCCAACAGTTCACGATTATTGGACCATCGATTACTTTTATGTTTGGACATATATTCCTCGATACGGGCCAAGAACTCCATTGGCTTCCTTTTATATTGGCGAAAGTTAAGCCATTCTCTGTTCTCGTTTATTGGGATATTAGTAAAGCTGGTTGGTCGGCTCCGAATTGCTTCCATGTCTTCCTGGTTCAGTCTCACTTGACCCGTTATGTTAGTCATCGCTTCCTCCATTCCGTCGCATCTTTCTGTAATTCGAGTTCGTACCTTGCTGAGTTCTTCCTGGCTTTCCCTTCGGTTTTCTTATGCCTTCTTGCGAGTAGATTCTTCAAGATTTGTGACCTTTGTGTTCACCACTTCCTTGAACTCTTGTACCTCCATTTCCGTCAGCCGACATCTTCCATCAACTTCTCTTATCTGTTGATTTATAGTTATGGTTTCGTCTTCCAGCCTTTTGGTCATAGATTTCTTATTTTCCTTGAGTTCCTGGTTCATTTCCTTTCTTAATAGTTCCATTCGTTCGTCTAATTTGTCTAGATTCTCCTGGTTCACTTCCCGTAATTCTTCCCGTAACAGTTGGTTATCTTCTCTTAACTCTTCCCTTAATTGTTGATGATCACTTTCGATTTTCTTATTGGTTTCTTCCATCTTTTCTTCCAAATTCTTCTTATTTTCTTCCATTTTCTTTTCCACCTTTTTACTGGTTTCCTCAATTCTCTTATTGGTCCTTTCGATTTTACGGCCCAATTCTTCCTTTGTTTCTTGGTTGTCCTTCTTCAATTCTTCCCTTAAAGATTGGTTATCATTCTTCAAATCTTCCAATCTTTTATTATTTTCTTCTGTAGTAGAATCCATTTTCTTACTTAATTCTTCCTTAGTTGAATCCACTTTCTTACTGGTTTCTCCTATGTCCTTTTTCAAATCTTCTCTCATTTGCATGAACATTTCCATTAATTTGTCCATTTTACTTTCCTTTGTAGTCTTAGTTTTTTCTATCTCCTGGTCTTGGACATGGACGTCCCCTATTTGAGTGGGTATTTCGGGTTGTTCCTGTTCCACCCGTTCTATTATCTTTTCCACGTCCTCCACTGGTGTCGCCTCCTTATCCTCCATACCGAGTTCTTTCTCGGCCTCCGCCGCTCTCTTTTTTGATGTGGCACGACGCATCATCTTCCCTGATTCCCTGGCTGACTAACCGCTGCCAAGCTGAATTAGGAATTGGGTAAGTAATTACAGTAATTTCAACCCCTAATTACAGCCCTTTAGTTGGACGCCAAATTTGTAATAATTCAATGAAGTCCGCCTCCTTCAAGCCCCCCGTTGGGCGCCAAATTTGTAATAATACAGTGAGTTTCAATGTAAGAATGTGTGTAGTAGTGACGTTCCGCTCTGGGAATCGTCTATTTGGTAAAGTTCCTGGTTCTTTGGTTCTTTTTTATTATCAAATAAACTCAGTGTATTTTGCTGTGGTAGCAAATTGAAATAAAATATAAATTTAAAATTTACATTTATAAAAAAAAATAATTTCGGAAAAAATATTTTCGTTGTATTTATGTGCTTAATATTTAGGAATAAATCAAGGTTGTTGATCGTAATTATAATTATAATAGTATGATGTTTAATTTGGTAATAAATTTCTGTTCGGTAAATTTGTTAAAAAGATAATCCAATTAACTTCAAGTTAGGCGAAAACGGCTCTCTTCTTCTTACTCTTGAAATGTTGTAGTTTCGCATATACTGCCTTTAAAGATTATCTAGTTTTCTTGGTTAATTAATGATTATGTCCTTTTATAAGCGACATCAACTTCAATTTACCAAAAAACAAACAAAAACGTTTATTAAACACAATAATAAAGTTGGTCGATTAATTAATCGAGGTTACAAAGCCATATCGACTCGCTCAGGGTCGGTCGATATTAGAAGTTTTACAGTTGTATTATTTAAACAGGTTCTTTGAACGGTTATTTATATAAAAAGCCAGAGAAGGTCAGGGACATGAAAGTATAACACTTACAATTCAAGAAATGTCTTAAATTTAAACAATGTAATGGTAATTATTAATAATAAAAGTTTATATATAATTTTGTTCAAACCAGAAAGCAGTCTAGTCGTCTCTAATTGCGGTGACGATCCTGGATCAAAATGGCCGCCTGACGCATGCGCGTTGATAGCTTCTAATGTAAACAAAGTACTTGTTGAGATAATATGTCCCTTCTTCGGTTAAATGTTCTTCGCAATGGTATATGATCTTCTGGGGTATAGTTTATTGTCACTGGTGTATCATGGAATAGTTCACTTTGTGTAAAAATGTTGTTAAATGGGTATATCTACTGGTGTTTATGCGTGTCAGTTAACCTCGAATTTTCACTTGGTGTTTGGTGCGATTTCAGTGTTATTTCATGTAATTAGTTATATGTGATTTCGTTTATAGGTGTTATGTAGTTCATGGGTCAACTTCACCACTTCACTTTCATTAAAATAGTTAAAAATTTAGTTTTACATAAAATGATTCCGAACTCCGTGATAACTTAACGGCCATTAAAGGTTGGTTCTATCAAATATTCACATGAAGTGCTCTCTTCGAGGTATAATAATGAACTGTCTGTATTTCCTTCGTCTCATGAAAATCTTAGCCTATATAATATATCTCATACATTGTTTCAAATTGCCATAACTTCCGACACACTTTAAAAATGTACATTATGCTCATAAAGTAAATTCGTTATTAGTTAACTGTTTGAAATATAAAATACATATTCGATTTCACTATTCTATTCTACTTATTTTGATAGTAATTACGTTAGTATTACAGAGTTTTATCTGAAAATTATATTTCTTATAATTTTTGGGAGGTAGGCCTAAAATTATACTTCCTGTCTTCTATGTAAATAATAGCCATTTTCCCTAATATAATTATTATTCTATTAAATCTGAAATTTGTATAATTATCAATTCTCACTTATTTTATTGCAATTTAGTATATTAATGATGGTTTTTTAATATAATTCATTTGTATATGACTCCCCTTAGGATAATGTCAGTGAATCTATTTCAGTTTTAATGGTATTTTATTAGACAATTAAATAATTTTACTCATATAATGACCATATCTCTAGAAAGCCTTATTTACATAGTATTTAATATGCTGAGTTTATCTTGCCTAAATATTGTCATTTTATCTGGTTTATAAGACTAGGTTTGTTAATTATTCTGCAGTTTAAATTTATTCTTTGGCCTAGATTTGATGTGTGGCTAATTTCCAAATGTTTTATTAATGTAGTTATTTTATATCCTTCTCTGACTGGTATAACATAAATTATTGATTATATAATTAACATATAACATCTCTCTATATCAAAACTGGTGTTCTGAATAACATTGCTTAGTACATTACCTAATAACATAAATAAAAAATATTCTATAACATTGGAATGGTATCTAATTTTAGATATGTCATTCCTAAATTAATATGAACAATAAAATAACAAATTATAACACTAACATTTCTTATGGATAATTCTTACTTATCTAATTACTATCTGTAATAGGAATCTGACATCCTGGTTACATATAATGGTTAACATCTTATACTACTCAACATTAACAATTTGTTTTGTAATTCCCCATTTTACAGGATTTATGCCCCCTCTTTAAGTATAACCCTGGCTATCTAAGTTATATTCCATTCTATGGAATGTTCATACAGCTTTAGTAGCTTTTTATTAGTAACATTACTATTTCATTATCAAAGTAGACACTGTTCATAAAACTTAAAGTTTATTGCTTTGTACTGTAACTCATGCACCTTTTTAAAGTTTATTATTTATAATTTGATCACTTGCACTTGTCTATGGTGAATTATCAATATATTTACTAGTCTTTCTCTAGTTTTTAACATGAAATATTCAACCATGGGGGAACTGTGAAGATTAGTTTCTACAAACTAAACAATAACTTTTTGAATGCACTTATAGGTAATACTACTAACACTTTTAGTTTTTTGTCAGTTTTACAGTGATATGGTTTTTTAGGGTGTTATACTTTCTCTTTGGACATTCATTAATTTTGGGGTTTTTTGGGGGTTCTTTCCCTATGGGTTTTTTGTTTTATATGGGTCGTCTTAATTATTCTTCTTTCTTCTTTGAGTTTGGTTATTCTTCCTTCTTCTGTAGTTTTGGATTATCCTTCTTTCTTCTTTCTTCTGTTGGGTTATTCTTCCTTCTTCTTTCTTCAGTAGATTTGATTATTCTTCTTTCTTCTTTAGTTTTAGATTTGGGTTATTCTTCCTTTTTCTTTCTTCAGTAGTGGTAGTTTTGGTTTATTCTTCTTTCTTCTTTCTTCTCTCTTCAGTAGATTTAGTTTTGATTATTCTTCTTTCTTCCTTCTTCAGTAGTAATAGATTTGGTTGTTCTTCCTTCTTCAGTGGTTTTGGCTATTCTTCTTTCTTCTGTAGTAGTAGTTTTAATTAGTTCTTCTTTCTTCTCTTGTTTTAATTAGTCTTCTTTCTTCTTTAGTTTTAATTAGTCTTCTTTCTTCTGTCTTCAGTAGATTTTGGTTTATTCTTCTTTCCTCTTTCTTCTCTCTTCAGTAGATTCAGTTTTGATTATTCTTCTTTCTTCCTTCTTCAGTAGTAGTAGTTTTAATTAGTTCTTCTTTCTTCTGTAGTAGTAGTAGTTTTAATTAGTTCTTCTTTCTTCTGTAGTAGTAGTTTTAATTAGTTCTTCTTTCTTCTGTAGTAGTAGTTTTAATTAGTTCTTCTTTCTTCTGTAGTAGTAGTTTTAATTAGTTCTTCTTTCTTCTGTAGTAGTAGTTTTAATTAGTTCTTCTTTCTTCTGTAGTAGTAGTTTTAATTAGTTCTTCTTTCTTCTCTAGTTTTAATTATTCTTCTTTCTTCTTTCTTCTTTAGCTTTGATTGTTCTTCTTTCTTCTGTCTTCTGTAGTAGTAGTTTTAATTAGTCTTCTTTCTTCTGTCTTCAGTAGCTTTGATTGTTCTTCTGTCTTCTGTCTTCAGTTGCTTTGATTGTTCTTCTTTCTTCTTTCTTCAGTAGCAGTAGTTTTAATTAGTCTTCTTTCTTCTTTCTTCAGTAATAGTAGTTTTAATTAGTCTTCTTTCTTCTTTAGTTTTAATTATTCTTCTTTCTTCTGTCTTCAGTAGCGTTGATTGTTCTTCTTTCTTCCTTCTTCTGTAGTAGTAGTTTTAATTAGTTCTTCTTTCTTCTCTAGTTTTAATTAGTCTTGTTTCTTCTTTCTTCTTTGAGTTTGGTTATTCTTCTTTCTTCCTTCTTCAGTAGTGGTAGTTTTGACTATTCTTCCTTCTTCTGTAGTTTTTCGCCGTGTATGCCTTTGTTTCTTCTGGTCTGGTTTCTTTGACGGGGTATATTAATTGCCTGCTTCTATCTTACCTGGGTAATTTTGTTATTATCATTTTTAGTCTTCTGGGTTTTTAAATTTGTATTATATTATATTATTTGCAGAAATTTTCTATATTCAACCTTTCTTGTGAATATATTATTAAATAGTGCATTTTAATTGATTCTCATCTGGATATTCCATATATTAGAGCTTTATTAATGATCATTGAGTAATGTATTTTTGTGGATTATCTGTCACGCTACAATATATATATATATATATATATATATATATATATAATAGGGTTGCTACAGATAGTGTCGTCTCTCTTCCTTTAACCTGGCTTTCCAATTCTCCCGATGTTCCCATTGTCCTTCTTCAAGTCCTATAGCGTTGGATAGATTCATCCATTTCGTCCCTCCAAGATCTTCTCGGTCTTTCCCTTTCCATTGTCCTTCCTCAAGTCCTATAGCGTTGGATAGATTCATCCATTTCGTCCCTCCAAGATCTTCTCGGTCTTTCCCTTTTTCTCCTTCCTAATGGACTCCATTCCGTCACTTTGTTCATCCATCTATTTTGGGCTCTCCGGACGTGACCATACCACACCAATCTTTTTTCTTCGATGTAGTCAATTACACTTCTTTCCGCTTCCATTCTTCTTCTGATCTCCTCGTTTGTTATTCGGTCTGCTCTCGTTATTCCACAGCACCTCCTCCAATATTCCATCTCTGTTGCAAGAATCTTTCTTTCATTCTTTTTGTTAATAACCCATACTTCCGCTGCATACATCATAATGCTTTGGACTATGGTCTGATATATCATTTTTTGGTGCTTTCTCTAAAATTTGTGTCCCATATAACACTGTGTAACTGTCTAATCCCTGTTCTAGTCTGCCCTAATCTACTTTTTATTTCCTCTCCATTGTACCTAGTTTACTTAGTGTGAATCGTAGGTACTTGAATTTGTCTGTTCCTATAATTTTAACATTTTCGTCTACTTCTAAATCTGTTGTTTCTTCATCTCTAATTGCCAAGTATTCAGTCTTTTTTATGTTTATTTCCAATCCCATCTTTGTGTATTCTTCATGTAACATAGATCTTCTTCATCCTGTAATATAACTACGTGGTCATCGACGAAGCATAGTGTGTACAGGTGTTCATTTCGTATCGGTATTCCCATTCCATGGCATTTCTGTTTCCACATGGTTAATGTATTTTCTAAAAATATCTTAAACAGCGTGGGCGATGTTGGGCAGCCTTGCAATAACCCTTTGGATGGTTTAATCCTAGAGACAATTTTGTTACCTTCTTTAATTTGTACGTTGTTGTTTTTATATAGACATGACACCAAATGAAACTATGCTTCTTCTCTTCTTCCCTTCTTCTTCCAGCGCCTATGCGAACTGGGTTGTCTGGACAATGATCCGCCCCCAAAACGCGTCAGGGGGGCGGATCATTTTATTTTTCTCCTTGCCCTCCTCTCTCTCCTTCTCCTCCTACTTCTTCTTATTCCTCTCCTCCTCCTCGCCTCCTCCTCTCCTCCTTCTCCTCCTCTTCATCCTCCTCCTCCTCCTTCCCCGCTTCCTCAACCTCCTACTCCTACTTTTCCTCCTCCCCTCCTCCTCCTCCTTCTTTTTCTTTTTCTTCTTCTTTTTCTTCTTCTTCTTCTTCTTCTTTTTCTTCTCCTCATTCTTCGCTACGAGAGGTCGACATCCAACCTGTTCCGGCTTCATAGATCGTACCAGTTTCTTCTTCGTCTCCCAACAGGTCTTCTTCCTTGTGGCGTATAAGTAATCCATAGTTCATTTAAGTAACCACTGTGCGAATTCTCACATGTTCCCTTCATCTTTCGTTATAAGTTAGTGTACATGGAAGTCCCCAACTTCCATTCCCGTTAGCGCCACATGTTAATGAATCTGTCAATGGAAAACATCTAGCCATGAAATGACACTTGATTTTCAAGGTGACATTTCCTTACTATCGATAAAATGATAGTGTCATTTTCTTGCTTTCATTCAGCAATACCGCACCTGACGTTGTCTAATAGAAGACTAGATGTAAGTTACAATACATTGACGAAATACTAACAGCATGGAAATCCAGAATGACGTCGGGAATACAGCGTAACAAATCAATTTGTATGGGTTCCCTGCTATATGCGGATGACAGTTCTTATTCAAGAAAATGAAGATGATTTACAAAGAGCTATGTTTCAGTTACAAAAAGTGGCAAGAGAGTTCTCACTGAGAATTGCAGTAAGAATGACGAAAACCATGACCTTTAAAGGTAATTATCCAGTGAGGACTAAGATAGTTATAAACAACAGCACTTTAGAACAAGCGAACAGTTTCGAATATTTCAGCTGTGCAGTAAACTAAGAATCTGAATATGATATAGAGAGAAAATAAGTAAATTTAGGAATATATGTGGTAAGATTCATAGAAATCTTAGAAATAAAACAAGACACAGGACAAGGATTAAATTGTATAAGACAATTCCAATACCCACGTTGATTTATGCGAGTAAAGCGTGGGTCATGACAAAAAATGAAAGAGGTAAGATTCAGAGTGCTGAAATGCAGTTTCTTCAAAATACGTTAAATTGTACATTGAAAGATAAAATAAGGAATGAAGATATCACAGCAGAACTCAAAGTAAAGGACACAAATGAAATTATTTCAATTTACAGAAGACAATGGTGGGATCATCTGCAAAGGATTACAGATTATAATTATCGATTGCCGAAAGCGGCACTGAACTATAAAGCCATTGGTAGAAAAGACGTGGGTCGTGCGATGACGAGATGGGTGGCGGATCAAGCCTATATAACCTAGTACTTGAAGAGGAGAAGAAGAAGATGGAAGTTAAAATAAATCAAATGTTACAGGAACACTGATGTTCTGAACTAAACAGGAAATTATATTAGATAGGTATTGCCACGCAAAAGTAGGTTACATCGTGTGTCGACACTTGTGATACGTTCTCGGTAGCTCGTACTGAATAACAAATATTTGCCCTTATATTGTCGTTAAGATAAAACTGTGCCGTGCAAAGTTGAATAAACAATGTTTTAATTTTTGCTTGACATTTTGCTTGAAATACGCCTCAAGACAATACAAAAATAAGAGACGGAAGCTTGTGAAAACAATGTTAAACAAACGTAGCCTTTGGTTATAAGACAAAATAAGGAAAAGGCGTGTGTGTCACATTTCCTTAAAGTGTACTTATATTTTGTTACATGAAACTTAACAACCGCTTTATTGACAGACACATGTTACAAAGTATAAACAGGATCGTAGGGTTGTCAAAGGAAATCGGGCACTTTACGAATACAATAATAAAATGAAATCCAAATTGTACAGCACACTGGAAAGCTGACACGTCTTCTTCTTCTGCTTCTGTCGTCTTCTTCTTGCCCCTCTCCCCTCCTCCTCCTCCTCCTCCTCCTTTTCCTCTTCCTCCACCATTTTCTCCTTCTCCTTCTTTTTGTCTTCTTCTTCTTCTTCTTATTCTTATGTTCCTCCTCCTCCTCCTCCGTTTCCTTCTTCTTCTTTTTCTTCTTATTCTTCTCCTCCTTCATGATCTTCTTCTTCTATTACTACTTCTTTTTCTTTTTTCTTTGCCGTCCGCTGGCGCTACAACCTAACGTGGGGTTTAAACTCCTCCACTCTGTCTGTACAACGTCCTATTTTTAACCTGGACAACTCTTCTCCAGGTACAAATTCGGACAACCCTCAAGTTCTCCATCATCATCTGATACACACTTCTTTCATTGATTTTCTCTCTTCTGGTTTTGAATAGTTTTACCCGGTTATTCTTCTAATATTTCTAGTCGTCTCAATTTGAAGAAGATCACCCCCTTAGTGTCTTATCATTTGAGATTTTATGAACCTAAGCTACTGGGCCCAAGCAAACGGTGTCGGTTCTTTGGCGTTATCATTCCTCGTTTAATTGCTGTTTCTTCATGCGACTATAAACGTTGCAGGTTTAAAAAAACTAAATAACATTGTAGAAAAATATTTATGCCTTTCATTTAAAAATAGTATCAAAAAAACATTTGATCTCTCAAAAAAGATATTGCATAACATATGTTTAACCTATTTAGTTAAGCCTTTTATTGAAAAATGAAACATTTCTACAAGTTTCAGTTAACAGAAAAACCTTAATTATCAAAGACTCTTATAAAGTTTCATTCTGGTCTACTTGTAACAGCAACACAGTCTATAAAACAATGGTAATTTGATAAACCACATTCTTAGTAAAACACTTGCAAAAGAGAAGGTCGAACTCAATGTTTGATAGTGAATGAAGCGTAAAACGTTGACCACAGAGTTACGTTCATTAGCGTAATGACTACACTAATTAATAACCGAATGAAAACTAAATAATCCCCCTTTGTCTACTGGCCTCGTCACGCTTCAGTAAACTCGAACGGAAAAGTTATAAATTAAAAGCCATCGCTTACGTGATCTTCCGCACCAACCTCATTACTCTTTTTCCCAGTATCACTGTGTATCCGAGTTTAACTGCCATCTCCCAGATTTATCAAATTCTGTTATCCGCTCTGTGAAGTCAATAATAAAGGCTCTTACTTTTATTTTAGTTTTCTCTGAGTTGAAAAAATGCACTTTCCTTTATGAAATGTGAAAATTTGTAAACAAAGGATACGCATATAAATAGAGAAAAATCACAAATTTTTACCAGACATTCTGTTGGTTTACTCCTTTTGTTATCAAGAAAGGTGATTCGGTCCAAAGACAGGGTTTAGGCCCTTCCTAAGCTTTTCTTTCCGTCCCTTCATTTGGTTGAGATCTCTGTAATTTTGTTCCAACATCAAATCCTCAGAATTCTATTTCTTTTTTCTGTTTGTTCGTCTTATTTTCTAATTCTTCTTTCTCTTCTCTATCTTCTTCTCCTTCTTTATCTTCACCTTCTTATTCTTCCCAAAGAACTCCAGTACGTAATCCTGGCTCTCCATTTATTATCTCAAACTCTTGTTAGGTGACTATAGCACATCCGTCTTTTTTATTTAATACAATTGAGTACTCCATTCTCCAGTTTATTTTATCATTAGAGTTGACAGTCTACAGCACCGCCTCCAGTAGTCCATTTACTTTCCCCATTGCTTTTCCTTTATACTTCTTGTTTACGACCCAGTTTTTCGCCCCTTACGTCATTATGCTATGCACTATGGTATTGAGAATTTTATTGCTTAGGTGCGACTTGTACTATGTCTATCTGTCTCAGTGCATTGAATTGAGTTGTCCCTTATGCAACTTGTCCTTGTGTCCTCTAATCTGGCCTGTTGTCTATGTATGCTTCAGTTGTTCTGTGGTTCGTCAGTACAAACTGTAAGTACTTACTTAAATATTCTGTCGCTTTAATTTACTGTCACAACCATCGGCCACTAGTTTGTAGTCAGATTTAGGGTAGGTAAATCGCTCTCAGAATTGTCCTCCCACGTATCTGTTGTCTTTATCTGAGGTGTAAATTTCCGTTCTAGGACTATCCGTGGTTTGTCATCTTGTATTTTTCTTTTTTTACTCGTTCTATGGTGTTTTGTTTTCTGACGCAGAAGCCCTTAGTGGCGTCACCTTAACACTGTCCTCGTAATAATTGTTAAACAAATTTTAGTTTTTGAATGTTTTTGAATTTTTATTATTATTCCGGCTGTACAATGTTTACACATTTTGCGGAACCAAAGATTACAGAAGTGATTGAATTCTCATTTTCCACTGCTGCTTGTCCATTCAAAGATCTCCTTCAATTTTTCGTTACCTCAATATAGTCTGAATTTCTTCTATCCAGGTAACAGGTGGTCTTCCTCTTTCCCTTCTTCCTGGTGGGGTTCATTCCATAACTCTCCTTGGCAATCTTTCCTGTGCCATTCTTTTCGTGTGTCCATGCCACTGTAATTTTTTTGTTTTAATAAAATCAACTGAATTTTTTACATTCATTCTGTCCTCAATGATTCTGTACTTCATTTTTTTGTAATTTTTTCACGTCTGGATACTCTATCCGAACGTCTCTAAAAGTCCATCTCTGCTGTCATTAATTTTGTTCTTTTGTGTTTATTAATAGTCCAAACTTCTGAGCCGTAACTCCATACTTCTAACAATGGTTTTAAATATTTTGGTTTTAGTTTTTGCTGTAATGTACTTATCCCACAGGATTCTATTTAATGTAGATATAGCCATATTTTCTAAACTAATTCTGGATTGTATTTTTTTCTCTTGCTTCCCACTAGTCGTAATTTTTACCCCCAAATACTTGTATTTCTCTGTATATGAAATCCCCATGTCTTCCTCCAATATCGAGTCTTAATGAAGGTCACCTATTGCCATGTATTTTGTTTTATTTATATTTACCTTTAGTCCCCATTTCTGATATTTCTGTATCATTTTTCTAGTCATGTACTCTATGTCTTCAAAATCTTGAGCCAAAAGTAATTGGTCATCTGCAAACTGTAATGAATAAACTGTATCGCCATCAAGTGGAATTCCCGTGTTCCTGCATATTTTTGTCCAAGTCTCTATTGCTTTTTCCGTATAAATTTTGAAAAGCGTGGGTGACAGACAACATCCCTGACGTAAACCTTTGGTCAGTTAAAATCCTGGTGACAAATTCTTTCCAATTTATTATTCTCGATATTGATTTGTTATAGAAATGTTGTATAGCTTTTATGTACATCTGTATGAAAATGTTGCATAATTTTCTTGAATGTTAAGTTATAAAATACTAATCTATTGGATACGGAAATAATTTATATCAGTCTGATAATCTCCAGTTCGAGTGTGTATGATTTGAAAATGAGTAGGACGTCATTGAGAAAAAATTTTTTTTCTTCATCGACAATAGCGAGGTTTCCGCTTTTTGAAACTGGCGTTACAACGCCTAAGGTTGCCAGTGTTTGGTTGCCAAAAGATTGTCAGATATGACTTGTCTACTTATACAGTTACCGCTGCCACTTTCAATAGACCTCACGCTCTGCACATAACAGTCTGCGCAGGGGGGCAATTCCTGGTTATTCGATTAAAAATAAGATTTGAATCCAATTTCATTAATTTTCTTAATATTTCCAATAGTTTATTATATTGTTACGACAATTACGTAACGCTCTCAAAATATCTAGGTGTCCTTTGTGGCGTCTGTGTCAAGGTCGTCCAACGACGTAGCGCTATTAACTAGACTGTTCCAGATCTTGTAACTAGGTACATTACGTTGGCACGCGGCCACGAGTACGGAAAATTATTCTGGTACATCTGCGGGATCTATATAAGCGCGTACGGCCGGTTTAGTTAGTTAGTTACACCAGGCGATATTGTAGAGTGCGGATCAAGTGATTGTTGCAGAGTGTTATAATTAGTACGAGGTTCTCATAGTTGACATTATTATTCAGTGTGGGCCAATTTACGTTGAATTATTGTATGAGGGTACCTTGTTGATTACAAATTGTTATCTGTGAATAATTAAAAATGGTATTCAGTGACTTCATTGGTGTCTGTATTTTGTTTTCCACTGTACCATACGATGAACCGTCAGACCGTGCGTCGTCGTAATAATATCATTATCTTTTTTTTTTTTTTTTTTAGCAACATAATAAATTTCGTGTATTATTAGGAATAATAAACTAAAAAATAACAAATCATTATCATCATCACCACTCCCAGGACTAGGCCTTAGATTTGTTCCGGAACCCTCGGTCTACCGATATCTCTTTTCTCAGTAGGTAGGATGATAACCTAAGGCAGCCACAGACAGACGGATATCAGGCATGCGATTCAAGTGTTCACACAATCTCCTTCTGTGGTCGTCAATCTTCTTGCGCAATGATACAATGTTTAAATCGCGTCTAATATCCTCGTTCCTTCTCCGATCCAAGAGAGAACAACCTTGCGTCCCTCTTAGAAATTTCATTTTGGCTGCCTGAATTCTCTGTACATCCATTTTACCAAGAGTCCATGTCTCTCGCTAGCATACATTCAGAAATTTGGGGACAGCCACAGTTTTATAAAATTTCATTCGGGTATCCTTCCGCGTTTTACTTTTCAGGTTCCTGTGAATCGTTCCACAGATGCGTCTACATTTTGTTAGCTTACTAACAGAACAAATAAAATAATAATTAAGTAAAGACTTACAGTACAGTAGTGAAGCCAGAATTCCTATATCCAAGTGAATGTCTAGCATTGAATTATAATTTAGACAAACTAGAAATACTGGAAAGACGAATTATTAGGAAAATATTAGGCCCCACGAAAAACTTCAGAACGTTAAAAATTAAGAAGTAATGATGAAATATATCAAAGTATAGAAAATATAACAGAAACGATGAGAAAAAAGAAGACTATTATTTTTTGGACATTTATATAGAATGGAGGACAATAGGTTAACAAACCAGATCTTTAAATATCTGTGGGGGAATAAGTCAACATCAAGTTGGATTAAAGAAGTCCAAAAGGATTAAAAAATAATAATATAAACGCAGAAGAAGCAATTGAAAGAGAAGTTTTTCGGGCAAAAGTGTTAAAAATGGAAGGAGTCCAGGGTAGGAAAGAGAAAAACGCAGGCTCAAAGTGGACTGAAGACAGGAAGAAGAGACAGTGAAAAGATGAATGAATATTAGAGAAAAAGAAAATAACAAAGAATAAAAAATTGAAATTGGCCTGCGGTTCTTAGATGCCGATACAAAAAGAGAAAAGAAAATTTTTTCGTTATAAAAAAAAAATTGTTTTGATAGTTGACACATGTTTTAATTTTGTACATAATATGTTTACAGATATGTAAGATATGTTAGTTACTACTAAACAATTTAATCACACAAAATATTGGAGTCAACTGCTTAATCTGATTGTAAATACTCCGTGTTAACTTAGGATGTACCGTGTTGTGTGTTGCTGCAACACCGACATGTTGTCCAAACACAGCTGCGCGTTACTTATCAATTTCAATGTGACCCAAATCACAGTTTAACGCGACAATCAGCTGTTCATCAGCTGTTTCACAGCAAAGCGTGTATGCAAACTTAAACAGAAATTAGAGACTTCTTGTTGTCAAATTAGTCCATTTTAACAAAAAAGGTTTGTTCAGAAGTAATTTATTAGTTTATTTCATCAAAACATTTTATACCATACAGTGGTGGTATTCCAGCAAGCAATTTTTTGGGGGAGAAAAGGGATATTCGGGGTAGGGGGAAATTATGGAAATGTTGGACTATTACTCATAGACTTAAAGTATTGATCATAGGAATGAGTGAAGATACAAAAAATAGAGTTTGTTACTGTCAACACAATACGTTTATTGACGAACACTTAAAAGCACATCTGTGTTTGCCAGTTCAGCGTTCTTTGAATAACATTCACTTACAGTTTGAAATACACACTACACATTTGTGGTATTGTCTGTGCTGTGTACGCTAATCTATCTTAGTAGTAATCCTTTTTTAAATATAAAACAAATTCATCACACAGTATTACCGTATACGTTTGAAATATGGAATATAGAAACACCAGTTCAGTCAATAAGTATCTTGTAAACAATGTTTCAATAACGCGTATTTTTATTGTGTTAATGTCGTTCCCTTTAATGGGATTGATTTCAGGATGTTATCACACGTTTTCAAAATTATATACACTGAATTCCAAACTTTATGAAATTTTATGAAAAGTTTCCTATCTGTTTGCGGTTAGGGCTACATATTTTTGATTTGAACAAAATATCTTTTACGCTAAACAAACCATACTGCTTTTATAGTAGTATTGATTTAACGAAAGTTCTAATGTACCGCCCCGGGCTACCCCGCGCCCTTGTGTATGTTAGTCGTTCCACGGTATTACATTCACATAACGTCGCGTAATGTATCCGATTTATGAACAGCATAAAATAATAATAATAATAATTGTATCTATTATAAAATTACAGCATCTTTTTCCGGATGCTGTCACTCGCTTTTCATTTACTTTAAAGACAGTTACGTTGGTTAGCCGTAACTTGTTTTTGCTTCTGCATGAAGCCGACTTGACAGGACCCTCTCCAAACGCTAAATTCTGTATGCACCTACTGGTTATCATCATCGTTATTACCTGCAACAAGAATTAAACCAAAAAATGGTTTGTTTCGGTCCCAGGCAGTACCAAATTAATACAATTCTTATTATGTTAGTGCAGACTGCACCTACTGTAACACAACCGTGTTTGACCCACCGTGAACGTCGGGACCCCTTAGTGGGAGACGTAAATGTACAAGAAATTGTCGTCTTTTACGCAGCAATCTAAATAAAAACACTCGTATTACTGTCGAGGCCTTGTTTACTTATCGTTATCACAGATAGTTTTGTATAAGTAAATATATAACACAGAATGTACCCTCCTTCCGTTCTTAGTTCAATCCTGATGTAAACAAACCCACGTGGCAAATCTGAAACGCTATTTTTCAGGGCCGTTGACACTGTTCACACAGTAATGTATTACGCGCGTGTGCGCAATGTCCGTATAGTCGTGTGAGAGTTATCTTGCCATTGAAATTGGGGCACGTCGTTTTGAGACTTCCTCTTTTTATCACTGTATTCTGTATCCTATTGAATTAATATGGAGCCAGTTGAAAGGATATGTTGCCCGTCACAACACAGCATTAGCTGCTTGATATAAAACCATTTATTGAGAAGGCAGTAAACGAAACAACAGCGGACAACTGGAGGCATTGCATACAGCATAAAATCAAGTAAGATGATAAGCTATGGCAACTGGCCCACATTACCTGCGTCGTTGTGGACAATGAACAATGTTAACAATTATAACGCTGACTCAAGTGATGATACAAGTTCAGACACAGATATGGAAGGCTTTGAATTACTTTCCGACAGCAACTGATAGTATTCAGTACATCACTGATAGCAGAGTAGGTAATTATCACAGTTTCTATTTTCGTTTTAAATAAACTTTACTTTTTTGCTTTTTCCAATATTTAAAAGTTTAATAAAAAATCCATTAACTACTGTTATAAAATGTTTCACTGTCAGTCTGACACTGTCACACCAATTTTACTTCGGTCATGACAAATTATTACAATTTACGTGTGTTTATACAGTATCAACATTATATGTACCCTGTCTGTACTTCTTCTGTCAGAGTCACACGCCTCTAATTCAAGCAGCAAATAGCGTTTCGGATGTGCCACGCCTGTTTGTTTACAACAGGATTAAGCTAACAACGGAAACAGTATAAAAATTTCTATTCATAACTGTGATATCGATTACTGACACAAACGTAGTGTATACAAACAACAACACAAGTGTGATACGGAATCACAAATGTGGTATCAAACACACACACACACACACACACACACACACACACACACACACTGACTCTATAACTCACTTAACCGAACTCGCAATAAATACTGACTTCTCTGTTTACTACTGTCATATATAGGTTGGTAATGACGTCATTCACCAGCCTTTGTCACTTATAAGATAAGTCGACAAAATTCTAGGCGCTTATACTGGAATCTCGTAGAACAAACTATGTTTACCTATTAATGCAAAGTACATTTATACAGAAACTTAAAAAAAAACAATACAAATACTTGGTAAGTTTCACAGTTCATTCTTTACCTCTCACAATTGTTTCGGTCTGTTAAGCTATTAGTTAAGACTGCTTAGTTGTTCTTAACGGCTCTTTGAGAATAACTTATGGGCTGAAGCAGTTGTGCAGTTGTGAGAGGTAAAGAATAAACTGTGAAACTTACCAAGTGTTTGTATTGTTTTTAAAAAACCCTTTGTAGTAGTATGTTTCACCAAGTGCCTAACGATTCATCAATCAATGCCGTTATTTATACAGAACATACTAGTGTCTATCATTACGCGTAAGTTATAACCTACATTGCACGTGATGTATAGATGTATAATGTTGGTATACGTCAGTAATGCATACAACATCCATTCTAGTGTCTATCATTACGCGTAAGTTATATATTACACGTGATGTATAATGTAGGTATACGTCAGTAATACGTACAACCTCCATACTAGTGTCTATCATTACGAGTAAGTTATACATTACACGTGATGTATAATGTAGGTATACGTCACTAATACGTACAACCTCCATACTAGTGTCTATCATTACGCGTAAGTTATACATTACACGTGATGTATAATGTAGGTATACGTCAGCAATACGTACAACCTCCATACTAGTGTCTATCATTACGCGTAAGTTATACATTACACGTGATGTATAATGTAGGTATACGTCAGTAATACGTACAACCTCCATATTAGTGTCTACATTACGCGTAAGTTATACATTACACGTGATGTATAATGTAGGTATACGTCAGTAATACGTACAACCTCCATACTAGTGTCTATCATTACGCGTAAGTTATACATTACACGTGACGTATAATGTAGGTATACGTCAGTAATACGTACAACCACCATAATAGTGTCTATCATTACGCGTAAGTTATACATTACACGTGATGTATAATGTGGGTAAACGTCAGTAATACGTACAACCTCCATATTAGTGTCTATCATTACGCGTAAGTTATACATTACGCGTGATGTATAATGTAGGTATACGTCACTAATACGTACAACCTCCATACTAGTGTCTATCATTACGCGTAAGTTATACATTACAGGTGATGTATAATGTAGGTATACGTCAGTAATACGTACAACCTCCATAATAGTGTCTATCATTACCCGTAATTTATACATTACACATGATGTATAATGTAGGTAATCGTCACTAATACGAACAACCTCCATACTAGTGTCTATCATTACGAGTAAGTTATACATTACACGTGATGTATAATGTAGGTATACGTCACTAATACGTACAACCTCCATACCAGTGTCTATCATTACGCCTAATTTATACATTACACGTGATGTATAATGTAGATATAAGTCACTAATACGTACAACCTCCCTCCATACTAGTGTCTATCATTAAGCGTAAGTTATACATTACACGTGATGTATAATGTAGGTATACGTCAGTAATACGTACAACCTCCATACTGTGACGATTTAATTCTAACTGTAATCTAAATAAATAAAAATTAAGTTTGCGAGCGATAAGTATTTTTAAATCGCACTATTAAACCTAAAGCCCCTGTATTAAATCAGTATGAGAATGAGAAGTGAATGAAAACCAGCAGAAGCACTAATAAAAAAGGTCGAATTGTAAAAAAGTTATTATTATCATAATTAACCCTTTGCTAGTCATCATGCGGTGACCTGTTAATTCCGGACTCAACGTGTTTATCGAGTCGTCTGTAATTTAGGAAGATATAAAAATCATAATGTTTGTAATTAGAAATTTGAAGGCACGAGTAGTAGTTAAAATAATTCACTTAAATTATGTATGTATAATTAATGTATGGTTTTTGGTAATAAGAATGTTAACTTAAATAAAAATAGGAACTATATTGTCGCGGAGTAATTGCTCCTCTCCGTTGTTATGTGCCAGTTCAATCGAGAAAGAGTCGCTATGTTGCCGTCACACCGTACAGACGTAAGAGCGAGAGCTCCACCAAAATGTATTTGTTTGTTTATTTAACTTTAGAAGATTAGCTACCACTGCTAAACGTGGAGAGCATTGTGTAATGTATGAATAATATAAAGAAGTGTTAAGAAAAAAAGGTAATAAGTAAAACCAAAACTTAACTAGTGGTAAGCAAGATGACGTCTCCCCTCAAGAGGTAAATCCAATTACATCACTCCTGAAGATGTGATCTGCATAAACTTCATAAATACACGTATACGATGCATAAGACGCTGACGAGGACCTCCGTTAATCTACACCTACTTTCACCAAAGAAACTTCAATCTCCGCAGTGAACATCCGAGCTAATT
The DNA here is from genome assembly GCA_034769895.1 of Magicicada septendecula. Classification (NCBI taxonomy): domain Eukaryota; kingdom Metazoa; phylum Arthropoda; class Insecta; order Hemiptera; family Cicadidae; genus Magicicada; species Magicicada septendecula. The sequence continues at coordinate 58,262,547 of CM068375.1, read as the reverse complement.
CTTGCCGAAGACACGACACAGATGATGACGCCTACTCCAAGAATTCCCAAGACAGACGCCCCAGGACGAGGTTACTACGACCAATTGTAAAGGTGACTCGATAGCTTGGCTATCGAGAGTTAATCATATTTGATACACAACTCACATTAAAAAGAGACTTTTCAAAGACGATTAATTCTATTTAAAATTAAAATGAGACACTCTGAGAGTTTATTGTAAGATTCAATTATCATACGTTGTAACGACTTAAATGTAAATGTAACTTATTGTCACTCCAAGTAATAATACCATTCTTCAAATGGTAAAAGAAGTCTTGCAAGCGTCTAGATGAACTGAAAATAATTAGAAGTCTTTACTATAAAAATACTTAAAGTAAACTCGGATCCAAGGTATAAGAATACATAATCAGTTTGATCCCAAAGTTTTATGAAAAGCATTTAAATATTTTAGTTTAATTAATGATGTCATGGGATCTTTTTAGTAACAGTTGTTAATAAAGAGAAGTCGTCTTGTTACACATGAAAATGAGTGCATAAATCAGTTAAATACCTTCCCTTGTTTCCTTATAGTTATCTTAAGTAATTTGTTCACTTAATTTGAGTTTAATAACAGTTCGTTACAACGTAGGCAGCCCATGTAATTGGCAGATGCCAGTTAAGATGGGTTCCCTGGATTTGTAACGTGGCAATACGTTACAATACTAGTGTCTATCATTACGCGTAAGTTATACATTACACGTGATGTATAATGTAGGTATACGTCAGTAATACGTACAACCTCCATACTAGTGTCTATCATTACGCGTAAGTTATACATTACACGTGATGTGTAATGTAGGTATACGTCAGTAATGCGTACAACATCCATTCTAGTGTCTATCATTACGCGTAATTTATACATTACACGTGATGTATAATGTAGGTATACGTCAGTAATACGTACAACCTCCATACTAGTGTCTATCATTACGCGTAAGTTATACATTACACGTGATGTATAATGTAGGTATACGTCAGTAATACGTACAACCTCCATACTAGTGTCTATTATTACGCGTAAGTTATACATTACACGTGACGTATAATGTAGGTATACGTCACTAATACGTACAACCTCCATACTAGTGTCTATCTTTACGCGTAAGTTATACATTACACGTGATGTATAATGTAGGTATACGTCACTAATACGTACAACCTCCATATTAGTGTATCATTACGCGTAATTTATATATTACACGTGATGTATAATGTAGGTATACGTCAGTAATACGTACAACCTCCATACTAGTGTTTATCATTACGCGTAAGTTATACATTACACGTGATATATAAAGTTGGTATACGTCAGTAATTATAATCTAACCTATACATTATTCTAAAGATAAAACGGTTTTTAAAACAGAATTATCACTGTTGCACACCACTATAGAAAAATTATTCCGATTAGCGCTTTCAAGCTTCACAGCTCATCGTCGGATCGGAAATAACAACAACAGAAAGGACAAACAATCTCTTCACAACCACACCCGGCCCCACCGCCAACATACACCCTCGTAAAACAAGCTATAAGTTGAACGTCTTTTCTTAACTACCGAGTTCAGACAACAAGCTATTAAGTTAAATGTCCTTTCTTAACTACCGAGTTCAGACAACAAGCTATTAAGTTAAATCTCCTTTCTTAACTACCGAGTTCAGACAACAAGCTATTAAGTTAAATCTCCTTTCTTAACTACCGAGTTCAGACAACAAGCTTTTAAGTTAAATGTCTTTTCTTAACTACCGAGTTCAGACAACAAGCTATTAAGTTAAATCTCCTTTCTTAACTACCGAGTTCAGACAACAAGCTATTAAGTTAAATCTCCTTTCTTAACTACCGAGTTGAAACAACAAGCTATTAAGTTAAATCTCCTTTCTTAACTACCGAGTTCAGACAAGAAGCTATTAAGTTAAATGTCCTTTCTTAACTACCGAGTTCAGACAACAAGCTATTAAGTTAAATGTCCTTTCTTAACAACTGAGTTCATACAACAAGCTATTAAGTTAAATCTCCTTTCTTATTTACCGAGTTCAGACAACAAGCTATTAAGTTAAATACACTAGTAATCAACAAGCTAGTAAGTAATGTGATAAACAATTAGCACTTAAAATTGTTCAAAACACCGCCACTATCACGATCTGACACTCTCGAAGTCTACAGCAACACTGAGTATCCGTCCGTTAAATCTCCTTTCTTAACTACCGAGTTCAGACAACAAGCTATTAAGTTACATCTCCTTTCTTATCTACCGAGTTCAGACAACAAGCTATTAAGTTAAATCTCCTTTCTTAACTACCGAGTTCAGACAACAAGCTATTAAGTTAAATGTCCTTTCTTAACTACTGAGTTCAGACAACAAGCTATTAAGTTAAATCTCCTTTCTTATCTACCGAGTTCAGACAACAAGCTATTAAGTTAAATAAACTAGTAATCAACAAGCTAGTAAGTAATGTGATAAACAATTAGCACTTAAAATTATTCAAAACACCGCCGCTATCACGATCTGACACTCTCGAAGTCTACAGCAACACTGAATATCCGTCCGTTAAATCTCCTTTCTTAACTACCGAGTTCAGACAACAAGCTATTAAGTTAGATCTCCTTTCTTAACTACCGAGTTCAGACAACAAGATATTAAGTTAAATCTCCTTTCTTAACTACCGAGTTCAGACAACAAGCTATTAAGTTAAATGTCCTTTCTTAACTACCGAGTTCAGTCATAAGTTTTCTGTTTTGGTGTGCAACAGTGATATTTCTGTTTGTGATTATAACCACTGACACAACCTTCTTAATTACATTTCTGAAAACAGTTTTAATAATATCAAACGATATTCCTAGTATTACTTTCAATGTGGGTAGGGCGTTCCCTAGTATGCACAAGAATAAAACTGTACACATAAAATAAAATATTATTCTAGCGTTTCGCAAACACACGTTGTCATATCCTAGTGGCATTTTACGGTGGTACAAACGTCATTCACTAACACACTCGTGGCACGTGCAGTACATGTTTGTATCCAGCGTTGTATTTATTTCTCACTTCAGTGGTATTCATACCGTCAACGAAAGTCGTTGTGTTCGCTTTCAGTAGCGCCGCACAGTACGTGTCTCACAAACATATTTCATAACACAAGCTGTATAAACTACGCAACGGTGCCTTTGGAAATAATAAAATATTATATTCAAGTCACGTTCCTTTGGAAACGACCGGTAACGTGAACGTATTGGGGGAAATAGTTTGTTTATCAATTTATATATAAAAACAGAATGTATTCATTGACAAGAATTCTATTGATGTCTAATGCCGGCCGCACACTGGAGCGACATTCTGTTTTGCGACAGAACCGTTTTGGCCCATCGCGTCGCAATGCGTTGCAAACGACTCTACTGCCATTAGGATTTATATAAAGCACCAAACACGGGCTGCGACATTAGCTAGAGGTGTCGCGAGGCCCGTCGTGACCAAAGACGAAGCTCCTTCAATTTACGTATCGCAACAAAACAGCTTGCGACGTTCTGTACTGCGCATGCGTTGTATTCTAACCACACAAGGCGTGGAGTTTATATTATGCTTATTTAGTCGTATGTAGAAAGTGTGTGCATTGTCCTTTCGTTCTGATCCTCCCATGTTCTTGTGTGTTTATTATTATTATTAGCTCCTATTGAGTATAAAATGGAAACAAGTGTAGGTTTAGTTGAAACTGAAATAGATGCAAAATAATGGCTGTCACGAACCCACGAACCACACACTTTTATAGCTCAAAAACAGCTGACGAGAAGATGTTTTGTCATGAGCCAATGTTACAAGCCTCTCTCCACCGAAGCGACGCATTCGAACACGATGCGTCAAAACGGTACTGTCGCGAAACAAAATGTCGCTCTTGTGTGCGGACGGCCTTAGGCTCTCACGGGCGACGTCATCTCTGTTAAAGCTGTTACTCACTTCCGGGCTATTATTAGGCCGAGGTCTAATGCTGTTAATTAGAACAGACGTTTCAGCCCTACCGTTGGAAGCCGTCTCTGGGAACTCGTGAACGCCTTACCCGTAATCCTTTCAATTGTATACCCTGAAGATGGGCTCCAATGGTGGGCGGGCGGAATGTCTGTTCTTATTAACAGCATTAGGCCCACGACCTAATAGCTCAGCAATGAATAAAACAACTTTGACAGAGAAGTTAATTATTTTACATTACAGCGACGATAGTGAAAGTGAAAAACTTGCTCCAGGGATTTATCTCTTGGGACTAGTTTTAATCTAACGAGCTATTTCGGTTTGCCAGAATGAAGGAGACGGTCCATTTTAGGAGAACGGGAGGGCGAGTCTGTGACCCCTTCAGGCGCGGATCCACGGAGGGGGAAAGAGGGAAAATTTTCCTCCCCAAATTGGTCACTTCACAGGAAACGTTTTGTCGTTTTATGACTGTGAATATGACTTAAAAACCATATCGCAGTATGTAAGTTTACGGTTTTACGATAAAATTACTCTAAATTGTAACTGAACCTTACCAGCGTGCTTAATTTTTGTTTAATAGATAACCTAAACGAGTAGTGTTTATTTTAAACTGTACGTGAATGTTAGTAAAAGAACACTGTACTAACAAATACAAATGTGAATTAATTTTTATACAGTAATAAATCTTTTACGTTGATAATAACAAACTGTATTTTATCTTTACTCGTTACTATCATTTATACTTTAGATGTTTAAAGAATGGTCCAACTTTTCAAAATACTCCCTAAAGTCAACACTTTCCTCGCCAAAAACTGTTTGCTGGATCCACCCCTGGACCCCTTAAAACCAGAACGCCTAAAAAGAAGTAGAGAAATTGAATCACATGTGTGTAACGATAAGAAGAACACTGAATAGAAAGGTCAGAAGAAATACTTTTTTGAAATTTTATAAAGTGATGGCATTGCGATGTTGCCTTTATAGCAGTAAGTCTTGGATACTAGACCCAAAACCGGATACAGCCTAGTGAAATGAGATTTTTACCATTAGTACTTAGAGTATCACGGAGCGACCGGCTTAAGGAATTATGATGTAAGAAACATCCTTGGAATATACAATCTAAAAAAAGACTAAAGGAAAACAGACAGGATTGGACAGACCATGTTCAAAGAATGCATAAGAACAGGATACCAAAAAAATCTTGTTTTATAATCCGAAAGGCGGCGAAATATTGGAAGAACAAAGAAAAGATGGTCGGACCAAGGAGTGCTCAACGGATCAAAAGGTCCACAGCCTGAAGAAGAAGGAGAAGAAGAAAAAGAAGTGAGGCGAAGAGAAAGGCTACAAACTTTAATAGTAAACAAGTAGTGGTTCACATAAATCTTATACGGATATACAGATACACGGAAATGATACAAAACGTACAAAGTGTAATTTGAATTGGAGATGACTGCAGCCAAACAAGAGCTACATAACAGACCACTTGGAATATTATTATTTAGGTATTGAATACATTATACGATTTCTCTTGTGCCTTGTAATTTAAAATAGGTTCACGTGAATTCTAAAACAACGTGAATGTTGAATTGCTCGATACCCTTTATACCGTTGATAAATTCATGCAAGAGTACGCTGGCTTGGATATTTTTCTATTGTATAAAGTGGAGTTATTCTGTTTGCGAGAACACACTGAGAGCGTAACTCGTGAAGGAGTATCACTATTATAACAACTGTGACTTGTCGTCAGTCCAGGCACTGGAATGAAGGTTTTTCTTCTTCTTATTTTCCCCGTGTCATGTCAGGTGGTCCCACTGACTTTGACAGTTACATTTGTGAGTTTACAAAATGTATCCTAATAATGTAATAGATGTCAATGTAACAGATGACAGGTGATCGAGAATTGCTGCCAGCCTGATATTAGAAGAACAACGTTGTTTTTGAAGGTGAAGGTCCACAATTGATATTGTTACGCTGGAATAAATAGTACCACATCGCTGAGTGAGTTCATGAGTTCCGCGGCTCGCGAGACTCTTCAGACATTTGTAGATCATTCTACGCTCCAGAATTACGTTCTGGGCCACGCGATATGCCGTTGCCGATACTACTTCCAGTATAAGTATATAGTATAAGTGTACTATATAGGACAATAAGGTGCCCTACCGCTTGCCAGTTCATCCACCCAAAGCTGTTGACTAGCAAGTGGGAGACTACTTATTCCGGTAGTCACTCGGTCGCCATTTCCTCGTCAGTTAAAACAAGGTGCACCGTACAACCGAGGCTGCACTTCGAGACGGTGAGGTTGGCAAAGTTGGTTGCTGTTACGCATTCTCGGTCCTCTTCTAAAGGGTAGAATCTTGGACTTTGACTGAATCCACAACTAAAAAATTTGAATCTTTCGGAATGTAGCTTTACCGTAGAATACTGAGCATTCCATGGAAAGCACATATCACTAATGTTGAAGTTCTTAGAAAGATGAAGAAAGAAAGGGAAGTTATTAACACAGTGAAGATAAGAAAGCTTTAGTATCCGGGACATCTCATGAGAAATGAACAGAGATTTTACTTATTGCAGTCCGTACTACAGGGAAAAGTACTTGGAAAGAGAGGAGTTGGGCGACCGAGAATATCATGGCTGAGGAATTTAAGGGCCTGGTTTGGCATGAATACAACTGACTTATTCCGTGCAGCAGTACAGAAGGTTAAAATAGTCTGTATGATATCCAACATCCGAAACGGATAGGAACTATCAGAAGAAAACCTCCTTCACAATTTATGTTTTGATATTGATTTTGAATAAGTTAGTATACAAGAGAGCAGAATGATTTATGGCAATAAAATCGTGTACCACTGTTGTATGGGTAGAAATAATTTAAAAACTGTATTGGCCGTGCTCCATAAATAACGTCTTGTGAGATTCCACACTGTTTATTTGTAACGTATAGTATGTGTGTATTATATATGAACTATCATCGATACATGTGTCCGAGAAGAAGTAGTAGAGAAGAAGAACAAACAAGAGAGACTTCAAACTCGTGGAGAAGCCTACGTCATAAAAAAAATTACCCTTGTTAAAACATAATATCGGTATGGAGAACCATACATGACTTCCATATTCTAAGATTTATATTTAAAATCATTTTCGAAATGAAATATTACCATAGAAACTACTTCTTTCTACTTACTGCTTCAGCCTTAACCACAGTACTGTGGTCACTAACGTATACCACCTCACGTTATCGCACTCGATTGTCACTGATGATGGAAGTCGATGGCATTGCCGAAACGTCTGGTTTTGTAGAAAACATTGGACTACGGCCAAATATCCCGGGAAGGAATTTTAACAAAAACTACTTCTTTGTTGCCGATAACGTTGGACACATATATATAAAAAATATGCATAAAATTAATGGCTTGTATAAGTTAATGATTGATCTCCATTAAGTAGTGCTCAAGTTTCCAAAGTTTTAATATTAGGATTTCCGTAATTAAAACATCAGAGCAGGTTTAGTGTGTATGAGGGTACACCGTGTACAAAAATTGTCAACATTTCCTATTGAGCGTTGCTTAGAATAAAGCTGCGAATCTACAGTGTACGTTTCACAGAACAAACACGGGGAAAAGAAGGAGCGCTCTGAAGTCACTCATGGACCCTCAGCATCTTGCAGAGGGTTCATTCCCTAAAGACGAAAAGTCTGTCTATGAATCGTTCCTCTGTAAACACGTGCAGTTACACTGCCCAGCGATCCACCGGAAGCAAATCGCTATCCACGCTGGACACTTTTTCGGGTTGCATGCGTTATGTTGGTATGGGTTCGCACTTTCCATTTAAAAACCGTGCAAATGTAAGAAAATAAACATGAATGAGGCCAGAAATAACGCGAAGTGTGTGTGTGTGTGTGTGTGTGTGTGTGTGTGTGTGTGTGTGTGTGTGTGTGTGTGTGTGTGTGTGTGTGTGTGTGTGTGTGTGTGTGTGTGTGTGTGTGTGTGTGTGTGTGTGTGTGTGTGTGTGTGTGTGTGTGTGTGTGTGTGTGTGTGTGTGTGTGTGTGTGTGTGTTCCCTGCCTTTTCATTGCGGTAGTCATAATAATAAAATGGAAACGTAAACAGTACATAACTGAGAAAAAATACATAAATGAAAAAATTATAATTTTATTGCCTGGCAACAAAATTATTTTATTTTCAACAATTACCATTGTTTGAAAAAGTTTAAATGAATTTTCAAGTACTTTACTCTTGTTAAAATGTAAAAGGTTGCAGGTAAACTACCCCTTCCCCTTAACCGATCTTCACCAAAATCTAAAGGCCTTGAGTCCTCTACAATTCACTGACGTATGCAAAAAATTATTTGATTCTGTTTGAATTTGCGGCAGATATCGTTTCCCATAAAAAATACGCTTGATAAAAAACGTTGCAGGTAAACTACCCCTTCCCCTCAACCGATCTTCACCAAAAACAATAGGTCTTGAGTACACGACAAATCAGAGCTGTATGCAGAAAATTATTTGATTCTATTTGAATTTGCGGCTGTTATCGTTTGCCATAGAAAATACCCTTGTTAAAAAAACGTTGTAGGTAAACTACCCCTTTCCCTTAACCGATCTTCACCAACAACAACAGATCTTGAGAACTCTACAATTTAGGGCTGTATGCAAATAATCTTTTGATTCTGTTTGAATTTGCGGCTGTTATCGTTTGCCATAGGAAATACCCTTGTTAAAACATAAAACGTTACAGGTAAACTACCCCTTTCCCTTAACCGATCTTCACCAAAAACAATAGGTCCTGAGAACTCTACAATTCAGGGCTGTATGCGAAACATTATTTGATTCTGTTTGAATTTGCGGCTGTTATCGTTTGCCAAAAAAAAAAATTTTCCTTGATAAAAAAAAACCGTTGCTGGTAAACTACCCCTTTCCCTCAAGCGATCTTCACCAAAAACAAAAGGTCGTGAGTACTCTACAAATCAGGCCTGTATGCAAAAAATTATTTGATTCTGTTTGAATTTGCGGCTGTTATCGTTTGCCATAGGAAATACCCTTGTTAAAACATAAAACGTTACAGGTAAACTACCCCTTTCCCTTAACCGATCTTCACCAAAAACAATAGGACCTGAGAACTCTACAATTCAGGGCTGTATGCGAAACATTATTTGATTCTGTTTGAATTTGCGGCTGTTATCGTTTGCCAAAAAAAAAATTTTCCTTGATAAAAAAAAACCGTTGCAGGTAAACTACCCCTTTCCCTCAAGCGATCTTCACCAAAAACAATAGGTCGTGAGTACTCTGCAAATCAGGGCTGTATGCAAAAAATTATTTGATTCTGTTTGAATTTGCGGCAGTTATCGTTTGCTATAGAAAAAAAATCTACAGACACACAGACAGACACACACACAGACACACACACAGACACTTTTCGGAAAACGACTTTTTTCATGTTTTGAGTGTAGTAGAATCAGAATCTGCAATAATCTCGAACACGATTTTTTTTGCCATCACCATACTTCCATTCCTTAAGGAATATGGAAGTAAAATGTTGCAGGTAAACTACCCCTTTCCCTTAACCAATCTTCATCAAAATCAACAGACCTTGAGATCTCTATAATTCAGAAAGGTATGCAAAAACGTATTTGATTCTGTTTGATATTACGGCAGTTATCGTTCGTCATAGAAAAAAATACCCTTGTTAAAACATAAAATTTGCCGGTAAACTACCCCTTTCCCTTAACCGATCTTCACCAAAAACAAAAGGTCTTCAGAACTCTACAATTCAGGACTGTATGCGAAACATTATTTGATTCTGTTTGAATTTGCGGCTGTTATCGTTTGCCATAGAAAATATCGGTATGGAGAACCATACATGACTTCCATGTTCTAAGATTTACATTTAAAATCATTTACGAAATGAAATGTTTCCATAGAAACTACTTCTTTCCACTCATTGCTTCAGCCTTAACCACAGTACTGTGGTCACTAACGTATACCACCACACGTTATCGCACGCGATTTTCACTGATGATGGCAGTCGACGGCACTGCCGAAACGTCTGGTTTTGCAGAAAACATTGGACTACGGCCAAACAGCCCGGGAAGGAATTTTAACAACAAATTACTACTATGTTGCCGATAACGTAGTACACATATAAAAATTATCCCCTCCCACTTCAACTATAATTTTCATTTAAAGAAAATTACCCCCACCCCGTTCAACTAGCCTCTTCATTTATAGATATTTCATCTACGTTTCTACAGTGGATTATTAAGATCTTCTTATCAGATTACTTTATTTATCAAAATGAAGTACTTTACTCTTGTTACAACAAAAAATGTTTCAGATAAACTGCCCTTTCCCCGTAACCGATCTTCACGAAAATCAATAGGTCTTCTACAAAAAATAGTCTTCTACAACTCAGGCACATATGTAAAAAATTATTTGATTCTGTTTGAATTTACGCCAGTTATCGTTCGTCATGAAAATATTTCTCTTGTTACAACATAAAATGTTGCAGGTAAACTACCCCTTTTCCTTACCCGATCTTCACCAAAAACAGAAGGTCATGAGAACCCTACAATTCAGGCCTGTATGCAAAACATTATTTGATTCTGTTTGAATTTACGGCTGTTGTCGTTTGCCATATAAAATACCCTTGTTAAAACATAAAACATTGCAGGTAAACTACCCCTTTCCCTTAACCGATCTTCACCAAAAACAAAATGTCTTGAGAACTCTACAATTTAGGGCTGTATGCAAAACATTATAGGATTCTGTTTGAATTTACGACTGTTATAGTTTGCCGTAGAAAAAATTACCCTTGATTTAAAAAAACGTTGCAGGTAAACTACCCCTTTCCCTTAACCGATCTCTACCAAAAATAATAGGTCTTGAGTACTCTACAAATCAGAGCTGTATGCAAAAAATTATTTGAATCTGTTTGAATTTGCGGCTGTTATCGTTTGCCATATAAAAAATCTACAGACACAGACAGACAGACACACACACACACACACACACACACACACACACACACACACACACACAGACACGTTTCGAAAAATGGTTTTTTTTTAGTGTAGTACAATCAGAATCTGCAATAATCTCGAACACGATTTTTTTTGCCATCACCATACTTCCATTTCCTGAAGGAACATGGAAGTATAAATTACCCTTGTTAAAACATAAAACGTTGCAGGTAAACTACCCCTTTCCCTAAACCGATCTTCACCAAAAACAATAGGTCTTGACGCACAGACAGACAGACACACAGACACTTTTCGAAAAATGACTTTTTTTCATGTTTTGAGGGTAGTACAATCAGAATCTGCAATTATCTCGAACACGATTTTTTTGCCATCACCATACTTCCATTTCCTTATGGAACATGGAAGTAAAAAGAGAAATTTATTAGACTGCTGGTCTTCTGTTCGTACAACATGGTGGAATAGCTTAACACCTCACATCAAAAGCGTGACAACCAAGTGGCTAGACTTAAAAATATCCAGGGCCCTATAATGTAAAGCGAGCTTAACTCCTTTCGTTTTTAACCGAGAAAAATATTTTAACATAAATTATCAAGTAACTTTGTCATATGGAGACAAAGAGTCAAACTTAGATGTAATTAAAAGGCTATTGCGTTTAATTTGTACTTGGCTATCTAAGCAGAAATTACGTATCCTCCTATTAAAATTTGGAGAATTATTTCCATTTCCAAGAAGTTTAAAAATTTTTAATAGGTTAACTTAGCAAGTTTACACAAAAGCCTCCTTTTAATTACCCTCAAGTTCGACTTTCTTCTTCTCTGTTGCAAACGACTTGTTAATATTTATTAGACAATTTCCTCAGAGAATTCCAAATTTATATATTCAGTTATTTAGTAAGAATAACCTGATGTTTATAAGTATCCTCGACAGTATTGCCCAGTATCGGCTGAATTGGTCGGAACATCTTTGCCGAATGAATTACTGCCGCATCCCCAAACGACTATGAATCTATAGCCGAGGAGACGGAGAGGTGTGGGACGTCCGAGGAAGCGCTGGAATGACCAGCTGTAGACTTTGCCTGTTTGAGACCAGAACAAACCATCCTTGGTTTAACCCTTGCATATGATGATGATGGTGATGGAACTTGGTGCTCCATTACAACCCGGTTTTGGCTAGTAACAGACCAGTACATTCAGTAGGTATCGAAACACGTAAGGACAATGATCTACAGAACTCGAAGACGTCTTGAAACAGAACTCCCCGTCTTGAAACTTTGTCAGGAGCCCATGAATCTCTACTTACGCCACTGTCTCACACACATTCTGATCAGGGCGTTTCTACACAGAATACAGAAGACAACATCCCCAGCATGTGCACACTGAGAAGGCGACAATACGAAACATACAGTTTTTATACGCGATAAACAGACTATAAAAAGATTAACGCCGGAACGTGACGTATATCATATTAGGCCAGAAAATTCTGTGTATAAGATGTTAGAGAAGGAGGAGTATTGGATAGATATAGCTGTGCCCGGAAATGATTCTGAGCAAAAAGTAAAAAGGAAACAGAGTTGGCAGGAAACTCTGATATATAACAGGGTAAACGAGAATAAGAAGAAAGAAAAATAAAAACTAAAACTTGGCATAAATGAGAAGTTATCAAAAGACACCAAGATGGCACTCAGTATTGTGAACACTCAGTACCGCGATGGATCGAATTCCAAGAGAGAGGGGATGAGTTTTGAGTGGGTTTCTTTCGAGTAACCTCCATAGATTTGAAGCTCGGTTCCTTCGAACTATCTGTTACAAAATTTTTCACATCCCCTTAAAAAAAATGTCCTTGTTGTTATGCATTAACCAATGCAATTTAGGGTTTCTAAATTGACAATTACCTTCTACAAGGAAATTGGTACAGTTTTTATTAGTTTGTTCACTGAAAGCGACCAAATTTAGTTACAGATGAAATAGTAAACGGGAAATGGTTTGCGAAGATCGTAGCGGGGACCAAAGAATGCAGTCCTGGGAGTGGGATGCGCTCACACCAACTACGCAGCTGTTCAGAACACAAAATAATTATTGTCCTAAAACAACGTGGCACAGCTATGCATGCGCAGTGAGATCTTTGAACACTACGCAGCCAGATAGCCGTTTGATTTCTAATTATTTTAGCTGTACTTTCACAAATTATGTTTTGATATTGAATTGGTATAAATGAGTGTAATAAACAAGAGAGTGGCAGTAGTTATAAGAACAAAAACATGTACCACTGGTGTGTGTGTGTGTGTGTGTGTGTGTGTGTGTGTGTGTGTGTGTGTGTGTGTGTGTGTGTGTGTGTGTGTGTGTGTGTGTGTGTGTGTGTGTGTGTGTGTGTGTGTGTGTTCAGTGGCAGCGCTAAGGTCTTTCCCCCCCCCGCGAAAGATTGGAGAGGGCCCTTATTCAATTTTTTGATGGGGACATGGAGTAGTTTTACAATAAAAACATCCAACATACTTGTTATGGGTCACGTGTCTGAAATGCTTCAATATCTAACCGAAAAACTTCGTTGTGTAGTTTCAATATGTAATTTCACATCACGAAATGACATAGTTCATTTTTGATGTACTTTTTTCTTACCACCGTCAAACAGGCTGCTAAGACCGGTTGGTCAATACAGCCAACTTCCTACAGGAACAAAAATTTAGTTTTTACTACTTATGAGCACCATAAAATAAATATTATAATTCTAATCAATGTACATTAATGGTTACACCATTGCAACAAACAAGCATACAATAACACTCTTTCATAGCCCTTCCAACCCCTCACTCCACATCGCAGAAACAAAAAGATGATTCAAATGTAGTAAACTGCTCCGGTAATGATAACGAATAATGGACGGCGATATTACCCGTTTTAATAGGCCTATTTTAAGTCCCAAGACCCGGGGGCCACGGGGGTCTTATTGCCACCACTTTAAATAATTCAAACATTGTATTGGCTTCATAAACAACGTCTCGTGAAACTGTGGTTCCACTGTTTATTTCTGGCTCGTTAGTGGTATGATGTATGAACTGTCGATACACGTGTCCAACATTTACTGGGACAGTAGCAAATGCAGTC